>PVLC010000184.1:93882-158419 GCA_004027655.1 Graphiurus murinus | reverse complement strand
TTTGGGAATCCAGTAGCTCAGATTATATTTCCTATGTGTGCCATGACTTCTGATGTATAGTATAATACAAGAAGCTAACTCAATCCTTCCATTTGGCCATCTATAAAATAGAAATAACAATCCCTTTAAATAACTAGGCAAATTTATTAGGGCAGCAAATAGAAATATAAGGTGATATGTAAAGTATTCTAAATTTCTTCAATGGGAACTAAATGCGTGTTTCAAATACTATATGTTATTACTAGAAATGGTGATGCATGTATATGGCAGTATTCTACACTAAATAACTCATTCTTATTTTTAAAATGGCACTTAGTTTTCCTCCTTTCGAGTGTTCCAAATAATTTGCATTCTTCAAGCATAAAGTTCTACTGTCTAAACTAATAGACAAAGCTTTTGCATGACTAACACCTTTCCTCCATCATTGAACAGCTTATATTACGATTTGGTCATTTGCTGCATCCTTTGTGTGAGACATGTGACCCCATCACGGCAAGAGCTCTCTTTCAAATGAGAACCACAGTTTTTGTTTTATCAAATGGAGTACTTTCTGTGCTCAAACAAGCAGAAAGCCCTGCACCTGTGTTTAAAACCCCTGTGTCAAACTCAGAGGCTGTAATCACGCTCTGGAGTGAGAGGATACTCCCCACGTCTCTGTCCCGGCCAGGGCATCCTCGATCTTCTCCATCAACTCTCTGTGTTTTCTTGCCTGCAGCCATCAGTGAGGAACCTTTTAATCCTGAAAAATACTAAACACCAGAGACTCAGTAAAGAAGTTGTTAAAAAATAATCGAAACTCCCATCTCCACTGCCCATTCGACAACTTTGTCTGCATCTAATTACTTCTCATTACACATCAGCATAACTTCATAGGCAATTCCAACATGACCATCAGATTGGAAAGTACATGCGGAGTCCAGGCCACAGCCAGAATGATAATCAGCAGCTTCCAATTCTCGTTTCTGTCCTGTAGACATACTGTAACTCACTGTTCAGGGCCTTTTTGTGAGATGATAAATATTTTTTATGTTTGCTGTTAAAGGTAAAGATGCATTTGCTAGTGTGGATGGGATTTGATCATTTATCATGCAATGTCTGCCTGTTCTGCCAGCCCAGAAGGATGGATGTACCCAAGGATTAAAAAGATCAGACCCAACTAGAAGGTTCTGGCACTAGGAAATGTCCAACAAAACAAGCCAAGTATTTGTCCAATTATACAATGATAATACAATAAAAGACCCATGACATCTTATTCATCTGTCGTTTTGCTAAGAAAATAGCTTATATAATGAGGGAGAGAGAAAAGGAGAAAGAGGAGAGAGAGAGAGAGAGAGAGAGAAAAAGAGAAAGAGAGAGAGAGAGAGAGAGAGAGAGAGAGAGAGAGAGAGAGATCTCAACTATGTACTTTGAGGCATTTTGCATTGTTTGTAGAACTCCTAAAATCTATACATTTTTCTGTCCAATTTCATGTCTTTTCTATGATTCTCAACTCATAGAAGAACAATTAATTACAAAACAGGTGCATCTCCAAAAACACTTTTTCAGTACATGCAATAAAACCAACCTTCCTTCCTTCCTTCCTTCCTTCCTTCCTTCCTTCCTTCCTTCCTTCCTTCCTTTTTCCTTCCATCTGTCCTTTATTTGTGTGTGTGTGATACTGGTACTGGGGAAAGGGGGAATAAACTTAGGGGCATTCTGCCTCTGCACTATACCCCTAGTCTTATTTTATTTTTTATTTTTAAACAAGGTCTCACTAACTTACTGAGGGCCTTGCTAAGCTGCTAAGGCTGGCCATGAATCTGGGATCCTCCTGTCTCAGCCTCCCAAGTATAGAATTACAGATATGTGCCATCACACCTGGTTTAATAAGTATTCGTTTATTGTTGTGACAAGTTCAAAGCTGTGTGCTGAGAAAAAAACAATAAGAAATACAAACACTGCTTTGCTTCCAAGGAGTTTATGGTGAAGTTTGGCTTGATCAGTATCTGAGATAATGACTAAATCATATCAAATTAGTTTGTTGTTCTCTGTGTTTTTTACCATATAGATACACAGCACCTTCTGAGTGAGATACTTCCAAATATGTCCTTTAAGCAGTTAAATTAAATGAGTAGGTTTTTTGGGATTTTTGTTTTGTTTTGCAAAGAGTAGACTATGTGCTTGATAAATATCTTACCTAATATAGTGTGTGTGTGTGCGTGTGTGTGTGTGTGTGTGTGTGTGTGTGTGTGTGTGTGTTACTAGGGCTTGAACAAGCCAGGAGTATTCTACCTCTGAGCTACATCCCCAGACTTTTTTTATTTTTGTTTTTAAGCAGGGACTCACTAAGTTGCTAAGGGTCTTGCTAAGTTGCTGAGGCTGGCCTTGAACCTGCAATCTTCCTGTCTCAGCCTCCCAAGTACTGAGACCACAAGCATGTACCACCATGCCTGGCTAATATGTTTTATCTTCAAGTGCCTTTGATGTGCAAAGGAACTGGGGACGATTTAAATGGTTGCCATATCTCTTGTCTTTCCTATGGTTTTCCCAGCCTGTCCCAAACCACTGAAAGGTCTGACTTCACCCAGTTCCTAAGGGACTTCTTGCTTGTCTTTCTACTTAGATTTCAAGTCTTTTGAAGTCAGTAACACACTCATTGAATTAACAGTTACCGATTCTGAGCCCCTAATCTGTGTGCTGCCTATGCTAGTCATGAGGACATAAAGACAAGGCAGCAGCCTGCCCTGAAGAAGTCCCTGCTTTATAATTCTCTACTGCAACTGCAGATTCAACACAGTTATAGTTCAGTAAAAAGCAGATAAACTTGGATTCGCTTAATTAAGAACCCTTTTTGTTCCTAACATAAGACAAGGAGGAGAGGTGGTGAAACACCTGAAGGACAGTGTCATCCAGAGTTCATCCAGCACTGAACTTGAAAAAAAAGATCTTTAGCAACTGATACGCACCATTGGAATGACTCTGTCTCCACCCCTTGCCAATCTCAGCGTTCTGAGATCAAAGAATGAACTCATGTGGATCCTATAAATTTACTTCCAACCATTGTTAAGAGACATAAGGGGAATACAATCCTGCTTTTAAAGAGTGCAGGTGTTTTTAAAGATTTCAACTGTTCCTGGTAAAAATTGGGTTTCTCACAATGATAAAGCATGCTATTGGCCATCAAGACAGTTTATTGCAGAAGTAAATAATTCCTATTGAAACTATGCTGAGAGATAATTTTAAAAAGGGAAACTATTTTGAACCTCTTCCTTCAAGGGCACACCATGTTATACTAGTTCTTTCCACCTGTGGATTTAGAAAAGGTATCTCCTGGGAGATTTAAATCATTTGCTATTTTGAGTACAAGAGTATATATGTTAAATGTTCACATGTAAAGACAGTGTGACTGTTCTTTTACAAGCATGCCTTAGGAAAATTGCTAAAAATACAAGGGCAATGAAAACTGACATCGGTATATTATTAGTTCTTATCCACAGGTAATGCATTTCAAGACCCCCAGTAGCTGCCTGAAACCACTGATAGTATGAAATCCAATATATACTACTTTTTCTTGTATATAAATACCTAGGATAAAATTCAACTTATAAAGTAGGCACAGTAAGAAATTAACTGCAATAACTAATTATAAAATAAAATAATCTTAGCTGGGCTTTGTGATACACACTTGTAATCTCAGTACTTGGGAGGCTCAGACAGGAGGATTGCAGGTTTGCAGCCAGCCTCCACAACTTCTGAGGCCCTCTGCAACTTAGTGAGACCCTGTTTCAAAATAAAAAATAAAACAGGGCTGGAGGTGTAGCTCAGTTAGAATGCACTTAGGTTGAATCCCCAGTATAAATAAATACATAAATAAATAAATAATCATTATAATATACTATAATAAAAGCTATTAAAAACTCATGAAATATTTATTTCCAGAATAGATTCTTATTTAGTATTTTGGGACCTTGGTTGATCATGGGTAACTGAAACCATGGAAAGAGAAACCACAGATAAAGAGGATTACTATAATTTATTTGCTACTTGTCATACTTATGTCTCAATAACAACATTAAAGTAGACCCTGAGAGCTGATTGTTGTGGACTTTTCTGACCCTAGACAACTTTTCTTGTTGAAGGAGAAGTATAATTCCCTTAAAGAAGATTATTATGACTCATGGTATAATGTTCTTGAAATGTGGGCTTTAAAGGCATTCAATACTTTCAAGTATGCTGTACTAGAACTTTTCAATGGGATTGCTTTAACAAAACCAAGCATGCATTATTTTGCTAATCACACAGTTCCTATAAAAAAAAATTGAACTGCTGGTGAGGAGATGAACTAGATATTTCACCATCTTGTTCACTCAGCAAATGGGTGCCAACATGGGATAGGAACTTAAACATAAGTAGGATACAGTTGCTGATCTAAAAAGTTGAGCAACGCCAAGAGTGCTGGTGCACACTTGTAATCCCAGCATTTGGGAGGCTGAGACCGGAGGATCTGGGTTTGCAGGCAGCCTCAGCTACCTAGTGAGGCCCTCCACAACTTAGTGAGACTCTGTTTCAAAACAAAAAATAAAAAATAGGGCTGGTAGTGTAGCTCAGAGGTAGAATGCCCCTGGGTTCCATCCCCAGTACCGCAAAAAAATAAAAATAAAAAATAAAAAGTTGAGCAACTTGTGGGTAACTAGTACATAAATTGATCGTTGCTATGCAAAGTACTAATCTCTACAGGAGCTCTGCTAACATAGAGGTTCATACTGGATGGCCCAGCTTTAAAAATGAAGAGTCAGGCCTTGACTGACTCTGAAACTCAATGAGAGTGATTCACGGAGTGGACATGTTTCATTCATAATTATACCTTCCAATCTGATCCTCATGTTTTACATGTTTATATGAAATTATTGAAAAGAAAAAATTCAATGGAAAACAGTAAGATGATGAATTTCCATGAAGTAGAAAATTAGATGCAAAAAGAAAATAAAAGATAAGACTAAGAGACATCAGGAAATCAATTTCCTCCTCCCAAATTGATCTTCCAAAGGTATGGGAGTAGACTTGGAATTCTTCTGATAGTATTATAGAAGCTAGAAAACACTGAAACACACACTTTTGAAATTCTGAAGAAGAGTAGTGTGGCCTGGAATTCTATACTCATGAAAACTATTCATAAGTTGTAGGACAAATAAACATTACTTTAATACATGGAAAAGTCAATAATTTGCCTCCTATATCCCCCATCGAAGAGACCAGAAAAATTTGCCCTCTACCCAAGTATAGGAACTGCACTGAGACACAGAGGTACTGACTGTCCTGGGGTGAGCACGACATGAAGAGAAATTAGACAGCATCCTCTTTGCTAAGTATATAATACATTTGGGACCTAGGTTTGCACTTCTGTGAAACAGAGACAACAAATAACATAACATAGTCATAGGGAGGACTAATCAATACAGTACTCAGTACCCCTTAAGTGAGTTAATATTGTGTTAATACAGATGATTCTAATACATTTCAATTTCTTTTCATAAGCCTCTATTTTTATTTTTAATGTCCTACAGATAATTGTTATTGTATTAGAAAATTCCACTAGTTAGCAATTCTATATATATTCACCCCTTAAGACCCAGATTCAAAGTGAAATTATATCTCAACTTGTCATGCAGATAATAATGGAATCACTTGAAAATATGTTTCTTATATAAGGTCATTTATATGTTTTTAAAATATTACATATATGTTTTTTAATTTTAGCCATTTTTGGCCATTATAATCCAAAATCCATCTTGTTTTCAAGGACAAAGTCCCCTGTATATATTGCATAACACAAACTCATACCAGCCTAATTTTTTTTTCAATTTCTCTTATTTACTGAAATTATTATAAAACAACATCATGCTCAGAGCTGAATACATGTTTTCGTTACCATTCCTTCCTTTTTAATTTTTTCTGGAGCCTACTTCAGGATATTGGAAATGAAAATTTAATAAAAATATACAAAAGCCAATGTGTTTTTCAAGGAAATTTAATCTATACGTTCTGATTCATTTCCATTTAAATCATCAAAATGTTACTTTACAGGAACCATTTTAAATCTAAGGAGACTCCTGTGCTATTTAAGCTTTATTTTATTTTTATTAGAAAGTACATTCTCTGTTGCCTACTATAAATATGCCCTGAAGTTTGGGGCAAGTCCCGTTCTGCTATCCAAATGGCTTTGCATTTTACAATGGTACAAACTTCCTTTCCTTGATAGTTTTGACTCACTTGACAGGTGAATGCTTCTTCCAAATGTAGGAACTAAGACCAAATTGTTGAGCTTCTTCTGCCTTTGTTTGGCCAGACCCTTGAACACAGATGCATCCTTCGTTCTCTGATAAACACTCCCTCTTTCTTACTTTCTCTCGGGAGGCTGTGCCTTAAAGATTCCCTGATCTCTGTCAAGAAGCACCTTCCTCCAAACTTCTTCTTTGGCTTATCCAAAGTGATCTATAAAGCAAGCAAAAGTCAGAATTACACCACTATGTTGTCCAACACATCCTGCCCCGAATATGGCAACAATCAGAACACCTGTGAAAAATGGCCATTGAGAGTGGAGAGCGACCCTGAACAGCAGGAGTTCCTTGGCACCAACACTTACTAGAATTGTTTCTCCTCCCTACCTCAATTTCTTTCTTAGTAAAAGGGCATATACTGTCACTTTATTAGGTATGTCTCTTGCTTTTACTCCTACTGCTGTCACTGTGTTGCCTTAATAACAGCACTACTGCTGTTAAGAGCAGTGGAGTGGGTTCTATGTCCAAGGTATTGAGCTGAGCGATTTCTATGCTTCCTGTCATGTAATCATCACTACATGCTGTGAATTGGTGACTATTTTTGACTTTCACAGATGACAAAACTAAGTCTTGTAAAGTTAAGAGAGAGGATGGCTTGAATCACTCAGCACATTCTCACCAACCCACCTACCATGAACAGGATATGTCTTCCCCAAGAGGTTGACATTCAACTGGGCTTTGGAACATGCTTGGAGTGGGGGAGGCGAGGCTTGAGAGGTGCTGGCAGGGAGAGCTGGTCCTCTTGGATCTCTGCCACCACAGCAGAGCTGAATTTAGACCCAGGCGTGGGCTCCTGTTTCTCGTGTGCTCACTGTGTGCCATGCGCTGAGCTGGTGCCTGCACAGCACTCTGCACTCATGGACTTGGTCCAGCCTCACCACCACCCCATTTTCCTGATGGGGAAATAAAGGCATTGGTATTAAGTTATTAAGTAACGTGTTAACTTGTTAGTTTGCGTAGTTATTAAGTGGAGCTGGCCAGGGAGGCTGGCTCCAAAGTCCACACATGTAACCACTGCATTGCTGCCTGCAGATTGCTCTTGCCACATGCTAAAAGGCCTTTAGAGAAAACCATGTGCTACAACAGGGAACAGTAGTTCTCCTTTACCCAGTCTTGTTTTCCAAGTCAAATATGGTCCAAAAGTATTAAAGGGAAAATTTCAGAAATAAGCAGTTCATAAGTTAAGTGACTTATATTGTTTGATAGAAATTGGATCTTCCCTGTCGCCCAAAGACCCATGTGTAGGAGGCCTGTGGTGCTACTGGGAAGTGGGGGAACGTTTAAGAGGTAGAGCCAGAGGGAGAAAGTAAGTCATTAGGGCATTCCCTTAAAGGGGGCATTGGGACACCAGTCCCTCCTCCCCTTCTTTTTGTGTCTGGATAACTATGAGGTGAACAGGTCTCCTCTACTATGCAGTCCTCCCACGATGCACTGTGCTTCCACAGGCCCAAAGCAACAAGGCCCAGCAACCTTGACCTGAACCCTCTGAAACTATGAGCCTACTCAACCTTTCCTCTTTTTAAGTTGATTCTCAGGATTTTTGTCATAGTGATAGGAAGCTGACTAATACATTGTTCCATTTTATTATTATTGTTGGTAATCTCTTACTTTGTCTAATTTATAAGTTAAACTTTACCAGAGGTGTATGTATGTATAGGAGAAAACACAGTGGCTATTGGGTTCTGTACTATCCAATATTTCCACTGAGGATCATGGAGAATATCACCATGGATAAAGGAAGACTAGTAGTATATCAGGGGTTTGAGGATTAAACTGACCTTTTTAATTTGATGCAACCTCAGCCTTCATATCAGTATAATATTAAGTGATATAAATAGCATCCAACACTGTCAGCTATTTAGAAAAATGGTTGAGATCAGGCACAAAATTTATAAATGCTCAGTAACTCCTAGTTAGTATTAACACACAAGTATAATTTAATAGAACAAATTTCAAGTGCAAATGCTCTGTGACTCCAAAGACTTGGCCCTCACCCCCTTTATTATCTATAACCAAATGAATGGGCAGGCATCAATTAGAACTATATAAGGGCTAAGCTCTATTAGAAACCAAGGAGAAATCATATTGTGGATTTCTATTTGTTTTTTGTTAAAATATCCAGAAACTCAGTCGCCCCTTGGCCGTCTTATCTGTGCTTCCAGCAACCCATTAAAGACCAGCCAGTGCATCTGAAAGTTCTATTACTCAATCAATGGGCTCGTTGCCATGGCAGGCTAACACGAGGTGCCATTGATGATGACTCGATTTCCTCCCGCATCTGAACTGGAAAGGGAGAAGACAGACTAAATGAAATCCCATCCATCTTAATGAAATACAATTATATTCTCCTTATTAATCATTTAAGAATCAATATGTCTCTTCTTGGTGAACCTCACCGGAATTTGTCATTCCATGCCAGGCCTCAATACATCTTGTCTTGTAGTGATTTTTATAAGTTCAGTCACCTGTGTCCCAGGGTAAATAACAGTGTTTCCTCGTACTGCAGAGCGAGGGCAGGAATGGCAATGACAGGGAGGATCACAGAAATCCCCTCTGAATGTTAAGCAGCCCACTGAATATTGCCTTCACGTGCATAATTTAAAAATGCACCCTGTTTTATTTTTAAACAGCATGAAGGAAAATGGATTAGCTTAGAAAGGGGCCTATTCTAGTACCATTAAGTGGGAAAATCTCTGGAGTATTCTTACCCATTGAATGCTATAATCTGGTACAGACTTATCAGCATATACATACATACCTAGATAGAAAGAAGCAAAGGATTTCTTAGAACATAATTTACAGTCTGTATCACCGGACTGTACACTGCATATAATGTATCAATTTAACATTTTACTTTACAATACTCACCTGTGAGAAAATTACTGTTGTTTATATTTTCTTCATATGGATTGTAAAACTGGATTTAGACTTCATGCCTTCTGTAGCTGCCACAGGACTGTTGTTTAATTAATGAGAACAACAACAACAACAAAAAAAAGATAAGTGAGAAGAGATATAAAGAGAATGAAGCAAAGATAAGAATTCAGGCAGGCATGAGTAAGAAATAAGTGAGGAGAAATAGATTGCTTTAAAGGTTAAATTAGTTTTATGAGTGAGAAATAAGTGGCTATATGGCCTCTATCTCACCAGGGGATTCTTGTTATTCTTTCTAACTTTAACTATTTCTGAGTCTTTACTAATGAATTAGGAATTGTACAACCTGTACAGGTTTATTTACAATACCTGGGGCATATTGTGAGGTGTGTGTATATATGTGTGTATGTGAAAAGATTTGATATCTTTCACATTTAGCACACATACTAACTATGCATCTATTCTTCATATACTTTTGTTGTTTCCTTGTAATTGTACATCAAAATGAGTGATAGAGTGAGAGGAACATACACTCACACAACACTTGGTGTGTTCCCCTCTGGATCCACCCAACACCCCCCTGTTCCCGGTGCATGTCATTGAGATTAGTATTGATCATTTCATGTACGTACACGGGATTATTTGAACTGTTGCCTGGATCACATGTCCTTCCTCCCTCCTCCTAACCCCCTCCATCGCTTCACTGAAGTTTCTCCTCCCTCATCGGAGGTCCCTTTTGTTTCCCAATTTCTCCCTAGCTTCCACATATGAGAGAAAACATACAACTCTTCACTCTCTGAGACTGGCTAATTTTACTTAGCTTAATAGTCTCTAGTTCTATTCATTTTCCTGCAAAAGACATAATTTTGTTCTTTCTTATGGCTGAGTCGAGTTCCATTCTGTGTCCATATACCCTAGCTTTGTAATCTATCCATATTTTTTTTTATCTGCACTTGTATCTGTGTGTAGCTGTTAAGCAGTCTTACCAGGACTAAATTCTTCTCCTTTTATGACTGAAAAAAAAAATCCATGTGTCACATAATCTCTCTGTTTTCAAACTTGGAGTTCCTATGCAAAAGAACAATTTGAAGTAAAAGAAAATAAACAGCTCCCAAAGCAAGAGCCTTTGTGCGGCCGGGCAGCTCCTCAGAATCAACCTCTGTGAGCAACATAAATGCCGCCTCTGCAGGGTGACGTCAATAAACTTAGAAGTCAGTGCTTTTAAAAAGTAGCTGGAAGATCTAAAAGGATTGGCAAGATGAGTTCAGTTACAGCCATTGCTCCAAGTAGGTGACTTTTATAGGTCCCGTATTAGTGATTGTTAAGGTCTGTGAAACTTCCCCTCCTTCTTCCTCCTCAGTTAAGATTCCTTCCGATAGTACTCAGATTCCCTGCATGGTGGCTCTAAGCTAGAGAACACAGGCATGGGTAAGCATGAATTAACTCAATTACAGGATTGGTTCACTAAAGATTCAGTCAAGGGTGAGATCCAAGAAATGCATGAATCAAACAACAGAAAGCCTCTGACCTCCTAATCACCTATGATGCCAAGTCCCGTTTCTCCACAGCCCCTAGCCTCAAAAGTTCTGTTAAATTGATGCTTGTAATAGAAAATCCAGAGACATGTAGACTGGTAAGATCTCAACAGAAAAGAAAAATGAAGAAGAATAAATGATAAGAAAAACAATCTTGGAAGTGGCACTTTAAAATCCATGTTCATGCCCAGATTTTTAGTGGATACCCACAACTTTCTTCCAGGAAGCTTTCTTGGATTTATTTGAACAAAAAGAAAAGAAAAAAAGATGCAAAACACCTAAGTTTGTCATAGCCTTCCTATTGAGATAATCTGCCAAACTATTTTCAAAAGAGATTTTGAAGAAGTTAAAAAGGAGAGTGAAAGTATTGTCTTGGAGTTGAGAGATCCTAAGAATAACAATTTGGAATAAATCTGTAAAAGTCCTTCACTCACTTGAGTGAGTGCTCTGCAAACATTTACAGTTGGCTAAGATTCCATCAGTGGCGAATGAAATACAAAGCAATCAGTAAATCAAATGAAAAATTTTCAAAATATTGGTTTTTGAAAGATGAAAATGCTCATTGTGTTTTATTCTCTTTAGTAAGTAATTTATCCTAGCTAATATATGAATCTTTCATACCTGTACCACCTTCTGAGAAACATCCTACTTGGGAGAAAGAAAGGACCTTCTCCAGAACTCCTCTTGCTCCCATGATAGTGTGTGTGTGTGTGTGTGTGTGTGTGTGTGTGTGTGTGTGTGTGTGTGTTATTAGTGATGGTGGCTAGTTTGTTTTCTCCTACTAACTCTACAAGGTCAGAGCCTGATTTGATTATCTCTGTTGCCCCAGCACATATTATATTATCTGCCTAATAGTAGATGTAGTTAATGTAAACATAGAGCAAATTGCTCCATGCAAGGCATTATAGATATAATTGTTGTAATAGAATCCCTGCAGAATGGGCACATCTACAATCAGCAAAGCTCTAAGGGGAGACATCCCACATATCACTTCTTTTGTTTTTATTTTTAATATAGTCACAGAACTAGCCAGAAAGTATTAAGACACATCTAGATAACTTCCCTCAATTAAAGAAAATAATGATACTCTCAAACTCCAGTATCCACAAAAAAAAACTCCAAGAGATCTCTCACTCTTCATAATTTTAAGCCTTTGAACTATTTTATTTGTGGTTACATAACTATGTTTGCGTTCACTTTGCCTTTCATAGCGTACCTGCATTATGCTGAGGAGCTTGAGTTCAATCTACAAACATACCACTGTGCTGTTTTCACATTGTCTTAATGAAGGAGGTTTTACAATTGCAAATGGTTTAATTTTTGAGGATGGTTCCTTCTTACTCTTATGTTTCATTTCACATGCAAGTCTTCCTAATCCAGAGTTCCCAAATCAAGATCGGAGGGAAGAAAATCCAATTGTTTAGGGTCAAAAATAAAGATGTTTTTCAAATGCCAAAGGAAGAGAGCAGAGTTGCTCTGCTTTGATGTTAATACCATGTCTTTTGTAGTTTTTCTGTTTGTTTGTTTTCATCTTCCACTGTCAACAGGGCAGTAGGTTTTATAGGCAGCCTAACACGGAGCAGATGTTGATTAAACAAAATGTGGTTTTGAGTGTGACATTAAAAAAATATTCTCTCTTGTCTAAATGCTATATTCTTAATGGGTTTAATTTTTATTACTGATAAATAAAGGAATAATAAGCATGCATTTTATCTTAAATGAATCATAAACAGCTCACTAGCTGGACCATGAATAAGGCAAGAAATGCTCACATTGTCATATTTTTTAAAAGAAGGAACATTTTTACTTTGTGCAAATAGCATGTGTTTCCTGGATAAGCCTCTTAGCATTTGTATTTATTTTATAATAAAAATAACTGGTTTTACCACAGTAAAAATAATACCAAATGCATTTTTCAGATTTGTCTCTAAATATACTCTTAATCAGAGTATTTCTTCTATTTGAATCACTGATGGGACACAGTTACATTGACACCAATAAATATGGAATAAATGTGGCAAAGATAAAAGTAGAGTTGAGACTTTGAAAGAGAAAAACACACACAAAAAAATTCCAGTGACTTCATAGACACCTTCACGCAAGAGTTCAGCAGAGGCTGTTTGGAGCAGAGTTGACCAGGAAGGTGCTAGAGGCATTTCCAACTGACTGAGCCAAGAAAACAATGCATTCCTGCGTTTGCTGATACTAGCTTGGAAGCTAGGATGAGTAGATGAGGCAGGATACAGCACCACAGTAGTCGATGACAACAATCAATGGACGATATGTAACGGAAATTTTGGGTGCCTGAAATCAGAATCCCAATAAGAGCCCTAGAAAAGGACCTATGTAGTAAGATACTTGCTGTATCCCAAACTCAGCTACCTGCCACTCATCTAGAAATGTTCTTTGGAACACAGATTAGAGAGGAACATATGCGGTATCTTTGGTTGCTGTTGTTGTTGTTTAATTATTGGATTTTTAGATATTTATTTATTTATGGTACTCAGGATTGAACCCAGGGTCATTTTACCTCTGAACTATACATCCCCAGTCCCTCTTATTTTTTTTAATTTTGAATCAGGGTGTCTTGCTAAGCTGTTGCTGTTTTAAGCTACAGATAGACATAGACATATATATATATATATATATATATATATATATATATATATATATATATATATATATATAGTAAAAGTTGAGCGCTTCCCTAAGTGAGCTTTGGCAAATTTTTCACGTAACTTTGAATCATCCCTCTTAGATCAGCAAGTAGATTCATTATCTGATAATGTTGATTTTCATCCTTTCTGTTTGTGACTAAACCTCGTCCATTTCAGACTTGTTAATTTGGGAGAGGGGACCCTTATTGCAAATAGTTAATGCAAAAATCAATGCCACAATGACTAATAAGGAAAAATCTTAAAGTTATTTTAAGAATTTCATTCTATCATTTATCTACTAGGAAAAGAAAAGTAAATGTGATACACAAAGTTCTAGCATGATCCTTTTTATTTGCCTCAACTATTCCTCAGTTACTTTATTTAAAATGACATGTAATTTTGGTCCAAAAGCAATAAACCTTGATAAGTGGTATTCTTGGGAACATAATCTCACATTTCAGGGAAGACTTCAAAGATTCTAATTCCTTCAAAAGGGACTAGTGGTGATGATTAGAACAGAAGTATATTTCAAAGAGCCTTGCAGATTATGTAATTATGTTTGCACTCACATACACACATACATACACACACATTCACACATTCTCTCTCATCACACACACACACATTCATATATATATAATTGTGTATACGTGTGTGTATGCGTATATATATATATATATATATATATATATATGTACATACATTTTTCATCAGAATGGAAACATAGACCCCTTGAATTATTTTTGGTGTAGTCTTCAGGTTTTTAAATTTCTTTTTATTTTCCTTAAACATTTTGGAAATAATTAAGACCACTTATATTTTGGGTTTTCATTTATGGAAATATGTATTTCTTTTCAAAATAATATCAAAAGAACAAAATAAGATATAACTTTCTCTGTACCTCAGACTCCATCAAGAATTGAAAATCCATCACTAAAATATTCTAATACCATAAGCATGGTATGATTCAACTGTTGGAAGAAGGGAGCATCAAGAAAATATGAGGACTGGCCTCACACTAGAAGAAAACAGTTAGAAACAGCATATCTGACAACGGACTTTATTTCTAAAGGACTCTTTTAAAATTCAACAATAAGAAAATGAACTCATTATAAAATAGGCTAAAGTTCTGGACAGACATCTCACCACAGAAGATATACAGCTGGAAAGCAAGCTTGTGAAGAGATGTCCAATCATGTCGCCTTTTAAGCAAGAATAATTAAAACAATTAATTGCAGGAAATTACAAATTAAAACACAGTAAGATATCCCTATGTGTCTACTAAAGAGCCAAAATCCCTGATGCTGACAATGCTAATACTGGCTAAATACTGGATGTAGAACAACAGGACCTCCCATTTGCTAGTCATGATGCAAAATGATACTTTGACTTTGGAAGATAGTTTGGTAGTTTACTAAAAACTCAACATACTCTTAGTACATGATCCAATAATTACACTTCTTGGCATTTACCCAAGTGAATTGAAAACATGCCCACACAAACCTGCACAGATATGTTTACAGCAGCTTTCATCATAATTGCTCAAATTTCGGTAGGTGAATGAATAAATATACTCTGGTACATACAGACAAAGGAATGAATTAATGAAATAATATTTAATGCTACAAGAAATAAGCTATCAACTCATGAAAAGAGATGGGAAAACTTAGATGCACGTTAGTAAATGAAATAAGCTAATCTGAAAAGTATGCCCTCTGATTTTTGTACTGTCTCCATAATTTTGCATTTTTCTAGAGGTTATGTAATTGAAAATTATGAACATAAAGTTAAAATAAGTGGTTACTAGGAGATGGAAGGAGGAGAAGATGAACAGGCTGAGCACAGAAGTTTTTTGAGGCAGATAAACTTCCTTGTCTGATACTGTGATAGTGGATACCTATCATTGAACATTTGTCCAAATTGTTAGAATGTACATCATGAGTGAATCTTTTGGTAAACTATGGACTTTGGGAGATAATTATCTATCAATGTAGGTTAACTGATTGTTACAAATGTGCCCTTTTGATGCAGAATTTTACAGTGGGTAGCGGTTGTGCATATTTGAGACAGTTAATATGTGGGAATTCTCTTTACTTTTAATTTGCTGTGAATCTAAAACTGTTCTAAAAAGTAAAGTGCCTGAAAAAAAAAAAAGGGAAACAAGGCATAGATGATAGTATGTGGCTACAGCAGCAATTTTGATAAAATACTTACAATTTTGTTTGTTACATTACAAATAGAACTGTAGCTGACATTTTGTAACATGCATAGTTGATTTCATGTACTTTTGACAGTTCAGGAAAATAGTTGGCCCATACCAACGATTGTGAAACATTTTCATTGTTGATGACTTCTGCTGGTCAGTCTCCAACTCCGAATACTAATGGCCCCAGAGAAATGTCACATAACAACTTTGTATGTGTGGAAAACCACGACTATAATTTCTAATGGAAAGGACTAACAGGGCCTCCTTTGAAGTCTTAACCAGCAGTAACTGAACCTTTATAGACAGAGATTCAGGTCAATTGTTGCCAGAAACTATGAGAGAGGGAGACGCCTGAACAGGAAGTCTTCAAAGTCTTGTAAGTGAGAAGAGAATTGATCTCAGACTCCAAGAATGTCAAGATAGAGAGGTTCCTGGGAGAGATGTTGGCCCAAGGGTCCATCCGTGGTCCTTTGCAGCATCTGGAATAGGCTTCAGATGATTCAGGAAGCCTTTGAACAATAGAGGAAAATTTAGTTGGCATCAACCCATGTGATGTTTAGGGAAGAAGCCCCATGATTTTTATCTCAAAAGTTACATGATGATTCCAAAATAACTAGAAAATATTTAGATTTGTAGCTTGCCCTATTATTTGCAGAAGTATCCTAGAGTAAGAAACTCATCAGTTACCCAATGTTTATGTTGTTGCTTATAAAGTTTGTTGACTTTTTCTATAGTCCAAGCAACTGATGACAAATTTAAAGAATCAAAAGAAAATCATGGTAACTTGAATATTGTAAATTTAGATAACTGGTGCCAACTTGATTTTTTGGTTTTTATCAAATGCAACATTGACTAGAGAATATTTTCTAGTACTGTGAATCCCTTTGGTGTAAACATTAAATTCTCTGAACATAGCTTTCATTTCTCAATAGCAGACAATCTTTCCTCTGTATATACAGAATTTTCTGTGAGACTAGCTAGTAGCCACATATGTGGTAACATTTAAAAGACATCAAATGTCTCTTTTGCCACAGCCCCCCCCGCACCCATCACCCATCACAGGGCCTCTGGAATTGCCACTTAGTCTGTATTGTTTCTTCTGAGTTAGTCAGTATCATCTGAATTCGTTCTTTGAAACATAATTGATAACATAAGATTCTCCAGGATAGAGTGGTTTCCCATCAAGTGTGTTTAAGAAACTCCTATTTGGCAAATGCCAGTGTACATGCACTACAAAAGGCCCCAACAAGTCCTATAGCCAAGTGATTTCACTAAGCTTAAATATATGTAAACCATAATCTCTTAAACATATTTAAACCTCTCTCTTTTTTAAGGAAATGCCTAGGCCAGTATGAGAAATGATAAGGTCGAGGACAAAAAGATCCCCCCAAAATGCAAGCATGTTATCTGGATAAGAGGCAACATAAATTACCATAGATGGAACCCTTTTTTTAAAAAGCTACTGAGCCAAGCATGGTGGTTCTTGGGAGACTGAGAAAAGAAGATGGCAGGTTTGAGGACAGCTTGAGCAACTTATGGAGACTCTTAGCAACTTGGCAAGAGTTTGAAACCATGTTTCAAAATTTAAAAATACAATAGGGCTAGGGGTGTAGCTCAGAGGTAGAAAGCCGCTGGATTCAATCCCTGGTGCCACAAAAAAATAAAGTCACCTAATAAAATACAAAGGGAAAAGAACCTGGAAAAGTAGGGAGTTAGAAACAGAAGTTCAGTCCTTTGCAGATGTTAATTCAGATTTATCCTCATAGCAGCCTGGGGTGAGACATGGGAAGGGGGGCATGATTTGCAGACTTGGGGTACAGAATATTCACCGTGTAAACACAGGAAGTGTGACGATCTGCAGACCCCAGCTCTGTGTATTCTGATTCCAACTCTAGGTGGATCTAGAGGTCTCACATTTTTAGGGTGCACCCAGTGACTCAGATGCACACAACAGCTGTATAAACTTTGAGAAACACTGCATTTGAGGATGGAAGGAGACGGCAGAAGAGAGTGGGGAGAAGTGACAAGCAAGAACTGAGGACGGCTGTGTCAGTTCTCCCAACTTGCAGAAAGTTCATGCACAAAACTTCCCCGAGCCCAGAGGAGCTGATACCACATTGATTCTCTTTGTCCAGTTCCTACTCTGCCTCTGCAGCATCACATTTGTTAATTCCAACCTCAGTCATGAATGATAATTTTCAAGATGACACGAAAGCTTTCCACGAGTCGGTTTATTGTTACCAATATTTCCACTGAAACACTTTGATCAATACCCAACAAGTCAATTAAAGCATAAAAATGCTTTCTCAGGGAGACCCACTGGAGTCACTTCTTCTTCTTTTAAAAAGCATATTTTATTCTTTTTTTTTCCCCCTAAGAAACCCAACTTCCCCAAATTTGTGCATCCTTCTGATTCTGGTTTTAGAAAGGAAATGAAATTTGTCACGCTGCCATACATCATTTCCCTGGTAGTACAATGTCCCATCTGTGTGTCAAGTACAAAAGAAAAGCATTTTGTGAAAAATTGCTAAAGAAGTAATGATTTTTGTCCTCAACTCTTTGTTTTGCCTTTCAATAAAGAAGGCGACATATGCCACAAATGATGTATTATTGTTTAGGTACAACCCCGGTAACACAGTGCATAACCAAAACCAGCACAGAAACTATAGTTTACTGCCCCTATGGCTCTGATGAGAATATAATGTTCTACAGTTTATAAATGCTTTGAGGTCAATACATGATTTGCTTCAGCTTGTTCATCCAATGAGCAGGGGATCCAAAAATATATCAAGCTGCTCGACAGCCCCCTGGAAGCTGGGTTGAGCCAGCGGTGATGGAGAAGGTCCACAGAAACCCCTCTGTCAGCTGCAGATGAGATAATTAGATCCAGGTAATACATTGGAGCCCCAACAGGGAGCCGCCAAGCAAACATGTCATCTTTATGGGTCTTTCTTGTCCTGCACAGCAACTGTGGCCTGAGACCGTAAAGTGTGGAGACATTCATCGATGCCCAGCCAGCCCCACTGACACTCCTTCAGCCTCATTATCTGGAGATCTTTCTCTTGTGGAGGAGCCAGGACCAGGGAATAATCAGGGGAGGCACTTTTCAAATGTTCTGAATTCCTCCACCATTTTTTTTTCCTTTCTAAGAAACAGAAATACCATCAATCATGTACTTGGGATCCCTCTGGGACACTCTACATGTTACCAAATTGGACATCTTTTATTAAATATTTCTCTCATATTGGGAATGCTCTTTAAATTGTAGGCAAACCAGTCACCCGATTCAACCAATGGAATGAAGTACAAGAGACCATTGTGTCACTACGGTTTTGGCTGGCAAGTCACTGTCATATTTGTCCTCATTTCCAGCATTCAGTCAATATGTGTAGAGGGACTGGAATTGGTAGACACAGCACTAGGGGTGGGAAGTCAGAAGTAAAGGTAAACACATCCAACTACAGCCAACTTGGGGGATATCTTACAGAGATGTTTGTAAGTAATAAATTGTTTACATATATGCAACATGCTGTGAAAGAAAAGGATAATTTTTTTACGATATTTAGTCACAGTGTTGGAAAGCTGAATATACAACCACCACCTCTGCCATCATTACCATCACCACCACCACCACCACCATCATCATCCTGCTACAACCCTACCAGCACCACCATTACCACCACCACCACTACCATCATCATCACCATCACTTGTATCATTTTCAACTTAGAGTAGAGCTAGTAAGTCTTATGCTATTCCTTTTTAAAAGTCGTCCCTAATGCTTAGTATGATCTTAGAAGGAAAGAATTACTATTACCAACTCAAAAATAAAGATAATGTATCTCTACATTTGTTACTTGCATGGGTCAGCTAGCTGGTAAAAGTCAGATCATATATTTTAACTAATTCAGTCTGATTCCAATGCTTATGAGCTCATTATATTAATAGGAAACATTTCAAAGAAAGCATGTTTCTAATAGTGCTTTGAAATGGTGGTTCTTACACTTTGAGATATGATTTTTACCTGAGAAGGGAAGGTACTCATCTTTGATCATCTCAGTTTAATGGTTCATGAAAATTATGAGTACTTACCTGGTCCTGAATGCTGAATTATACAGTGAGGCTAAAAGACAGAGATAATACAGTACCTGGCCTTGAAATTTTTGTTACCTTTTGTGGTGACAAAGATGAATTCAGACAACTTCTTTAAAATTTTATATTAGTGCCACACATAGTGGCTCGTGTCTGTAATCCCAGTATTTGGGAGGCTGAGTCAGGAGGACTTCAGGTTCAAGGAAAGCCTCAGCAACATTGCAAGACTCTCAGCAACCTAGTGAGACGCTGTTTCAAAACAAAAATAAAAAAGTGTTGGAGGTTCAGCTTGGAGATAGAATGCTTGGGGTTCATTCTGCAATAACACATACATACACACATACGCACACACAAAAAATTGCTATTAGTATGAAATTTGCAGCATCCTACAGAGACAGAAAAAAAGGACAATAGAATTTAACTAGGAAAAGAAGAGAAAAAAAGATCACATTCAAGCAAAGAAACTAACCCAAGCATGGATAAAAATAAATACATAAATAATACACAGTTCTTGAATAATGGAAGCAGAACAGAGTCTTAGACAATGAAAATGCAAATGCAAAGTGGAACACATTGCCAAGGCTTGAATACTGAAGGCGTTGGACTCCATGTCACTTTACCTACACTTGGCAATGGCAGTCACTAGATAGTCTTCAACAAAGAAATGTACAGGCTGTATCTGTCCCTTTAGTTAGTGGCACAGTGGAGGTCGGATGTGAAGAGGACTGACCTAGAGACAAAATGTCCAATGAAGAGCCAGGTGCATCACCCAGACACAGAATGAGAGCAGAAAGCATGGAAATGGAGATGAGATGACACGTCCAAGAAATACAGGGAGGAAATTTCAATAGGACTTTCCATAGGAGTGTTTAGGTAGAAGATGGACCCATGTATTGATTGGAGGAAAACAATATTGAAGAGCAAGATCATGTGGGCGTATGTGCTTTATTAATTTTGAATGCATGCTTGGCTTCCAAGGCAATACTAGAGTAGGCAGTTGGCTTTGTGAATCTTGGTCAAACATGAATGGGAAAGCCAAGATAAACTCAAAGGGCTTGGTTCCCAGTTTATTACTCATTCCAGTATAATCTACTGTCTTCCAGGAACCCTGAGGTTTCCCCTTAAGTAGCTCTTTAAGTTGGAATGACGGAGTCACTAATAAGGCAAGAGAAATCATAAAACAAATTCTGCTCTGAGGTGAGGCCAACATTAAAAGCTGAATAATAAACAGCTGAATGCCCTTGTGTTTGACTCACAATGACTGCATATTAAAACCAGGAGAGAATCACCAAATGGCCTAAGGTCCCATTTAATTCACACTCAAAAGTGAATATGTTTAAGTGTAAACAAGTTATATACTCTTGGTTGGTCTCAAGCCCTTCATGCTTTTGGAATTATACATTCTTTTAAAATTAAAATAAAATAACCGAAGTCACCATTCCATGCTGTGGATGGTTTAGAGCAATGGGCCATCTGTGTGTGTGTGTGCATGTGTGTGTGTGTGTGTGTGTGTGTTGCTGAGGGTTAAACCCAGGAGCATTCTACCTCTGAGCCACACCTACGGCTTTGTCTAATTTTTTTTTTTTTAATTTTGAAACAGGTCTAACTAAGTTACTGAGGCTGGCCTTGAACCTGCTATATCTATCTGTCTCTGCCTCTCAATTACTGGGATTACAGGTGTAAACCACCACTCCAGGTACATAGATATTTTAAGACTTGAAGTTAGAATGTGCCATTTACAACTGTGCATTTCTGAATAGATTCCTTAAGCTTTCCATAGGGTGGGAATGATATTACCTCCCAATAGTATTAGTAGGTTGTTAAAATTAACAATGCATTCAAAATATTCAGAACAGTGTCTAGAACATGGTATAAACCCAGAGAATGCTCACCATGATGGTCTCAGGCCACTTGTCTCCTGTGTTCTTGAACACTAGGTCTTCAACCTTGGTAGAGCTCCCTTCTCTTCCAGGAGTCCATTGAAGGCAGTTCTCTTAGGACTACACAGCCTCAGTCCAATAGCCCTCTCCTTTGACAACCCAGAGCAACCCTGTCCAGAGAGTGCTTGGGTGGGATTGTGGAAGGAAGAAAGGGAGGCTGCCTCTCCCACCAGGGTCAATCTCAAGGAGATATTTTTTCCTGGATAAGGGGGAAGTTCTATTTCCAAGAAGGATTCTGAACTGCTTGATTCTTAGGCAGATGGTTTGTTCCCTTCCCTCAGTACCAAGTCTGATGACCAAAGTGAAAGATTGCTTCTCTAAAACCAGGGATTGCCTGTTCCAGGTGCTAAACAGCGGATGCCCCCACTGCACAGCAGCGATGGCTTTATAAAAATAAATTGATGGAGATGGAAATCACTGAAGTCTATAAAACTGTGTATTTTTGACAAAAGTTACACTATAAAAAGGACAGAGGCAAGATGCAGAATAATTTATGAGGACTATCCCACGGGATAGTAAGTAAATTACAGAGTAAAGCCTGAGCTGAACAATCTTCTATTAAAGTCCCTTCATTGTTATTCAAGTGAATTTCATCCGTCTCCCAAGTGGAAACTATTTACACAAAGCAAAAATATTAGAAATAGGATCCTAGGAATTTGGGCAGTAAAAGGAAATCTTGTTAAAACTCAGTAGAGCTGACTTTAGGCAAGACCGTTGAGATGCTCTTTGTCACCTTCTGTCTCTCTCTTCAGTCCTTCCTCCTTCTTTTCAAATTCTCCTCACTCTCAGCTGCCTTCCTGGTGATTCTGAAGCCAGTGTGCCCTTCATTAACTCATGAACACATTCAGCTGTTAGTGTTTAGAGGTACAGTGCTCTATAAAAACCCATAAAGGAATAGGGGAAGACTCTGGTCTTCCTGCAGCTACAACCATCCCTCTAGGCTGCTTACCAACTTGGAAAACTTACACACCAGTATGTAAAAGCCTAAGTTGAAAGATAGAAGAGAAACACAGACACACAGACACACACACACACACACACACACACACACACACACACACACACAAAATGCTCTAAGCAACCCAAAGTTGTCATGCAAAGTGTAAAAGTGTATTGATTGATAGTATTGTGTATTTGCCTGGTTGGTTGTGGTTTTTTACTTTATGTAATTTTATTTGTTATCTTGGCTCAGAAAATAAAGCTCCTAAGCTGAAGATAACCAATCTCCTTTCCTTCTGGCTTTCAGTCACTAAAGAGGGCACTAAAGAAAGCCTGCCTCTCCCAAATTAAAGAATCACTATTTCCATATTTGTATATCTTTTCATCACCAAATGTAAGAAAAATGTGGAAATTTTGATTGTTTTATTCAGCAGATCAAATGGCCTGGCTAGCACATGCACAATAGGAAAACTAAAAACAGGGAGGATTACAAGAAAATACATGGGTTTTTTTGTTTGTTTGTTTTTTGCAACAAATTTGACAAAGCATTAAATCCTTCATATACAAATAATTAAGAGAAATTAATAATAAAATTACTAATATGCTCATAGAAAATGAACTAAACATATAAAAATGTAATTTGCAATAAATATGAACAACCAGAGAACACTGCTCATTATTTAGATTAAATCAGATATACTTTTCAACTATGAAACTAGAATGATGTTCTTGTATAATATATCTTTATTTGAGAATATAGTGTATTTCACTAAAACTTGTTAAAGCAAGAGAAGCAATAGAATAAAAATTTTATATAGGTTATGATACACATGCACATTTATTTGAACTAAGCTGGGTATGGCAGTGCATGTCTACAATCCCAGTACTTGAGAGGCTGAGACAGGAGGATCACAGGTTCCAGGCCAGTCTCAGCAACTTAAGGGGTCCTCCGATTCAAAAACAAAAAAGGCCGGGAGTGTAACTCAGAGGTAGACTGTCTTGGGTTTAATCTTTCATGTATATGATATATATATTCAATCTAGAATATATATAATATATATGAGATTCAATTCAGAACCACACAATGCATTTAGTTGTCTTGTCTCTTTACTCTCCTCTAATATAGAACAGTTCCTCAAACTTGGCTAATATCACTCAATATCTTTAAAGACTGCTTCCCAGTTATTTTCCAGAATTTCCTCATTCAAGATTCTTCTGGTATTTCCTTTTGATTAAACTCAAAGTATCTGTATTTCTCAGAATTACCACATAAATGATGCTGTATCCTTTTCAGTTCATTATATCAAGAATCACATCATGTAATTTTTCCCATTCTTCATGACTCTCACTCTAACTATTTGGCTAAGGTGGTATCTGTCCAGTTTCTCCAGTGTGAAGTTGCTATTTTTTCCTTTGTAATAAATGTTTGGCATGTAAATATCATTGACATGTAAATATCATGCTTCGCATCAAAATTAACCCACAAGTTTTAGGATCCATTGGACATTTCCTGGCCAAGTACCTCAATGTATATCCTAGTCTGAATCAAGTATTTAATGGTTGCCAAACTGTGACTTTCTAATTTCATAATTTCTAATATATATTTACAAGTTGGCATTCATATTTTGAATATTTTAGATATATATGGATGAAATATATGATCAGAAAAATAATAAATAATGTTAACTTATAATTGGATGTATCTTATTTCTTCTTTTTGTTATCTTTAAAGACTTTTTTAAAGAGCCAGGCATGGTGGCACACACTTGTAATCCCAGTACTTGGGAGGCTGAGACAGGAGGATCTGGGTTCGCGGCCAGCCTCAGCTACTTAGTGAGGCCCTCTGCAACTTAGTGAGACCCTGTTTCAAAATAAAGAATAAAAATTAGGGCTGGAGATGTAGCTCGGAGGTAGAATGTCCCTGGGTTCCATCCCCAATACCGCAAAAAAAAAAAAAAAAGACTTTTTTATCTCTTCTTCATTTTATAAATTTATCTATTGGCCTTTCAGAACATCAGTCAATTTCTTTAAATTAGACAATCATTCACTTAAAGCATGAGGAATTTCAACCATTCAACTTCAATTACACCAAGCCAATTATTTTTATCCTGCTTTCTTTCTTTCTTTTTTTATTTATTTTTGTTATGTTTTGTTTTGTTTTTGTAGTAGTAAGGGGTTGAACCCAGGGGTATACAACCTCTGAGGTGCCTTGTCACCCTCTGCAAGACTCTGAAACTGCCATCTCTATGAATTACCTGGCCTGTGCATGCATGTAGGGCTACATCTAGAAACTTCTAACTGGGATCTATATGCAGTGGTGAAGGTCTGAAACCTCATGGTTGCTAGGTAAAATAAAGAATGTCAAGGTAAGCTTAAGTTCCATACTATAAACCAAACATTTTTAGTAGAAAAAATAACTCTTAAAAGAAAAATCCAGGTCCAGATGGATTGCCAGCTGAATTCTACAAAACCTTTACAGAAGATCTAGTCCCAATACTGCACAAGTTATTCCATAAAATTGAAAGAGATGAAATTCTTTCAAGCTCCATTTATGAGTCCAGTATCGCATTAATACCAAAACCATATTAAGATACTTCAAGAAAAGAAAATTACAGACCAATATCATTGATTAACATAGATTCAAAATTTCTAAACAAAATACTAGCCACGCGCATTTGAAACCACATCCCCAAAATTGTACACCATGACCACATTGTTTTCATCCCAGGAAATCAAGGCTGGTTCAAAATATGCAAATCAATACATGTTATTCACAACATAAGTAGAACTAAGAAGAAAAATTACATGATTATATGAATAGACACTTAAAAAAGCATTTGACAAAATATAACACCCATTTATGTTAAAAAAAACATTGCAGAAAATTGAAATAGAAGAAACATATCTCAACATCATTAAGGAAATATACAATAAACCCAAAGCCAACATCATATTGAATGGGAAAAAAACTGTAGGAATTCCCTTTAAAATCAGGAACAAGACAAGGATGCCCATTATTACCACTCCTTTTCAATATCATTGTCGAGACTCTTGCCAGAGCAATAAGACAAGAGAAGGATATCAAAGGAATTCAAATAGGAAAAGAAGAATTAAAATTATCTTTATTTGTAGATTACATAATCCTATATATAGAAGATCAAAGAAACTCAACCAAAAGACTACTAGAGCTGATTAACAAATTCAGCAAAGTAGCAATATACAAAATCAACCTAAAAAAATCTGTAGCTTTTCTCTATGTCAATCACAATTTCATGGAGAAATAATACAGAAACAATTTCATTCACAATAACCTAAAAATCAATAAATATATAGGAATAAACCTAACCAAAGAGGTAAAAGACCCCTACAATGAAAGTTATAAAAGAGTAAAGAAAGAAAATAAAGATCTTGGAAGATGGAAAAATCTGCCTTGCTCTTGGATAGGTAGAATAAATATTATCAAAATGGTCATTCTACCAAAAGTTATCTACAGAATCAATGCAATCCCTATCAATATACCAATGTTCTTCTTCATAGACCTAGAAAAATCAGTCATAAATTTCATATGGAGAAACAAAAGACTCAGAATAGCCAAAGTAATTCTCAGCAATAAGAACCATGCAGGAAGTATCACAATTCCTGACTCCAAATTATGCTACAGAGCTATAGTAATGAAAACAGCATGGTATTGACACAAAAATAGGCATATAGACCAATGGAACACAATAGAAGATACGTAAACAGATCCACATACTTATAGTAAATGGATCTTTGACAAAGGGGCCAAACATATATGCTGGAGAAAAGACAGCTTTTTCAACAAATGGTGATGGCAAAGCTGATTATCCATTTGTAGAAAAATGGAACTAAATCCTTACCTCTCACCCTGCACAACAGTCAATTCAAGATGGATCAAAGACCTGGAAATTAGAGCAAAGATGGTGAAGCTGCTAGAGGAGGGCATAGATCCAACACTCCAACCTACAGGCAGAGGTAGAAACTTCCTCAGCAAGACCTCCAAAGCTCAAGGAATTAAACAAGAATTAATGGTGGAATGGCATTAAATTAAGAAGTTTCTGCACATCAAAGGAAACCATCAAGAGTCTAAAATGAAAGCCTATGGAATGAGAGAAGATCTTTGCCAGCTATCCCTATGACAGAAGATTAATATCTAGAATATACAAAGACCTTATAAGACATTACACTAGAAAAACAAATAATCCAATCAAGAAATAGTCAACTGAATTGAATATACACTTCACAAAAGAGATACAAATGGCCAATAGATACATAAAATAATGTCCAACATCATTAGCCACTAGGGAGATGCAAATCAAAACTACATTGAAATTCCATCTAATCCCAATCAGAATGGCAATCACCAAGAAGTCAAATCACAATAATTGTTAGTGAGGATGTGGGGAGATAGGAACTCTTCTACGCTGTTGGTGGAATTGCAAACTAGTTTAGCTGTTATGGAGATCAGTGTGGAGATTCCTTAGAAAACTGAAAATGGATCTACCAATTGATCTGGCTATACTACTCCTGGGTATCTTGCCAAAGAGGTAGAAACCAGAGAACTACAGTAGTATATGCATATCCATGTTCATAACAGCACAATTCACAGTAGCCAAATTATGGAACCAACCCAAGTGTCCATCAGCAGATGAATGGATCACAAAACTATGGGAAATACACACAATGGAATTCTACTCACTCGGCAATAAAAAAGAATAAATAATGTCATTTGCAAGAAAATGCAAGGACCTGGAGAACATTATGTTAAGTGAAGCTAGCCAGTCATAGAAAGTGAAAGGGCATATGTTTTCTTTAATATGAACAAGCTAGGGAGTAACTGGGATACTAAAGAGACTCTAGATAATAGAAGAGAAACCTCATTGGAGACAGGGAAGTGGTTTAAGGGAAGGAGAGGGGGAAGACTGAAGTTCATTATTGGAAATTTTAACATCGACTATGTGTATATATATGAAAATACCAATGTCAATCTCAGTACTCTGTATGAAAAGGGGGGAGATGGGGAGCTGGGGGAGGGGCACCAAGTGTTGTGAGCATGTATGTCATTGTCAACATGATTTACATTATGATGTGAGACCATAATTCAGCAATAAAAGCACATAAAAACTTGTTAATAAAAAACTACATTAAAAATAATAATAATTCTTAAATATTGCATAAGGCATACTCATACATCAACAATTACTTACTGCATACCTGAAATTAAGATCTAAATGAGAAGCCTTTATTCTTAATTTCTCAATCTGACAACCCTACCCAATAGCCCCATAACCAGAAACTTACAAATATGAAATCAAATAAGAAAATGATATGATTAATCAAAAGGATAGAACAAACTTAAAGAGGAGTTTCTGACTCATGAAGTAATAGATTTGGGATGATATATCCATTATAAAATTTAAAGTTCCTATTTTTAAAATAAAGATGACTAAAAGATCACATAGTAACCTTGGCTGCATTATCTCATAGAGTCACAGTGAGTATTCATTGAGATCTTACTTGTTACATAATTAAAATGATGCCTGAAAACTAGTATCCATGAAGTATGTATATAAGTATTAGTGTAACTCATTTTATTCTCTCAATAATCCTCTTAGGTCAGTAAAATCAAAGTTACATTTGCTTTATAAATTATGAAACCAAAGTTCAGAAAGGTAAAGGATGAGTATCTTTCCCATAACATCATATGTTTTGAGGGTTGTCTGGTAGACACAATATTTAGACCAAATTCATTTAATTATAAAAATCTTATATCATAATTTATAAGAATTTATGCTAAGAATTAAACAAAGAACTATGAAAATACTTATTTTTATTTACAACACAGGGTTATTGTAAAGGAGTTAAATTCCTAAAGGTTTACCAGTAATGAATTGGCTCAAGAAACTGAAGATTATGTATTGATAAAATACTGTGTAATCATTAAAAGTGAAGTGTAGCAAGCTTAAACTCAACTAACTTAAGGATTATTGGAAAATTTGTGATATTTCTGAAATTATTAATTTTTTATTTCTACTTAGGATTTTCTAAAAGTTTTCAAATTTTCTACAATCTGTAATATACATGTCATTTTCATTTTCGTGTGTGTGTGTGTGTGTGTGTGTATGTATATTGTGTGTTTTGCACTAGGGATTGAACACAGGGGCATTCTACCTCTGAGCTACCCCCCCAGCCCTATTTTATTCATTTATTTTATTTTATTGTTGGTGCTAGGGGTTGAACCCAGGAGCATTCTACCTCTGAGATACACTTGGGGTCCTTTCTATTTATTATTTTGAAACAGGGGTGAAGTTACTGAAAATCTTATGAAATTACTGAGGCTGGCCTTAGTCCTACAATCTTCCTGTCTCTGCCTTCCATGAACTGGGATTACAGGCATGTGTCACCATGCCTGGCTATTACATACATGTCTAATAAGATAAAATTAACAACCATTTTTTTTTTACAAATTTGATCAAATAAAGAAATATAAATAGCAGTACAATTATGTTTGTTACCTCTTTCCTGAGAAAGGAACAATAAGTAACTGTGGAACAGATAAGAATATTTGTGTCACAGTAAAATCTGAAATATAAAGCCCAATGCTAATAGGCAATGGGTTAAATAATAGACTCTTACTTTTAACCATATATTAAAATACCTTTAATGGAATATTTTTCCAGTTTTTAATAAGTAACTATAATCCTGAATGGCTGATATAAATAATTGGAGACTGGTTAACCAAAGCCACATCCGAAATAGAAGAAAACAGCTGAAATAAAAATTAGGCAGAGTAACAACCAGATATCAACTGCAAGCATGAAAAACAATTCTCTTCTAAATTAGACATCAGACTTTGCAACTTTATAATGCCATAAAGGTGCAAAATTATAGGTGGTCAGTTTTTGTTACAGTGCTTGTGAGAGGCTACAGTCCCTCTAGCTCTAACTCAACTTTTCCATGAAGGCATATCTCTCAACTTATCTTTAGTGTAGATTTTGTTCCTTGGTTCTAGTGCCTTGGGGATTCAGGCAGAAATCATTTTGACAAAGAATTTGACTCAAGTCTCATTTTACTTCTCTTTGCAAATTTCTCAGGTATTAGTAAAATAATCATTATTACAATTAAATGTTGAAATGTGGCATAATTCTAATATTACTTGATTTATCAGACTATTCTTAGTTGTCCTGGGTATTTAACCCAGGGGCTTCTGGTATGCTAAGCACACTCTGTCCCACCAAGCTACACCCCAGCCCAGAGAAAGGTTTTCAATTATACTGTTTTGGACACTGAGTAATGTGAATCTTCCAGACCAATGCTCATTCAAGAGCTTACAGATCCATGCATAGTTTGAAAACATTCAAACTTGTCAGAGAGTAGCAATGATGATGCCAGCAGGATGTCAACATAAAAGCAGCCTCACTGTCCAAGCAACTGGGTATTCTTTAGAAATTGGGAGATCCAAATGCATGCAAGAAAGATCAGCTAATCATTTGGATCATTCTCTGTGTAGGAGACAAGATCAGTTGAAATTGCAGAAACTTCAAACTGCAAAGCTTTACATTGATATTTGTTCCCTTCAACCTGGCCAATAAAGGAAGCTATGCTATACAGTAAAGTGATGCATACATTTTTTGGGAGGAGGGATACTGGGGATTGAACCCAGGGGAATTTTACCTCCGAGCTACACCCCAACCCTTTTATTTTTCATTCTGAAACAGGGTCTCATTAAGTTGCTGAGGGTCCCACTAAGTTGCTGAGGCTGGCCTTGAACCTACTATCCTCCCGTCTGAGCTCCCAAGTATTGGGGTTACAGGCATAAGCCACAATACCCAGATTACATATTTGTGTGTGTATACATATGTAATTAATATATATATAGACATATTTCATCTCCCAATAGATTTAGAAAATTCACCTCCTATTTCAGTCTCTGTCTTTACTAAATAAAACCATACTGATAACCAGGAGAGGCTAGAGGCCACCTACCTGATCAAGTGCTAACCATGTTATGCATCTTGTTAGGTTCTGGGACCGGATACAAAGCGACTACACCAAAAAACTAAGAGAAGTAAAATCCAGAGGGCTAGCTAATAAAATGCTATGGAGAAACCAAGGTTTGGTAGAGATATGGGCATGGAAGCAAAATTCAGATGCCAATCCTAGAAGGCAGAGCTAGAAAGTAAACTCTCGAAGTGATGCTAGAGAAAACTGAAGGTGGAATCAAAGCAACAGGATCCTAGTGGGTCAGATTTACACCACGTCCCAGGGGTGGCCTGACCTTATCCAACTGACATGAGTCCCATTCTCTCTCTGGGCTTCAATAAATGTTCTTTCTCTGGGTCTCAGTTTCTTCACAAACAAACAAGGATAATATCATCATCTCTACCTTTACCTTCAAAGTTGATATCATGCTCTTTTATCCATGAAGAAACTGAGCCCCAGAGAAAGAACATGCATGCATAAGATGAAATGGATTCTTTCTTATTAAATATCCCTTTGCAAGTGAGATTCAAAGAATGAAAACAAATAAAGCAAGGAGAAGAAGACTTTCTGCCAGCATTGCTTTGCAAACCCATCATCAAGATGTATGTAAGTGTTAGGCCTGGAATTGTAGTGAAATGTCCCTAACAATACTCATCTTTTGAAATAAACTGTCAGGCCAATCAAATGATTATTTGCCAAAACAAAACAAACAAAGCCATTTCCTTCATGGTGGATTGGAAATTTTATTTTACTTTAGAAGAAAAAAATCAAAACAGTATCCAAATAGTGCCTCAATTCCTTTGTAGATAAACATGTTTCTCTAATATAGATAATATAAATACTGAGAGTATACTCAGTTATGAAAAGGAATAATCATCATCTATTTCAGGTAGAATGCTGAACCCATAAGAATTCTAGTCAGACTACACACAAAAACAGGAGGAGAAATCTTCAAATTAAACATTATTGTCATATAAAATATTTAAAGAAAAATAGTTTTAAAAGTAAGAGTACATGTTGCCATATCAAAATATAATTGAAAATATACTCTTTTTTCTGTTCAGTTTGAATTTTCTAAACTGTACATACACAGGATCCCAGACTCTAGGCTAACCCTCAGTAATGCAGAAAGACCCTGTTTCAAAATAAAAAAATAAAATGGGCCTGAGGGTATACCTCAGAGTTACAGTGCCTAAGTTCAGTCCCCAGTACTACCAAAATAAATAAATCAACTGTAAGTACACATTACCAAAGGTCATTTGTGTTGAAAGATAATGACTCTTTATCATTTTCATCTTTGTATTTCTGTCTACTGAGAAACCTAATTATCATCCTTAAAAACACATCTCTGCTATGGGAAAAGTGATTACAAAATTTTCCTGGCTTTGAAACAACTGTTCATTTCTCAATCATTTTGGATGTTGGTTCTTCAGGCAACACAATGTTCTGGCCTGAAGGAGCAGAGTCCTTGCTTGAGACAGGTCTTTCTTATGACAGAGAGGGAGAGAGCAAGAGAATTGGCCAAAGCATGTAATAGCTTGTCAACTTCCTATGACAAATGTCTTATAACCACCTGTTCACTTGTTGTTGACAAAGCAACTCTCCTGACCAAGTCCAACTTCAGGAACCACAGAATGTCACGTGGCAAGTCACATGGCAAACGCATCACAAGGTGTGTACCCATACAGGTGCATCTTGGTAGTGATGATTGGGAACCACAATAGCATCTACAAGAGAGTATAAATGCTCCATTCTAAGATAATTTCAAATCTGAGCAAACAATGCTGTCCATAAAGTGAATTTAAAAACAAAACATGCATGTATATTTTATATACATAAAATGTAAAATTTACCTAGCCAGAAAAAGAACCTAAAACTTTGTAGGGATTTTTAAAAAATATTTAAGATTTATAACCATCTTTGGGAACATCAGGATCATGAAATTAAAAGACATGGTTTATCCACAATTTTATGAAGTAAAATATTGAGATAGAAAAGTGTATAAACATAAAATACTCAAAACAGCATTCATGTTCATAGTTCAAGTGTATAGATGATTTACTTTGCACCACAAGATGTCATATTTGATTTATTCCAAAAAAAGTATTTATTGAACATCTTTCTTTCAAAGAGTTTGCACTCTGTGTGGGGGACCAAGACACATGGTGGTGAGACAGAGCTGGACACCAAGACAACACTGAAAAGCACCCCAGCACCCTGCATGGGAGATATTGTGCCCTGACCACCAGCTAAAGCCACTGCTTCACTTTCTAGAATCTAGCTTAAACCCCATCCATGTTCAGGAGGATGCTCAAAGGCCACTGTCTACTCTGACACCTAGAGGTGGTTATCTGTCCACTTCAGTATATATATATATATATATATATATATATATATATGTGTGTGTGTGTGTGTGTGTGTGTGTGTGTGTGTGTGTGTGTGTGTGTATGTGTCAAAGCCACATGAAGCCAAGGCGCCAATCTTAGACTTAAGGAAGAAATAAACAATTAAGATGTAATTGTGAAACATAGGAATTAAACTCATTAACACTCCTAAGTTTTTTTTTTTAATCAGTTAATACAGAAGAACTTATGTTACAGGCATCATTAGGAGATGTGGACTTAATAGTAAATGACAAAAGAGACATCATTATAAGTTTTAGAAATAATGTGAATAATTTTATAATATTTAGAGCTTTGAGAATGTTATAGTTTGCAAGTTAAAGTCGGCAGGCTTAAGACAAGGTCCTTTGTTTTGTGTATAGCAGCAAAATAAAAAATGTAATGAGAACAGGAACATAAGATTTTAGATTTTTCTTTTTTAAAATCCTGCACTTTTCTATGTACAAGATGTGCTTTAAATATCATGCTTGGGACTGAAGAATATACAAATATAGGGTTGCCATCTTTGTTTTAATAATTCCAAGTGACAGCAAAGTACCACTAGGACCTCCATTTATACCCCCATCATAAATCATCTTGTTTTTTAGTGGTTTATAATCTATAGTAACATTTCTTTCCGAGATGCCACATATGGTTTTAGTCTACATGCAATCTTTTTTTGTAAATGTCTTGAAAATATGCTAGGCCTTTTTGAATGTAAATAAATTAATAACTGGAAAACTGTTGACTATGGTGAATTCCCTTTTAGCAGTTCTGTGACCTCGATGAAAAGTGGAAGAAAATTTCTTCAGATCATTTCTGATCAATAGGGAAGATCTACTCTGCACACACATGCATTCCTGTAGTATTATCTGCCCCTGTCCCAGACTTGTATTTACATTAAAGATTAGCAAGGGCCTGTTCAAAATGAAGTTACTTTGGGATTCGGGGGTCTTCTGCTCTGTGAATGAGAATCTAATGCAATTGCTCCATCTCAACATTACATGTAAGAGCAGCTAGCAGAGCAGCCAAACAAAGCCAAAAGGCCAGAATTAAAGAAAATACTTTTGATGTACCTATGTTCATAATAAGTGGGCATCAACATTTTAGGAACCAGCCTAATAACAAAAAAAAATTAAAAACAATCTGTAGTTATATCTACATTCATACATGACTATGTATAGCCAATCCTCTGTATCCTTGGTTTCTACATTCATGGATTCAGCCAACTTAATATTGAAATCACTTGGGAAAAAAAAAATATCTGTACTGAACTCATACACTTTTTTATGTCATGATTCTTTGAATAGCGTAACAGTTATTTACATAGCATTTATATTGAATTAGGTATTACAAGTAATCTAGGGATGGCCTAATATATACAAGAGGATGTGAATGGGTTATGTGCAAATACTTATGCCATTACATGTAAAGGATTTGACCATCTTGGATATCAGCAAGGCATCCTGGAATGAAGGCCTCTTGGACAACTGTATATAACTCTGTAGACAATATGAGTTGATACATCCTGAGTACCTTCCTGCTCATCTTTAAGAACAGAGATGAGCAAATGATGGCAGTAAGTCTGAGTATTTGATCCCATGGAGGCAACTTGTTCCTGCATCTTCTTGCAATGCCAAGTAACTCTTTCAATGTATGTTTGGTAAATGCTACACAAAAAAAATAAGACTGAACATACCATATAGAATACAGTTATGTATATGGAAAGGAGTTCAAATTTCAGTTCCTACAAGACAATGTCTAGTTAAATTTTCTGTCAATTTGTTGCTGTTGATTTTTATATTTTTAATCCTTAATTTCTTCCCCTACCAAGTAGTAGTACTGTATAAGTTGTCTCTAAACTATTTTCAGCTTTAAAAATATGGGTTTCTGTGGTTCTAAATGCCATTTCCTCCAGGAATTAGATACATAGGGGAAAATAACAAGATTTTAGTAATAGAGACACCATGATATTTTATTTCTTATTTTGTAGATTGCCCCATTAGAAATGAAAAACTTGAACATGGATCCGTATAATTTCAGTCTTTAAAAGTTTTTTCTCAGTATATCTCACCACACTGAATAACCTTCACTAGGTACAGCTCTCTCCCTTCACTGACATACTATCATGCATATATGATGGGCTCAGAAGATGCATTTAATAAATAAAACAATGAAGTAATGAACAAATTCAAGTCCCTGAAGAGTGTTATCTTCATTTAGTACAGGTGAAAATCAAGAAAGAGAGAGAACCCACAGCAAGGTCCCAGAAATATACCTAGTGCTGTGTGCACATATGTTGTACTTTGAATCTCACTATAAAGTATAAGTATAATTACATTGCACCAATAAAAGTATAGATAAAACTGGGTGTGGTGACACATACCTGTAATCCTAGTACTTAGGAGACTGAGACAGGAGGATTGCAAGCTCAAGGCCAGCCTCAACAACTTAGAAAGACCCTGTTTTTAAAATTAAATAAATTTAAAAAGGGCTAAGGGTGTAGCTTGGAGGTAGAATGACCCAGGGTTCAAGGTTCAATCCCCAGTACCAATAAATAAATAAGGAAATAAATATATATGTGAGTAAGTAAATAGTGAATAAGTAAATAAGAGGGGATCTATGACCACCAAATTTAACTTTTTGTCAAAATGTGAAGTTAGACCATACTTAAGATAGTTGGCTTTGCACTAACTGCCCCAAATATGTTACATTTTCATCTCAACACTCCTACTGACTTCTGGTGACCCTGATACCTCAAACCACTGGCCCACAGGGACAGCTGCAGGGCTGCAGGGGTGTTGGACCCCTGTGCTCATTGGTGATCTAAAGAAATGAACCCTCTTATACTTCTCTGGAAAAGTAAACATTAACACTAGTCATGCTCAACTTAAAACCTGCCTTTCTGGAGGCCTGACTACTGATATCTAATCATAAGCCACTTTTTTTTATCACACAATAATCAAAAAGTTCAAAAAGTAAAATCCACTGCTCTTTTTTGTTAAATGACACTCTAGTTTTTCTCAATCCAAAAATATAGGAAGGGACGCAATAAGCGTTTGCTGCTCAGATCTTCTGATAATGTCTGATATCTTCTGAACCACATATGCATCATATGTCCTAATATGTAAAAAGAAGGAAGAGAAAAAGAAGGAAAAAGTAAAAGTGGGGTGAAAAAAAAAAAACACCTCGGTTTCAAATAATGAGCATGTGTACCTTTTTGCCTGAGGCCTTCATACACAATTTAGCCAGGAAGCCAGGGTAGATCATGATTTAGCTTCTGACATCTCCTGCCTTCAGGCCAGGAGAGACTAATACCGATTTCTGACTCTGAGCACGCCACAGGAAAAAAAAGTGAGAGAGAGAGAAGGCCTTTTATTGACTAAATGATAAAGAGGTTTGTAATGATAAATAACAGTCATTTTATTGTGGAATTCCCCAGAAAAGATGCATTCGGCAGTGTCTGAAGGAGCCTAAAAGCTGAGGTTGGTTCCCCGTGGAGCCGAACCTGTTAAACTCCAATTTTTACAGCCAGGGATAGGGGTCACAAATTGCGGGCACCTCTGGCTATTAAAACCCCACACCCACTCTCCACAGCCGTGGTAGCTGCCTGTTTCTTGGCTCAAGGAAAATTACCAAAGGCTGGACCCCAGGGTTGTTGGAGGAAGGCGACCGTCCGTCTGGTATCTGTCTGTCCTTGTCACCTTATTCTGGCTCCGCATGTTCAGATTCTGATGTGATTCAGTGGCTCCTGAGCCCAGACTGCTGGAGAAATCACTGCCAGGTTTGATCGATAGTTTAATTGTAAACTTTGGGAACAATAATGGATAATTTGGCTTGAACCGTCCATTATGAGCAATGCTCTCTAGGAGAGAGCCTTCAAAATTAAACAAGAGTTGGGCTGCACTATTGCATTTGTACAACTCACCCAGAGTTAAATAAATCCCCCTTTACAAGTGCTGCCTTGGCATTCTATGGAGTTCAAGAAACATAGGCCCTGGCAGAAACAAGGAGGAAGGAAAATAGCAAAAGGGCCCAAAGTTAGAACTCTCTACCTACTGGTTTCTGCTGAAATTATTATTAATTATTATTATTATTATATTATCAAAAAATTATTGAAAGGACTCTCTGAATGATGAAAAATCTAAATAAGAAGATGAACTATTTTTTCAGGGGAATTTTTCTTTTTATGATTTATTTATTTATTTATTTAGTGGTACTGGGCATGGAACCCAGGGGCATTCCAGCTCTGAGCTATACCCCCAGCCCTATTTTTTATTCTTTATTTTGAAACAGGGTCTCACTAAGTTGCGGAGTGCCTTACTAGGTAGCTGAGGCTGGCTGCGAACCCAGATCCTCCAGTTTCAGCCTCCTAAATGCTGAGATTATAAGGGTGCACCATCACGCCCTGCTTATTTATTTATTTATTTATTTATTTATTTATTTATTTATTCATTCATTCATTCATTCATTCATTCATTCATTTACTTTTGTGGTACTCGGGATTAAACCCAGAGGCATTATACTTTTGAGCTACACCCTAGCCGTATGTGTGTGTGTGTGTGTATGTTTATGTGTGTATATATATATATATGCACAATATATATATATTATATATATGTATATATGTATTAACTTTGAAACAGAGTCTCACTAAGTTGCAAAGGATTTCAATAAGTTGCTAAGGCTATCTTTGAACCTGTGATCCTCCTATCTCAGCCTCCCAAGTACTGTGATTACAGGCATGCACCACCACATCTGATTTCTTTCTTTTTATTTTTAATGAAGATTGAAGTCAATAAAATTAAGGAAAACTGAATATAAGTTATTTATAGGAAAAAATGCCCTGTGATGGCTATGGACTTGATGCCTACTGCAGAATATATTTCTCAGAGACATATGCGAGCCTATGTGGACATCAATTGCTTCTTCATGAAGAAACAATTATCAGAAAATAAGAAATAATAAAATGATTATCATTTATTATGTCTGCCAAAATATTATTAAAGAGGGGAAAGGATATATAACATTTGGGATATAAAACAATGAACCAAATCAGGTTTTCCAACTATTGTGTAGTCACTAGCAACCTGCCTAGAACCAGCCAAGGGCATATTGTTAGACATAGCCCTTAGTCTAACCCAGAGACTCCAACAGCTTAGCAGAATCTGATGATCAGGTGGGATCTGCTTCAGGGGTCAGTGGTGGCCTAGCCTGGTGTCCTGCAGGAGCATCGTCCCTAGGAAATATCCAACAGGAGATTGAAAAGTATAATCATGCAGAAAATGGGGAATGATAAGTGGGGGCGAGCAAAGGGGGAAACACTAGACACCTGGGTCTTAGTGCCAGCTCGGTCATCTACTAGCTTGGTGACTGACAAGCTGCCTCACCTACTGTGCCTCAGTGTACCGAGACTTTAAATGGGGCTATAGTGGTACTTATGTCACTGAGTTATGAGCACTCAATTAATGAGCATATAAAAAGCTCTTAGAGACATCGGACACACGCAATAACGGCTAGCTTAAATAATAATTGTTATTCTTCAAATGCTGTAAGCTGTCCATTTTCAGCCATTCCTCAAGGGTTTTTTTTTAACTTATCATTTATTTTGTGTAGATCAAAGAGTCTTTCCTTCGACTTAATTTCATTTTCTAGTGTATGTTTGATGCTCAGTTTCTTTGCTGAAGCCAACATTCTAAGTTACTGAAAGAGAGCAAAAAGTGGTAGAAAAGCGGTCCTGGTCTCTATGCAGTTGCTCCACCTTGACTAATTATGACAGCGAGTGACCTTGCAGGTCTGCTGTGGACTTCAGGCTCCACCAGTCTCAGCCCTTTACACTGTCTTCTTCTAACCACTTCTGGGCTGCTGAGCTCCTCTTTCATTCCCAGGGCTGCCCTGGCTCCTGGATTCGTCCCAGAACAAGGAGGTCATGGGTGAAAGACTAGATCTGTGTGCTTTAGTCACCATCCTGTGCTCTAAAAACAATCATCCTGCATCCTGGGTTCCAGTTTCACCATGGGCTGGCTGTGTAACATTGGCCATGTACTTAACTCCTCTGCGTGCCACTTTTCCCATTTGTAAAATAAGGATTGTGATTCTTACCTCTTAGGGTATTTGTAATTATCAAAAGCAATCAAGTATGTGAAAATCATAGCATGAAGTAAAAAATGGCCATTGATTGTTATTGTGAATAATATTAATGTTTTTTCTAGTCAGATTGAAGCAATATTCCATCTCCTCTACAATGCATTTGAATGGTGCCTGGGTTCAGATTTACCAAGGTCCTCTGCTTCTCCTAATAGGTTGTGCCTATATCCATATTCTGCAGCTACTATGTTGAAAATTCGCTCAATGTCATAATTTTTGTTTTAAAAAAATTAGAAATCTGGTTCATGATTCCAAGATTCCACTCATCCAGCACCCCATGGATCTAAGCCACTTATAACACATAACAAGATAAAGCAAAACTCAAGTCAGACTTACGAAAATAATTATAGAGCTTGGATAAATAAAGGCGACAATCATCTTAACAATGGTCAAAATTCACCTGGAGTAAAACCCTCCAGATATCAAAAGATAGCATGAAAAAGAAAATCGTGCAAAAAGGAGGCTCACCAAGATGGGAAGAGGTCTCAACCACACGCTCTAAAGAGCCACTATAAGGACAACTTGGAGAACATTTCTGGGAGAGATTAAAGTTATTTTAAAGGGCTTTGAAAGACAAAAGCAAATAGATGTAAGTATAGTTATAGTCAGAACCAACATCAAGAGGAAGAGGAAGCTGAGACCTGAGGATTGGAGGTTCAAGGCCAGCAGCACACAACACAGACTGTATTAAAATAAAATAGGGCTGAAGGTGTAGCTCCCTCCCTTCCTAGGTTCAATGCTCACACACACACACACACACACACACACACACACACACACACACACACACACACACCACCTTTCCAACACTTTGTGCAAGAGCATCAGTGAAAATATCTACCCCAAAGAGAAGACAGCATCCTATTCCTGGAGGCTACGTGCTGCACCAGCACAAGGGCTGGCATGAAGAGTTTTATTTCAAGCAGAGGAGTGGGATTAGAGGGCCCCAAATGTCATTCTGACTCTCTGCCTTTATGATCTGATCATGCTTCAAGGAATTAGTGCCTTGGAGTGCTTTGCTGAGTCTCAGAACCCAGTGCTGCCAAATGGATTTGATATCTAGAAGCAAGGAGCATGCAAATAGCCTATCTATTTCTCACAGCCCCTGCTGTGGCTCAGGTGCAGAAGTTTTCTTGCTAGACCATCACAAGGTGAAGAGGCCAAAGCAGCAACAGAATGCATGAAGATAATACGAGTTTTTGGTCTTTGCAAAATGCTGCTCTATGCCTGAGAATTGGGAATGCAAAAAAGTCCTGATATTTTTTAAAGTTAGCACCATAAAGATAACCTCAGCATGAAGCATCTATATGTAGAATAAATATTCAATTATTCTATAAAATATTTCAAAGACAATCTCTACTTCAGGATTTACAAAGAAATCTCCTTCACTCTATTGGATAAAATCGTCACCCCAGTCCTTATTTTTCTTCATTTTTCAAAGCTCTCTTTCTCTGTTACTTAAGAGCATGAATCTTGCTATTGATGGCAATATCAAATGCCTGCCATAGCCAGATTTAATCGTAGGATACCCTCTTCTCTTCGTCTCTTTGTAGACATTTGATTTAGCTGCACTCACACCGAAACTCAGGATGGATAAGCTATTCTTTGCATTGCTATTGACAAATACTTACTTGTTATTGCAATAGACTATGACAATAAGTTATTTGCTATTGACCAAATTTTGACAGTGCCATAAAATATTTTAACTTGAACTGACACAGGAGTAGATGATCATGCAGTCATTTCTCCTAAATAGTACCCGGGGGTGCCTCAATACTCTTTTCCCAGAATAAAGAACCCTCCAGGGACTTGAGATAAAGTACCATTACTAACAAGATGTAACCACTCAGTAAGATTTTTATGAGACATACATTATTAAAAATGCATGTTTAAAATTGGAATGTTTGCAAGCATGTGCTGCCATTCTCCATCCTTTACAAGACACGAAATTAAGGTGCACACTCTAGGAATGTTTGCTAAAAATATTTCTACATGGCCTCCTGACTCCATGATTGACACATATGTGAATCTAGTAAATTAAATCCTGTGGTCAGAAGTCTTCAATCTGCATGTAACCAAACAGGAAGCATGGTGAGCATCCTCAAAGCATCCACGCAATATCGTTTCAGGCCAAAGAAATAACTTGGCTTTCATTGATAAGGTTGTGCTTTTCCATCTTAAAAATCAGAATTTTAGGAATCTGTTGACTTATTTTTCAAAAATGAGTTAAAACCACTGGTTCATTTAGTTTTGATTTGTTTTGTAGTTAATTAAGATAAAATTCTGAGATTTTTTTCACTTTTAAAAAATGCTTCCACTTCACTGGAACTTTAAATCCTATGACTAGTTCCTTCACAGCAATGAAATCTATCAGGTCTGAGAAGGTTTCCTAGAATAAGTATTTATCTGGACAGGCCATCCTTGGGTGGCTCATCCATAGCCATAGTCAATTCAATGGGAAACTCTGATGGTTTGGATTTAAAGTGTCCCCCAAACCTCATATGTTGGCAATGCAGCTAGGATCGGAGGCAGGACAGAAAGCATAGAAGAGAGATTTTTTAAAATTTACAGGTTTGGCCGGGCGTGGTGGCGCACACTTGTAATCCCAGCATTTGGGAGGCTGAGACCGGAGGATCCGGGTTCGCGGCCAGCCTCAGCTACCTAGTGAGGCACTCCGCAACTCAGTGAGACTCAGTTTCAAAATAAAGAATAAAAAATAGGGCTGGGGGTGTAGCTCGGAGGTAGAATGCCCCTGAGTTCAATCCCCAGTACCGAAAAAAAAAAAAAAAAAATTTACAGGTTTGCCAGAAAGGCCTGTGTGAAATTGGGACCAAGAGAGGAGTCTCAAGTAAAAAAGAAGTTAAGTACTTTGCAGAGACGAAAGAGCAGTGAGGACAGTTCAGGAACTAGCAGGAACCCTGCACATCAAAGGCAGACCAAGGATTTAATAGTGCAACTGTGTTTGAAAAAAAGAGACCAACACAGCCCCAAATTCAGAGGATCTAGATACTGTTGTAGCTAATGGCAGACCTTGGCATTGTCCATGTGATGCTGATTCTGTTGGAGTTAAGGGGTTATGAGGCTTATACTCAGATTTCAAAGGAAAGTCTGGGAAACCAGGAAAGTGTAGCAGGGCTGGAAGACCTGCAGTCAAGCTCTGAGGGGGACAATTTGTCAAGCTGTGATGGTAAATCCAAAGCTTCCATGGAGACCCCCAGAATTAAGAGATGCCAGAAACATGGAACATCTGCAGAGGAGAGCTGCAGCTGTGAACAGTGGAGCCAAGTTCAGAGAATAGTCACACTGGCTGCAACCAGTAGGGCCACGGAGGTGGGCTGCGGAAGCCCTTGGTAAGATCACCTCTCACTACTATGTGCCCCAGATGCCAGACATGCAGCTACAGGATTCAGTGTTTGTCCCATTGGATATTGGTTTTGTTTTGGTCCCATTCCCTCTCTATGTGTCCCTATTTCTTCCTTTTGGAGTGCACTATTTACTCTCTGCCATTGGATGTTAGATGTATGAAATTAAAAATAAAAATAATTTTTTTACAAGGTTTCAAAGCTAAAAAGTTTGCCTGAAGTCTCAAAGAAGACTTCTGACTTTTGAGCAATTCTGGAATTGTTAAGACTATGGGGACTCTTGAAAATGGACTTAATGTATTTCACAATTGTGCGACAGCCATGAGCTTTTGGGAGACAGAAGTAGAATGTTATGATTTGGATTTAAAATGCCCCTCCCTTTCCTCAAACTCCTATGCTTACAATGCAGCCATGTTTGGAGGCCAGACATAGCTGAAGTGAGGGGATCCCTGGGACATGGTCTTGGGGACCATGTCCATACCTCCCCTCTATGTGTTCTCTCTACCAGGACCTAAGCCAGTTTTTCCTCCTTTGCCATGCCCTGAGGCCCTGCTGTTATAATTCTTCCCTAGGAGTTGTTTGGTCATGGGCTGACCTCTGAAATCTTGAACTCCAAATAAACCTTTCTTCTTCTAAGTTGTGTTTGTCAGGTATTTTGGTGACAGTGATGAAAAAAATCCAACTGAAACAGAAATTATGGAATTTTGTCTCCATCTTAATCATGAACACTTTTCCTGAGAGTAAGGCAAGCAACACTTTCAGTATTTTAATTTTAGCTCCTTCTTTTGTGTGTGTATGTGTGTGTGTGTGTGTGTGTGTGTGTGTGTGTTACTAGGGATGGAAACCAGGAGCATTCTACCTCCAAGCCACACCCCCCAGCCTATGTTTTATTCTTTATTTTGAAACAGGGTCTCACTATATTGCAGAGGGCCTCACTAAATAGCTGAGGCTGGCTGCGAACCTGCAATCCTCCGGTTTCAGCCTCCCAAGTACTGGGATTACAAGCATGTGCCACCATGCCCGGCTTTAGCTCCTTCTTAATGAATTATCTTTCTACTGGAGATAATTTTTCCTTGTGTCATTTTGACCAAACATGAGTACATTACAAATACTGTATTATATGTCTCTTTCGTCCTTGATACCAATGTTATTCCTTCTTCTGTCACTATAACAAATATCAGAGATAATCAACTTGCAAGAGAAAAAGGTTATTTTGGCTCGCAGTTTTAAAGGTTTCAGTACCTGATTAGGGAACCCCTTGTTTTCACATCTCTGATGGGAGTACTTCATGGCAGTGGTGAATGTGTGTTGCCAAGTAGAGATGTTCAATTCATGACCACGGAGCAAGAAAAAGAATGAGAAAGGAGCTGCCCCTTGAAGGGAATGCTCCTAATGACCTAAGCTCTCCCTGAGGGAGCAACGTCTTAGTAGTTCCACCAACACCCAGTATTGCCACTCTGGAAACCAAGCCTTTACACGTGGACCTTTGGGGACTTGCAGATCCAGACTATAGCAATAGCTAAATAATATTGTAACTTATAAAAATATCCATATATTGACCAAGACTCTAAATTTCTGAGTGTCATACACTTTTTTATTTTTTATTGTTATTTTTTTTATGTTTTTTTTGTATAGGATATTAAGCCCAGGGCATTTTACCTTTGAGCTATACCCCCAGCTATATTTTATTTTCAAACAAGGACTCACTAAGCTACTGAGGGTTTCCCTAAGTTCCTGAGAGACTGGGTTTGAACCTGCACTCCTCCTATCTCAGCCTCCCAAATACTGGATTTACAGATGTGGGCCTCCATGTCCCAGACTAAGTGTCATATACCTCTAAATCCTGGTTGGTTTTTCTTCTTCAAGTTGGGGGGGGAGATAGATAGATAGATAGATAGATAGATAGATAGATAGATAGATAGATAGATACTGCCTAAAAGAGGGACTAAATGTCATCAAACATCTAAGTTAGTCATGAACAAAGTTTAACTAGGAAAGATTTGCCCATCTGTTTTCTTTTTTAAAATGTCATTTTACTCTTTTTGTGCATCTTTCCTCTTTCTTCCCTGCATCCCCAAAATATCAATTTTTTATTCCCACTTAGCAATTTCACTCTTTTGTTTTCAGCTTTTCTTCTCTACAAACATGCTAAAAGTTCTCAAGAAAGCTATTACTTCTCTTTCCAGAAAATGTACATATCCAAAAATTCTGTAGCAACTTTTATGAGGAATTCTAAGATAAAATACAACACAAATTATTAAGTTTCTAAGATTTCCTGGAGTCCAAAGTATTTATGTTAAAGTTGATAAAGCATGAGGAATATATTATGACTGTAAAGATTCATTTCTTCCATCAAATGTTTACAGCCTCTGAATTGATGAGCAATGTGGATATCTTTGCTCTGGAGGGGCCATCAGTCTAGAGGGGTGATTGTTAAGTCAATAGGTAATTCTTGCTTCATATTATAAAGTCTTTCATAAAAATGCATTGGAACACTGGCCCACGCAGGAGGCTCTAGGATGACTCACCAGGCCTGAGGTATCAGTAAAAGTTAGCTAGTTCTACAGGGAGTAGTGCTGTCTTAGTCCATTTTGTATTGCTGTAACAAAATACCTGAGGCTGGATGCTTCATGGAAAAAGAAGTTGTTTAATTGGCTCATGATTCTGGTGGCTAGAAAGTCTGTAGAGTATGTCCCTGGCAAAGCTCCAAATCCCCAAATCCCTCTAATCCCAGCTATATCCCAACATGGCAGAGAAGTGGAAAGGGAGATAGCAAAGTACACAGGGTGGCCTTGCTTTTTAAAAACATGCTTTTGAGAAAACTAATTCAGTCACAAAAGACTTAACTCACTGCTAAGAAATGAGAGATGGTGATAGGAATTAATACCTTCCAAAGATGGTGCCCCCACAATTCACTCATCTCTCATTAAGCTCCATCTCTTTAAAAAGTTTCTACCACCTTAATATCATTTCATCCAGGACCAAGCTTCCAAAACATAAACTTTGGAGGGCAAACCACAACCAAATCACCCAAGCATGCGTCTGTGTTGGTGGAATAATGGAAGACAGAGAAGGACAACATGACCAGACACAGCAGGATGGAAATAGGGCAGAATCCCAGAGCAACAAGGAAATCTAGAGCTTCCAAAGCACCAGATTTGGAAAAATAAGTGGGAAATTGAAGGAGATATTTTGGCATATGCTTCTAGTTAATATTAAGAAGTTTGAATTTTTTTTAATATGTGATATAGAGTCTTTTGTGGGACTCTGAGGAGAAAACATGGCAAGACCGATTTTGTACTTTCTATGCATGTCTTTGGCCATGAGGCAGATCCTTGTAAAGAAATACATGTTGCAAGCAGGAAAAAATGAACAGACATTTGTAATACAGTCACCTCCTGGTAAGAAATGTCTCTTTTGCATCTTTACTATCACAAAAGGACTATTGTTCATCAAACAACATTTCTTTGGTGACAGAAAAGAATAGCCTTAAAAATACAAAAAAAAAGAAGTATTTTTTTTCTTTCCCTTCCTCCAATGCTTCAGCAGAAATCTCTGTCCCTCCTCTGTCTCTTTATTTTTTAAATATGTTTTAAAGCAACTAAACATCCTTGACAGAGGTAGCTTTGAAGTATAATGTTCGATGATTTAAATAATGGCTTCCCCCCGCATATCCACAGAACTTCTCTGAGACATAGTAATTATAGGATTATCTGCTACTTCAAACATGGCTTCTTTGAGTACTGCTCTGCATTTTCTTTGCTTAGTTAATAATTGTGCTTTTAAGAGGACTTTACAACTTCTAGGAAGATGGCGTTGGAGTGAGACACCTCTTATCAGGTGCTGTGAGCTCGATTCAAATCTGCCATAAAAGCAGCTCCTTGACAGAAGAAAAAAAGCAACAAAAACAGTGAACAATGTTCCAAAAACTGAAGTACAGCTGACCAGAATTCAGAAAGCTGACCAGGGAGAGCAAAGAAGCCCATCTGCGCAGCAGTGGTGCCACGCCACAGAGTGGCGGCCGCAATTGAGCCAGCCCCTGGCTTAAAAGCATTTGACAAGATCTAACACCCATTCATGCTAAAAGCACTGCAGAGAATTGGAATAGAAGGAACATACCTCAAAATCATAGAGGCAATATACAATAGGCATACAGCCAATATCATATTAAATGGAGAAAAACTGCAAGAGTTCCCACTAAAAACAGGAACAAGACAAGGATGTCCATTATCACCTTTTCTGTTCAACACAGTACTTGAGACTCTAGCCAGAGCAATAAGACAAGAAAAGGAAATCAAAGGGGTAAAAATAGGGAAAGAAGAACTAAAACTATCACTTTTTAGGATCACATGATAATATGCTTAGTAGACCCAACAAAGTCAGCCAAAAAACTTATAGAACTGATCAACAAATTCAACAAACTGTCTGGATACAAAATCAATCTTAAAAAATCAGAAGCTTTCCTGTATGCCAACCATAAAACCACTGAAAAAGAAATCCAGAAAACAATTCCACTCACAATAGCACCCCAAAAAGAAAATACTTAGGGATAAACCTGACCAAAGAGGTAAAAGACCTCTATAAGGAAAACTACAAAAAGTTGAAAAAAGAAATTGATGAAGACCTTAGAAGATGGAAAAATATACCAATCTCTTGGATAGACAGAATAAATATCATCAAAATGGCCATCTTCCCTAAAGTGATCTACAGATTCAACGCAATACCCATGAAATTACCAAGGTCACTCCTCACAGACATAGAAAAATCAGTCCTTAAATTCATTTGGAACAATAAAAAGCCCAGGAATAGCCAAAGTAGTTCTTAGCTACAAGAACCATGCAGGAGGTATCACAATACCTGACTTCAGACTCTACTACAAAGCCACAGTAATAAAAAAAACAGCATGGTATTGGCACAAAAACAGACACATAGACCAATGGAACAGAATAGAAGATTCAGAAACAGACCCACATGCTTACAGTCAACTGATTTTTTACAAAGGAGCCAAAAACATACACTGGAAAAAAGATAGCCTCTTTAACAAATGGTGATGGCAAAACTGGTTAACCATATGAAGGAAAATGGAAATAAACCCCACTTTCTCACCCTGCACAAGAGTCAACTCAAGGTGGATCAAAGACCTGGAAGTCAGTCCAGAGACCTTGCAGCTACTTGAAGAGGGCATAGACCCAACACTTGAACACATAGGCACAGGTAAAAACTTTCTCAACCAGACCCCAAAAGCACAAGCAATTCAAAGGAAGTTAAATACATAGGATTGCATTAAACTGAAGAGCTTCTATGCAGCAAAGGAAACTATCAAGAACCTCAACAGAGAGCCCACAGAGTGGGAGAAAATTTTTGCCAGCTACTCTTCTGATAGAGGATTAATATCTAAGATATACAGAGAACTCAAGAAACTCACATCTAAGAAAACAAATAACCCAATCAAAAAGTGGGCAAGGGATCTAAATAGACACTTCACAAAAGAAGAAATACAAATGGCCAATAAATGTATGAGGAAAGGTTCCACATCATTAGCAATCAGAGAGATGCAAATCAAAACTACCTTGAGATTTCACTTAACTCCAATCAGAATGGCAATCATCAAGAACACACACAACAACAAATGCTGGCGAGGGTGTGGAGAAGTGGGAACCCTAATACACTGTTGGTGGGATTGCAAATTAGTGCAACCACTTTGGAAAACAATATAGAGGATCCTCAGATGAATGGGAATGAACCTACCATGTGATCCAGCAATACCAATTCTGGGTATCTACCCAAAAGAACAGAAACCAAACTATCAGACCAACGCATGTGTATCTATGTTTATAGCTGCACAGTTCACAATAGCCAACTATGGAACCAGCCAAGATGTCCAACAACAGATGAATGGATTACAAAACAATGAGATATATACACAATGGAATTTACTCAGCCATAAAGAAGAACAAAATCATGTTATTTGTAGGGAAATGGATGTAACTGGAAAACATTATGCTAAAAGTAAAAACTCATATGCTCTCCCTAATATGTGGAAGCTAGGGAGAAAGTGGGACATTAAAGGGACTCCAGATGAAGAAGGAGAAACCTTAGGTGAACAAAGAATTTGACTTAACAGAAGGTTATGGGGGGAGGGGGGACACCCTAATGAGCATGATGTATTTTCATAAACACATCAAAGTCAATCAGTAAACTTAACTTGAGAAGGAGGAAGGAGGAGAGAGTGGGGTGGGAATTGGGGAAGAGTTAAATGAGAAATGTGTGCATGTATGCCTTTATCAGCTTGTACCTAGCAAAGATGTATGATTACAATGCACCAATTAAAAATAAATAAATAAATTATAAAAAAAGAAGACTTTACTTGCTTTCTGAGAAATGGGTGCTGGGATTTCATGTTTTTCTTCTTTAAATTTTAATAGGAAGTTGTATTTGTACTGTCTTAGCACTTCTGACCAGAAAACAATTTACTATCTGAAGTTCATCAGATTGTCCAGTAGGATGAATGTCCTAAGCTGACTATCTCTGAAAGTGAAAGAAAATATAGCTTCTCTGAGGAAGAAGAGGAAAAAAAGAATAAACACACACACACACACACACACACACACACACACACACACACACACACACCATCCCTTTAAATTAGCAAAAAATGCCAGGCAGAGAGTTGTGCCTGGTCTCCACTCTGAACATTAGTTTATCAAGCAACCAGACCATTTTGAGGACTGGAAGTCTCTGAGCACAACTCTGATGTTATCTGTGTTCCTAAGAACTTGTCCAGAGGCCTAGAGGCAGCACACTGGGCTTCTCTGACATGCTGCTCAAGGGAGGGACAGAGAGATGCCAGTGGTTCATGAAAGCCTCTCCAGGGTCCCACAGAGGCCTCAACCCTCCCAAGTCACAACTAGGCAAGACTTGGAGCACTCCTTGTGTACTTTGTTTTTGTTTTTTAACTTCCTATGTTGAAATTATTATAGAGTCCAAGAAGTTTCAAAAAATAATATAGAGAAGTCCCATGTATACATCATTGTTTTTACCAATAGCAACTGTCATGGGAGAAGAGAGACATCTGGAAGAGGATTTGAGGAGCTCCCAGAGAGAAGGGGGAGCTCCGCTCAGGACCAATAGGGTCCTTGTCATAGGTGACAGGAAAGAATTTCGCCATGTGTCAGTGGAAGCACAGAGATTTACTTAGGAAAGCAAGGACTACACATTCAAGGGGGGAATGTGGGCCAGCTCCAGAGTGAGGGAAAGGCTTTGACTCATGGTTCATGAGGGTGGGCATGGGAAGCATATGAAGACGGCATTTGTCCAGCGACGACAAGACAGTTTGTGGTGATCTGATTGTCTTCTGGATTCTTCTCTATCGTCTTATAAAGCTGGAAAGTCCTCTATTACAGGTTTCTCAAGATTATGTATCTCTGAGCCAGGTGTGGTGATACACCACACCTGTACTCCCAGTACTTGGGAGGGTGAGACAGGAGAATCACAGGATTGAGGCCACAGTGCAGTAACTTAGGGAGACTCTGTTTAAAAATAAAAAATTAAAAGGGCTGGAGGTGTAACTCAGAGGTAGAATGCCCCTGGGTTCATCTCCCAGTCTCTCTCTCTCTCTCTCTCTCTCTCTCTCACACACACACACACACACACACACACACACACACACTGTATCTCTCTTGCTTAAACTGTTTGTTAGAAGGGTTAACTAATGATGCACATGGTAATTATCATAGGTGAGTGAGTTTTTGGTTAACTTTAAGATTTAGAGATTTTCCAGGAATTTGGGAGTGACAGGTTGGGGAGAGAGACTGGCTTAGGGAATTGATGGGCCTGGAAAAGCATGCAGAACTTGGGAATTCAAATTTTATTTCCTTCTTTTTTGTGTGTCTCCTTTGTACCTCTTGCTTTTATTTCTTCTCCCATCCTGATAATATCCTACATACTTATCATATAGTATTATAGTATCAAACCAGGAAATGACATCTGTGCAACATATGTTTGTGTGGTCACTTCGATTCAGGCAACCAGCATGCAGTGGAGACAGAACTCTTTCATTCTCACAAAGCTCTGCCTCCCCGTCCTCATCCCCACACCATCTCTGAGCCCTGACAACCACGAATGCATGTTCCTATCATTTTTCCCAAATGCTGTGCAATGTCATATAAATGGAATATTACAGTCTATGACCTTTTGAAACTACTTTTGTCACTCAGCATAATGCCTCCGAGATACTTCAAGGTTGTTCAGTGGATAAACTCCCATTCTTTCTCTCCTTTTAAATAGGCTTCGAGTTTTAGAGTACTTTTATGTTCCCAGCCAAATGGAGTGGAAGGTAGAGAGAATGAATCCTCATATACTGCAGGTCCCTTCACGTGAATAGCCTCCCCCAATTAGAGGGAGAACATTTGTTATAATCAGTGAACCCACATTGACACATCATTATCACCCAAGTCCACAGTTCAAATTAGAGTTAAGTCTTGGTGCCATACACTTTTTGGGTTGAAACAAATATAAAATGACATGTATCTATCACCAGAGTATCATACAGAATAATTTCATTGCCCTGAAAATCCTCTTTGCTCTGTCTGCCTGTATCGAATTACTTTATTTCACTTAATAATATGTATTTAAAATTCCTCTATGTCTTTTTATAATACTCTATTGTCTGGATGTATCGCAGTTCATTTATTCATTTATCTTGGTTGCTTGCAAGTTCTAGCAATTATGAATAAAGTTGCTATAAACATTCATATACAGGGATTTTTGTGTGTGTGTGCATGTGTGCGTGTATGTGTGTGTGTGTGTGTATGAACATAAATTTTAAATTCATTTTGGTAATTACAAAGGAGCATAATTGCTATATTGTATGGTAGGAGTGTATTTAATTTTTTAAGGAACTGTTACATTCTATTCCAAAAAGACTATCATTTTACATTTCTGCTGTCAGCAAATGAGAGTTCTCATTCCTTTATATCCTCATTTAGCATTTAATGTTGCCAGTGTTATTTGTTTAGTCTTATTTTGTTCTGTTGTTTTGCTTTGGTTGGTACTGGGGATTGAACTTAATGGCATTTTATCATTGAGCTGTATACAACCCAGTCCTTTTTTATATTTTATTCTGAAACTAGATTTCTTTAAATTATTGTGTGCTGGCCTCGAAACTGCAATCCTCCTCTCTCAGCCTCCTATATACTGAGATACAGATGTGCCCAACATGCCCAGCTAATGTTTGGGATTTTAGCCATTTTAATCACTGTGTAGGGATGTCTCACTGATGTTTTAATTTCATATTACCTAATGACATTTAATGTTGATCATCTTGTAATATTTACCATCTGTGTATATTCTTCAGTAAAGTTTCTATTCAGATTTTTTTTTTTTTTTTTGCCCATCTTATAAATCAAGTTGCTTCATTATTGAGTTTTAAGAGTTCTTCATATATTTGGGATAACACGTTTTCGGCAAATACGTTCTCACAGTCTGTGGCTTGCATTTTGCATTTCTGTGTGATACTTTTGGTTTAATTTTCATAAAGGGTGTCTAGATTCATAATTTTTCTTCTCTATTCTTTCACTAATACAACACCATCTTGATAAATGTAGCTTTATTACTCTACAAGTTGTGTACTGTCAGTTCCCTAACTTTGTTCTCCTTTTTAATACTACATCATCATTTGCATCCGCATTAAAATGTTAGAGTCATTTTATTACTATTATTAATTATTACTATCCACAAGGTAATTTGGTGGGACTTTGATTGGGGTTGTGTTGACTCGAATAGATCAAGTTGGGAAAAACTGACATTTTGACCACAGTGAGCCTTCCTACCCATGAGTATGGAGCATCTAATTATTTAGTGTTCCCTTGATACCTTTAATAAGATATTATACATACTCTGTTAGATTTATACCTAAGTACTACATTTGGGGGGAGTACTAATATAAATAGTATTAGACTTTTAATTTCATGTTCCATGTGTTTGTTGCTGATATATAAGAAAGTGATGTGCTTATTAACTTTATATCCTAGAACATTGCTACTATTCTTATTAGTTCTAGGAAGGGGTTTTTTTTGTTGTTATTTATTCAGTTCTTTGGGGTTTTCTACATAGATGATCATGTCATCTTTGAAAAAAGACATTTTTATCTTTTTCTTCCCAATATGTACACCTTTTATTCTCATTTTTCATCCTGTCATTAGCTAGGATGAGAGGACATCTTTACCTTTTGTCTGATCTTAATGGAAAAGTTCTGAATTTCTCACCACTATAGGTGTTTTTGTAGATGTTGTTTCTTATATTGAGGAGATTGTTCTGTCCTTAAATTGCTGAAAGTTTTTTTTTTTATCATGAATTAATGTTTGATTTTGTCTAATGTTTTTTCTGCATCTCTTGCTATGATCATATTATTCTTTTCCTTTTTAGCCTGTTGATGTGATGGATTATATTAATTGATTTTTGGATGTTGAACTAGCTTTGCATACCTGGGATAAATTCCACCTTATTATGATAATTATTTTTATACAATGTTGATTTTATTTGCTAATATTTTGTTGAAAAGTTTTACATCCATATCAGTGAGAAAATTGGTCTATAATGTCCTTATCTGGTCTTTATTTTAGAGTAATATTTGCCTCATATAATGAGTTAGTAACTATTCCCTCCAATTCTATCTTCTGGAAAACATTATAGAGAAATGCTATAATTTCTTCTGTCTGATAGAATTTACCAATAAACTCAACTGGACATAGTGGGGTTTTTTTGTTTTAGAAAATATGTTTATAGTATTTTATCTTCTCTTTTCATTTATAACATAAATCACTTCAACAATCAGACTTCTTTTCTTCCAATGCCACAAACTATATTACAAATGAAAGCTAATACTGCTGCTTATGAAAATATACAAGACAATTGAAGTTTTATATAAGACCACTTTATATGTTAACTTGTTCCCAAAAACCTTTTTTTTCCTCTCTCTCTTTTTGGCCTGGTTAAAAAAATGTTGTTACAAATATTTACAGCATTTTCTTCTGTTTAAAAATTATTTTACCTGGAAAAGAAAAACAGACTTTCCAGGTAGATGGTATATTTTCCATCACTGAATATGTACAGCAGAAATAGATGACTTCTTATGGCTGTTTCGGAGGTTACTCATCCATCTGATAATGGTATACTAAATAATTTGGATGTTTACTATTGAATCTATGACACTATACAAGTAGCATGGTTAGGTAAAACAAGCAAATTGAATAGTCTAAATGCCTAAGAGGTGTTTTGGTTTAAAAGTCTTATTGTGTTATGTTATAAATGGAGGAAGCTTTTGGCAGTATATAAGAAACTCTTTTAGCTTTCCTATTTTAATCTTGGGACTTTATGAATCATCTGTATATTATGCAATAGTTAGCCAGATAGCTAGACAGAAATAGAAAGGTGTCCAGTCACACTAATACATACATTTACATATATATAGTTATATATATTTACGTATATATATATAGTTCTTTCAGCTCATAAAGTATTTTTTCTCAGTCATAAAGAACAAAATTATGTCACTTATAAGAAAATGAATGAACTAGATAATATTACCCTAAGTGAGATCAGCCAGTCCAGAAAATCAAGTGTCCTCTGTTTCCTTTATATGCAAAAGCTAGAGAGAAAATAGGAAACAAAACATTAAGATAAAGAAGGAGAGAGACCAGTATCATAGTGGAAGGGAACTGGAGGAGGGGATGGGGGGAAGGAAGAAAGGAGGATTGAGGAAGGAAACAGTTTGAATAATGTCATCACCATACATGAAGGTATCACTATCAATCCCACTAAATGTATAGGAAAAAGGGGGTCCAGAGGATATGAGGGAAATACCTACACAAAGTGATATGTGCATGTACACTTGTATGACTGTATTTCACTATGATGTATAATTATAATTCAACAATAAAAACATAAAAAAGCCAAGATTGTAATTTCCTCTTCACATGACTTGAAGTTACAAAATTATTTTTGTTGAAGCACATTCAAGACCTAAAATAAAGTAAGCCTCTACCAATTTCTAAATAAAACTTAATCAATGTATTTCTAAATATATTATTGTTAATAACCAAATTCTTTTATGATGCAAAAAGTAGACGAAGAATACATTTTTATTGACTTCTGGGGATTAGTAGGATTTTGATGTCCTTAGGCTTCGAAGAATATTGTCTACCAACAAATATTTATTAAGCACCCTAGAAGTACCTGGCTCCTTCAATCTATTTTCAATGGTATGGCCAAAGGTAATATTCTAAACCTTTCATCTGATTAAGCCCCCTTTCCCAGTTCATCTCTTCAAAGCCTTCTTACTGGCATGGTGTTTTATTTCTCTCCACTCTCATCTCTTACAACTGTCTCCTACACACTCTACTATCCATGCAATGTGTGTGTGTGTGTTTGTGTATGTGGTTACTGGGAATTGAATCCAGGGACATTCTACCTCAGAGCTAAACCTCCAGCGCTATTTTATATTTTATTTTAAAACAAGGTCTCATTAAGTGGCTGAGGGTCTCTCTAAGTTGCTGAGACTGGCCACAAACCTGCAATCCTTCTGTGTCAGCCTCCCAAGTACTAACATTACAGACATGTGCCACCATGCCCAGCTTAAATTCCTTTTAGACTATTGTTCCTTTAGCTGGATCTCTCAGCTTCACATTTTTGTCCTCAGCAAGAGGCACTCCTCTGCCTTTTATCGACCTCTCACTTCTCTTTTAGCTTCCTGTGCAAGTGTTTTTCCCTAAGGTTTCCCAGGTCCTTCTCTATGGGATTCGGTATCCTGGCCAAGTGCTTCTAGAGTACCCTGTGCTTCTAATACAAATTCATCTAGCAGTTTATGTTTTGCTTCACTTATATATTCCTCTTCCTGGATTTCTTCCCAGATTCCGTGGCTCCTCCACTTCTGTCTCTGGAAAAGGATGTCAGACAGTAGAAAACATTTGGGCTAATATTAAAATCAAATGATAACAGAGGAGAAGGCCATTTTCTTCAAGTCACATCATCCCATTCTTCTTGGTATTTTGCTTCTTCACTTATCAAGGATGGATGGGAAACTCTATAACAAATGGAATCTCTTATCTCCAGTACCCAGCAAAGGGTTTGGCTTCTAACAGTAATACAAAAGAAAAAAAAAGTGGAAACAATCAATAAAAGAACTGAATAGAGATAAGGGACATATAAGTGATCACTGAGGAAGCAGTAAGCAGGTTACACAGGGAGCCCATTTTATAATCCCCCTGGCATGCATGTCTATCCTACGAGTTAAGCACACGCTATATCGCAAGTAGAACCAGGGGCATAGTGCATGATGCCCCCTTGTTATTGGTAGATGGGAGAAGTGAGGGCTGTCTCCACTTTCTGTGCCTCTCTCCAAACTGAGATTTATTTTAGCCACACCATTGCATATAAAAACACAATACGCTGGATTAAGTTCCTCAAAAGGAAGGGGGAAAGATATTACATGATCAATATAGAAACAAGATATAAGTGTAGTTTCTCTAGAGGTTTTACTTTCATTAACTAACTTACCAAGGAAAAGTATTGCACAAATAATCCATGGGTATAAAATGGTCCTGGTGTTGGGAAGAAAACTAAGAAAAGGACTGAATTTGCCTAGAGGCACTTCCAGATTAACCTATCTATACCAAGTTCCTCCAACCGAATCTGAGGTAAAGGAAATAGACATGCCCTGAACTTGATTTTCGATATCATGATTGTTTATCAGATTCCTGGAATTACTGTGTTTCTGTGATTCAGACTAGGTTCGCTCACACAGAATAGCTTAAGGAAGACAGCTTCTCTCCTCTCAGCACACTGCTTTCTTGGATACTGCAGGACTGGGCCGGGTGTAGAATGAAGAGCTAGCACTCTGGTTAGCAAAAACCAAACCAAACCTGCCCTCTGGCTCTGCCCAAGCCTGTGCAGATTCTATCAGACTTTTCAGGTTATCTACTCTGTAGTAGGACTTCGGACATTCTTCCATTTCTACAGCTGCTTGTTTTTATGGTATAATCTGAAGTTAAACATAGGAAAGAAAATAAAAGAATTATAAAAATTGTACTTAAAATATAGCAGGAGCCTGTAATCCCAGTACTTGGGAGACTGAAATAGGAGGGTCACAGGTTGAAGGCTAACCTCAGCAACTTAGTGAGACCCTGTTTCAAAATAAAATAAAAAAATAAAATAGGGCTGGGGGATAGCTCAGAATAAGAATGCCCTTAGGTTCAATCCCCAGTAACACACACACACACACACACACACACACACACACACACACACACACTAAAACATACCCTTAAACTCTGAACACCAACAGCCGTGCAAAATGCTACCATGGTCAGAGCAAAAAATCAAATACACATGGCTATAACCATGATTTGTATACTCAAAAGGCTCCCTGGTGAAAGATAAAAATCTACCTTTTTGTTTATATAGAAACCCAATAGGGAAAGAGTGCCCTTAAATTTCTAATGGGGGAAAGAAAATTAAAAAAGCATTTAAACTGTTTACAGATATCTATTGCAAATTTATGATAACATACTAGATCTGTCCCCAGCACTTTACAGGAAAATAGACAGGATCTTTGTAGACTGACGTGCACCAAGAAGACTTGGGCTCTGTTGCTTTACCCTGAATGTATTTGCAGCCCTTTAGAAACTCTTAGCATTGGACAGTAAACCAGCTGTACCTTCAGATCTTAATTCAGAGTCTTCTGACTGGTCCCAGAGAGATGCAGCATAGACTTGTTTGTCCCTTCTGTCAAAGGCCCTCACCACGCCTGTGAGCTGCAAGCCAAGGACATCTGTCGGTCTGATGTCCTCCTCTGTCTGACATCTGAATTCACAGAGTTACTGTGTTGAAGGGTCAGCATTTTCCTTCCGCACCAAGTAACAGAGCTCTGAGAAATGTTTGGTAGCCAAACACATATGGGTTTCCAAATACCTATTCATCTTCAAAACCCACTACAAAGTTGTGTGGATCGGGGCCATCTTCCTGCCTGTCTCCGTTTCCACTTAAGTACCAATTATTGCTACTCACTTTATACCAGAGTTTATATGAACATCTTAATTGATTTTAAGACTTTCTAGAAGCCACCAAGTTTTCACAGCTTCAACAATGGAAAGAAAACTCTTGCTTTTTTAAGCTTTTTTTTTTTTCTTTTTTTAACTTTGATTTTGCTCTTTGATTTTTGACAGGTGGAGTGAAAAGAAGTTGTTTGTTTTTTGTGGTACTGGTGATTGAACTCAGGGGCATCCTACCTCTGAGCTAAACTCCCAACCCTTTTTTTAAATTTTGAAACAGGGTCTTTCTAAGTTGTTTAGGCTGGCCTCGAACCCACGGTCCTCCTGTCTCAGCGTCCCAAGTACTGGTATTATAGTCATGCACCACCAGGCCCAGCTAAGAGGTAAGATTTTAGGCAGAAGAACATTAAAGATAAGGGAAGGGAAAAATCATTTCTAGACCCATATTCCTACCTTATCTGTGGTGACTGAAAAAAAAACAAAAACAAATCTAGTGTTCAAAAGGAAATGGGGTTGAGGTATTTAACTGTTATCCACTGATTCAAAGGAAAAGACCAAAAATATCTTTCAGTGTTTCATTTCTCTCTCTAGGGAATGATTAGAGACTGTGGTTTGTGGTAAGTATGCATCCCCCTCCCCCCCCCAAAAAATATTGATATCACCTAGAGAGAAAAATTATTTGGATTTTCTATATTCAGCAATTATTACCCCCAACATAAATAAATTCCCATTTATTCTTTTAGTACCTTCCACAGATTATGGCAACTACTCTAATACATTCTTAACCATAGTAACCAATAGTATTACCTGACTTCCAGTAGGTAATAAAGTAAAATGTGATAGCAATCAGAATAGATGATTATTGTATTTCATGTCCATTAAATTTTCATTTGAAAGAGGAGAATCGCTTCTTCCTCGGTGTTATGACTCTATAAAGTTACAAGCATGGTCTTCCAAGTCACTGGAGTATTAAGTTTTAGTAGGAGCTAGGATTGGTGAAAACTTGAAGAGAAAATTCATTAATAACTCCTTTGAATCGGTCCTCATATTTGACTTCCTAAGTAGCCAGAAGAGTTATAATAACCTACATGGTGAAAAGTAGCTGGAAATATGACTTCTGGTTCCTAATTTGCAAATAACCCAAATGCCCAGTTCTCTGCACCCAGTGCCAGGAGGAGGCACCGGGGACTCCGTGAACCATTAGAGCAACATAGTGAGGGTGAGCCACTGAATTAGTGCTTTCTGGATTTTTCTCTCACTGTCAAGAACCAGCTAAACAGGAGTTCTACTCTCTTGACATGTTTCCCAAAAGCTCAAGTTGACCATCAGATTCTGAGCCTGATGAGCAGAGAAGAACCTAAGGGGAGCCAGAGATACCCAGACACCGAAGATGAAATCCCAACAAGGCAAAATGGGATTTCTAAAGATAAGCTTCACGCCAACTTTGTCATTAGGGCAAGTACTGTGCTCACCAAAACAGGACAAAATGTTCCTTGCCCTTCTTCTCTTTGGACTCAGAACTTAAAAACAATTCGTATTGCCCCCAAGAGTTCATTAAATATTTTATACATAACTTTCACATGAATTTCAAACATGTGAGGATGAATATAATAATTTTTCCTATGTTATGTTTAGCATCTGTGTGACTTTGGTAGCTAGTTATAAAACTACCAAATTAATATTTTCTAAAGACAATTTCCTTTTTTTTTTTTTAACACAAGGCACACCTTAAGTCTACTTGCCCTCCTGCTATCTCTCTTCTCTGGGAAGATGCAATTGGGCGCATTCAGATGAAAACGGGACCCTTGGAACTTCTCAGATCTGCGATTGAATGCCATTTCTGTAAGTTTGTAGCTGTGGGACCTTGGGAAATTTGCTCTGCTTCTCTGAGTCTTAAGAGAGAGAGAACTCTTAAGAGAGAGAGAATGGTGGCAAGACTCACACTGGGCCAGCTCCAGACTTGTGATGGGCATTTCACACAGGGTCTCCTTTCCTTTTCCTATGGGAGCCCTCTGACTTGCAGGTGCTGTGAGCTGTAAGGGAGGAACACTTAGAAGCAAACTCCAGTGTTCACAGGGGGTTGCTGCTGCCCCTTTAAATGACTGGGAACACCCCTTCAAGTTGTTTTCTGTTTTTCTTTCAGATAAGTCTTTCTAAAGAAAACCACAAGAAGCCAGCCCAAATTACCAGTCACTCTACTAGGTGACGTGGAGTGAACTTTGCTCATTACAATCTCATTATAATGCTAAAGGCTCACCCAGGAAGTGTTCCCCTCTGCCATTGCTTAACAAATGATGTAGGAAGTAGCAAGGTCTTCAACTGAGTTGTTGGGGAATGTGCCCTCTCTACGCTACGCGGGTGGCTGTACATATATTTCCCAATACTATCCCTCGTTTTCTATCCTCACATTCTGGGTTCGGGAAGATACTGCTTTGAGAATTGTCCTCCCTGCTCTCTTACTTGTACAGGTAATAACTCTCTCTGCACTCTTGTATCTGGCTGTGCTTATTGGCTTTGAACTCACCATGGGGTAAGCCCGTCGTGCATGGTTCTGTCATGTGTCAACAGGATAACCTTTTGTGGGTCCTTGGCCTCCGTGGTAAAAAGAATTTCAACATGTGCCAGTCAGGGACAAAGGCAGGAGTTTTATTTAGGAAAGTAAGGGACTCGGGAGAAGGCAGGTGAGGGGGGATAGTCTGGGCCAAGAGATTCTTTGTAGCCTTTTTAGTCCTTTTATAGAACTCCCAAGAAGGGGTGGGCAGAGCGGAGGTCTGGACCTCCTCTTCCTCAGGTTTCAACGATGGTTGGTAGCTGGTTGAGGTCTGACCTTGTCCTCGAGATCTCAGGAGTCTCAGGTGGGGCGAGAGGCCTTGAGATTAAGGGCATGGGCCCATTGAGGCTTCTGCCTAAAATCTAACACACCCTATAGGGTGGAGTTAGAGATAATGAACTCTCCAGATTTTAAAACTATATTTTTCCTTTTCCTTCCCAATCTGTCTCCTTTCTGCCTAAATTTTTATTCTTTCTATTCTACCTCATCAGTTCCAGTCACAAAGGAGGGAAGTTTCTTTAGTATCATCATGTTCCACTCCTTCCAGAGCGATGCCTTTAGACCACACAACATAGGATTAAAAAAACAAACAGTGACAGCAATGACAAAAAACAAGGTTCACACTCCTCCGGACCATTTTAGTACTCCCTGACACTTTTTTTTTTAAATATACTTTTATTGGTGCATTGTAATCATATGTCAAATGAATTCAGAGTGACAGGAACATGCTCCCACACAGCACTTGATAGGTTTCCCTCCTTATTGTATCCCGCCCCCTCCCCCTCCCCATTCAAGATATTGAGGTTGGCATTGACAATTTCTATGTACAAACCTTCAATTGAAGTGTATCCTTCATCAAGTTCACCCTTGCCCCACCTTCTCCCTTCCTTGGATCCCTTCCATCACTCCACTGGGGTTTCGCCTCCTTTATGTGGAGTCTTTCTTTTATCTCCATTTCTCCCTAGCTTCCACAAATGAGAGAAAACATATGACCCTTCACTTTTGGAGACTGGCTTGATGAGGTAGCATAGAAGAAATTTTTAAAAATTTAAGTAGAAAGGAAATGGATTGGAAAGAAAAGAGAAAATATAGTTTTAAAACCTGGAAAGTTCTATAGGGTGTGTCTAGTTTTGCCTCAATGAGCCCATATCCTTAATCTCAAGGAGCCCACACACTTAATTTCAGTGGCCCCTCTTCCCACTTGAGATTCCTGGGATTCCTGAGATGCTTAATAAATAAGGGATCCATGAGGAGGACAAAGGTCAGACCTCAGCCAGTCACTACCCATTGATGCTGAGAAACCTGAGGAAGAGGAGGTCCAGCCCTCTGCTGTGCCCACCCCCTGTGGGGGTTCTATAAAAGAACTGAAAAAGCTGCAAAGATTCTCTTGCCCAGACGATGTTCCCCCTCTTTAGATGGCCTGCCTTCTCCCTGGAGTCCCTCACTTTCCTAAATAAAGCTCCTACCTTTGTCCCTGACTGGCATTTGTTGAAATTCTTTTCACCATGGAAGCCAAGAACCCACAAAAGTTATCATGCTGATCCAGGACAGGCTGATCTCACTTAGCACAATTTTCTCCAGTTCCATCCATTTTCCTGCAAATGACATAATTTTGTTCTTCTTCATGACTGAGTAAAATTTCATACTGTGTATATCCCACAATTTTATAATGCATTTATCAGTTGATGAGCACCTAGGAGGGTTCTATAAGTTGGCTATTGTGAATTGTGCTGCTAGAAATGTGAATACGCATTTATCACTGTTATGCACAAATCCAGGGTGTCCCACCAAAGGACCATCACTTCACACAAAAAGTAAGAAGGAGATTTATTGCTAAGGGGAGTTAGGGTCCGAGTCTCATCCAGCGCAGTGGAACCATGGTGCAGACCCCGGCTCTGGCTTTGTACAGCCTTTTATAGGGGGTTTACACAAGCAGGAAAGGTAACAAAGAAAAGGCATGGGGATTGGTGGAGCCCTGTTGCCCGGGCTGGGATAAGCTACAGGGACTATAAGGATTGGCTTACTCCCTAGGGTGGGCTCCTGGTGAGCTGATCAGCCAGGGGAATTTTCTCTGATTGGCCACCCTATTGCAGGACCAGAAGGGGCCCTTCTATTCTGGGAAAGGAGGATCTGTCCTGTTCCAGGAAGGGAGGGAGCTGCTCCATGCTTGGGGAAACCAAAATCTAGGCCTATTATCCTAACGTAGGCCTATTATGTTCTCACCCAATTTCCTGTACTGTTACATCAATGCCCTACATCACGATAGTATTCTGATAACTACTTTAAAGCAAAGTCCCTCTTTCCACCTCACCTCAAATGTTTTTCAGATCACAGGAAAACAGATTCACCATTTTCCTCATCCTCCTAGCTTAAAAGCATGGCTCCATCACTCTCTGCAGTAGGACACTGGGCCAGGTTATTTCACCTCTCTCTGTCTCTTCATTGCTATGTCTATAAAACTGTAATAATAAAAGGACCCAATTCAGAGTCAATTCAAGGATTTTAAGAGCTAATCAAGGGGAGAGCACTTGGAACATTTCTAAGCATACAGTCAGCACTCAGATGCCAGTTCAGCTTCCTCATGGTTGAAGCAGCTGAGGCTCTCTACCAACGACAAGCCATGTAGTCTGGAACCCCCACAGTTAGATCACAGTTACTGATGCCCAACATTCAAGGACTGAGTGTTCAAGGCCTCCAAAGAGCCACCTCTAGGCTGAGCCTTCTGCTACCAGGGAATATCCTGCTGCCACCATGAGATGCCCTACTATAATGCTGTCACTGCCATGCAGCTGCCTTTCTGCCAGGCAGAGACCCCACCTCAAAATAAAAAGGGCTGGGGATGCAACTCAGTGGTAGAGTGCCCCTTGGTTAGATCCCCAGCACCACACACAGGCACACACATGCACACACATAAAAGCAATGTTTATTTCTCTGTCTTGTTTTTCATTTTTTATACTATTATGGGTACATGGTAATTGTGTATCATTGTGAGATTCAAAGTGACACAAACATACATGCACACAGCGCTTGGTGCATTTCCCTCCCCATCCTACCCCAGTCTCCCTCTCCTCCCCTCCCTCTTCCCCTTCTCCTATATGTTAGTGAAATTGACAGTGATGCCCTCATAGAGGGACCTAGCATTATTTGAACTGTTTCCTTCCTTGCTCCTCCTTTTTCCCCTCCCTACCTCTCTCCCCCAGTCTCCTTCCATTACTCAACCGGTCTCTCTCGTCACTCATCCGAAGTCCCTTTTGTTTCTTATTTTCTCTCTGGCTTCCACAGACAAGAGGAAATATGGCCCTTGGCTTTCTGTGACTGGCTGGTCTTACTTAGTGTAATATTCTCTAGTTGTAACATTTTGTCAAGGAAAAATGAAAACCTTAAAAATAAGGAGCTAGTAGTGGATGCTTATTTAACAAAAAATTTTAACTTAGAGTGCATTCTCTACCTGGTATTCTAAACTGATGCACTTTCGTCAGTGCTTTCAAACCTGCCCATCTTGACCCGAAACATCCCAATATCTGTCTTGATTACCACATTAAGATAAAATAAAGTAAGTTTGATATGCATGAACTTCTGCAACCATACAGAGTTACAGATTTAAACATGACCCTGGCAACTAATTTTGTTTTGACTCTGAATCTTTTGTATCTTTATCCCTCCACCCCAATTTGCTTTTGTGTGTCTGTGTGTTGAAAAATTGACTCAGTTAAAAGACATTTCACAAAAGAGGATTTGGCATCCATGTAGGATGGAAACCCACTAATAAATACCAAGAAGGTTACAAGCTAAAGAGCCCCCTGAATTGAGCTTGTTTGGACTTGGCTATTCAAATAGCTGATCTCTACTATTTAGTAACTGTTAGTCTTTATGCCAATCAAAAAGTACTTTAAATGATAACATTTACCAATCTGGAAATTGGTAAACATTATCTCTAATACCTCTGTTACTAAGAAACAAAATCCAATCAGCTAACAGACATAAGACAACCACTTGAGGGATAATGGCTTTCTGGTATTTTCTTTCTGTTTCTTCTTTTCTTTTTCTTTGTCTTTTCCCTCTATTTTCCTTCACTCTTCTCCCCTCTCTTATAACCCCCACACATGAGCAAATTAAACTCTAGGGCAGTTCATCCTACGGAAATGGTAGAAGGGTCTCAGAGTGGACAGCTTCCTTTTTGTAGGTCTAGACAACTGACTTGTTCCTTGACCAAAACTCCTTTCTAGGTTGGAACAGCCTTGCACACCTGGGTGCAACTTGAATTCTACTCCAACACAAGGACCTTTGGGCACCCATTGAAGTTTACTTTTCTCCCCTTGATTTTCACAATACTTCTGTGAGGTTCAATCGCCACAGAAAGTTCTTTCATTCCTAGTTACAATTTGGAACTGGTTGACAAGAGTTAGGTAAATGTACAAACTTAAGACATGAGCAGTCGCTTAAAGAGGGTACAAAGGATTCTTTTTTTTTTTTTTTTTTTTTTTTTGG
>PVLC010000184.1:26609-91609 GCA_004027655.1 Graphiurus murinus | reverse complement strand
TAAACAATATTCTTTTTTGAGATATATGACCTTTCTTAATGCCGTCCACATGCAGGGCATTTTTCTTATATCCACTTTACCCCTACTGATATGAAGTTGAATTCCTTAGGAGACAGTGCTCTGAGCCCCTTCCCCAGGAGTGTGAGGTCTTCTAACGGACGTTCCACGTGGATGCTCACCCACTTTGGATACAGCCACAACCTGCTATTGCTGACCCAACCCCCAAATTATAGAATTTTCCAGTGGACAAACAAGACACCGGTCTTGGAGACCACAGCTTCCATTTCAACTGATTTGAAGTGTTGATAATTATACAACTTAACATGAATATCTCCCTTTTCCTGATTGAATGTGCCTTTCACCTATGTCCCTTCAGTGTTATTGATGTGAAGAGAGTGTCATAGAGAAAAGCAGAAAGAAAACAAGTTACTTTCCATATTTGAGGAAACTAGATAGGACTTCTTTTACATATTAAATCAGAAAGAAAGAAAAATTGTTCAGGACCTATCCTCAAGTTCCATACCCAGACGTGTTAAGAAAAATAATATCCTGGCCATAATATATGCCAAGAAGGGTTTTGCTTGAGAAATTATAAAATTTAAAATCTTATAAAGTTGTAAAATGGTATGACTGAAATCAACATAACTACTTCTTGAGGCTGCCAAATAAGATATATATCTTGCAGTACTATTGTGATACTAGTATATATGCATATATACAAATAATATATTGCAGTACTAGAGATTGAATTCAGGGATGTTCCACCTCTGAACTATACCCCTAGCCCTTTTTATTTATTATTATATTTTTTTTGAAACAGGTTCTTGCTAAGTTGCTGAGTCTGCCTCAAACTTGTGCTCCTTCTGCCTCAGCCTCCCAAGTACTGGGAATACAGGCCTGGGCCACCACACCCTGCTAAGGCTGCCAGATATTTTCTGCACATAGTTCAGAGCCCTTGGAGAGTCTCCCACCATGCCATCTTCACAAAACTGTCAGTAAGGCCCTAGCTAGTTGTGTAGCATGAGAAATGAGTGGGTACAACTCAGTTCTGGGAATACACTTCACATTGCAGGAATTTTAGGTATTCTTATAAATCTCTCCCTTTGCAGAATTCATTTGCTTTAACAGATATTGTGAACCACCATTTCCCAGATGTTTTATTCCAAAAATTGGACAGAGATAGCCAGGCTATTCCTTAATAGGGAGACAGGAAACATGCTGAGTGGGGAATTTATTGGGTTTTCAAGTATTTGTTTAGCCCTGAAGAAGCATTCAAGTCTTGAGGTGAAACCTCAGAGAGAAAGATGCATGAACAATAAATAACTAGAGAATACAAAGCACATTCCAAAGAATAATTCTCAAATCCTTAAGGTAGGCATAGATGTCAAAGGTCCCTTATATTTGTTGACATTTTTTTATCAAATAGTAGATTCCCTTCATAAAATCCGCAGCTATCTGCTCTCCTCTCACACTATTTGGACCTGGCATTCCTGTTTGTACTCTATAGGAGAAATTACATGCCTTTGTTCAGGAAAGGTTGGCAATATACAGTTTTCTGGTATCCTTTTTTTGAAAGCCATTTTTCTACGTTTTTTTTTAAAGGACAACTTTTATTTATATTATATAATTACTCATTTTCTCATGGGCTTTACTTATTAAAATACTACTGAACCAAATATGAGATTTCTGATGGGTTTTAGTTGCATTTGTGTGTGTGCGCACATGTGTATTTGAGTGTGTGTGTGTGTGTGTGTGTGTGTATGTTAGTGGAACAAATTGTACTACACAATCTAGAAGAGTAAAACCAGTCATAGCACTGAGCCCAACAAAATGTGAGAGGTGTGGACGTGAAGGAAGTTTCCAGTTTCTTTTTATAAGTCATTATATAAACTGGGTATATCCAGTTTCTATATGCATACATATGAGATATGGTTCTAGGTGTTACACACAAAGGCAAATTAAACTTAGGAACTGACCTCAAAGAAACAGCAATCCAATCTAGTAAGCATGAGAAGGACAAGATATAGATTATGTGAGGTATTTCCCAAGGATTGTTTATTAGTTATTTATTGTTTACTCTTATTTTATGCTACAGAGCACAATAAGTGACAGAGATGTGTTATTTAATTTAATCCTTGGAAGTGAGATAGATATAAACAGGGCTTTTGGAAATTTCCATATTAAAGGTATAGACATTTAAAGAGAAATATTTAAGACCAAGAACCAATGGCACAGATGGGAAAAACTCATGCAACTCAAAGGTAAATAGTAAGTAATGCAAAAAATAATGCAAAGCACCCCCTCCCCACACACACAAACTAAGATTTAACATGGTAAATAAGCAATGAAGTGAGGGGAAAAAAGCATTATCAATTTTGAGAAAAGAATGGAATGGTGGTATCTGATTAATCATGTAAGTTAAACACATTTATAATATTACTCTCATGAAACTTTACTAAAAGAAATATATTAAAGAATGATTAAAAAGAAAAGCACCAACTACATAATAAAAAAAGCATTGGTGGTAACATGATAGTAGATGCAAGATTTTAAGAATACTCAGGAAGAGGAAAAGTTGATACCTGTGTGATTAAAAAAAAAAAAACTCAAGTATTTGTCCCCTTTATTAAGGGCCAACAGGTAATAAGTTAATGTTACCAAAGAATATTTCAACAAGTAGAGGCAATGGGTACATGTGAAGGAAGGATAGAGGGTGGAGATAAGAAAAGAGACCAGCTGAACATCTCTCTGAGTCATTACTACATACCAAGTGCCCTCTCTCTCCTGATTCAGCCAGGTCACTACATTTCTGCCACTTTACAGGTGATGGGAGTGTTTTACTGTGGAAACCCCTGACAACCGAAACAGAATCAATCTAGACAAAAACAAAGGAGAATTATTTTTATTTGAAATATATTAAGATTGCAATTGAGGAGACCCAAAATTGAAGCAGTCTTGAAAATGTACCCTGAAGTTTTACAAGATGGTGGCCATTTTCATAGTTTGAACAGCCAGGGAAGCTATTAATTACATCTCTTTTTTGTCAAGAATTGATTTTTTGTATGGCAAAAATCAAAGTGTTGTGTAAGAAAGAGATTAGATACAGGCTCAGAAAGCCAGGGGGATAGTTTCAAAAACTATTACAAAGCCTGGTAGATTTTGTTCTACAAGTTGAATTTCGACCTGGTACACAAAGTCAACATATACCTTGGTGGGTATGTACAGATATCAATTCAAAATTTCAGCTGTATATGTACCTGAAACTTGGTTTAACAAGGCCTCCTCACTCCCTATTAAGTGGCTCAAACCAATGCTCCTCCATTTTTACTTTCTTATGTAACACCTCTCACCTGTGACCTACTCATCCCTTGCTTGACACTCAGAGTCCTAGCAGCCAGGCTAAGCTGAAACTCTCTTATCTATACCATCCTCATTTGGCTTTCCCAGTTGAGAGATTGAGGGTTTCCTTTTGAGAAAATTTCCTAGTCCAAGAGAAAATATCTCTGTCCACTTGCATTTGGAAACCCCAAGCCAATATGGCAGGTGTTATAATTAAGATATAGGATGCCCCCTAAAGAGCTCACTTATTAATATTCAGGGTTGATATAGTAAGTCATGAGAGTTGTAATCGCATCAGCAGTAACCTAGGGCAGTGGGGTGTGGCTGTGAAGTGGGAGGGGGGGCTTAGGGATTGTGCTTATGTCTTCGACTCCCTTTGCTTTCTCATGTTCTCTCTTACTTCTGGACCCTATAATGTGAAGAGAAAAGCCCTGTGCTCTCCCTTTCTCGGCTTCTGGCTGTTTCCATGCCCTGAGAGCCACTTTCCCTGGCCTCAGATGGACTAAACCCTAAAACCTCCACGGAAACCATCACTAAATAAATCTTCTTTTCTCTAAGTTAAGTGGTCAGCTCTTTGGATTATAGCAGCAAGGATGCTAAGACAAGAAGTTTTCATACAACCAACTAATCTCACCCAATTATTCTCCCACAACTTCCTGAAGTATATCACTACATCATTTTAAAATAAAAACAGGGATCCAAAATATAAAATATTTTTAAGACTTCTCACATAAAAGACAATGATCACATGAAATATAGAAGAAGAATTCAGAGACAAGGAGACCATTAAGAAAAGTAAAAACAAAATAAAAAACATCCCAAATAAACAAAACCAAATAAACAACACAACAACCCAGGAACTGATAACCTAGGAAAGTAATGAGATAGATAGGAAAGATTCATGAAACAAAGATGGATTCTATCAAATTAACATTTGGAAAACAATAGCACTTATAAATAAATACCTAGTAAAAGAAAAATTATAAATTCTATTTGAGTCTTGGAAGATAAAATTGGAGAAAACTCTCAGAAGGTACAATAAAAATATATGAGAATAAAAAATTGTAAAAGAATATCAATTTAGGAGATGAAGTACAGAAAAATCAGAAGGAAAAAATTATTCAAAGAAACAATGCAAATAAACTTTGTCAGAACTTGTCACAATTAGATATAGAATGCTCCCTAAGGAGCTCATTGCAATATTTTGTCATAAGAAATCAATAGACAGTGCTTAAAATAAGGAAATCTAGAAATATCAAGAAATATCAGTGTATGTATATTAGTTTTAAAACAGATAAAAAAAAATTCTGAGGAATAGTCAGAGTGAAATGGGACCATCACCATGGGTTGATATAGTTAAGTTATAAGAATTGTAATCTCATCAGAGGATAATTTCATGGTAATGGATTTATCTGGGCAGTGGGGCATGGCTAGAGGATTTGGGTCCCTGTGGGTATGGCCTTAGGTATTGTGCTTTTGCCTTTGATTCCCCTTGCTTGCTCACTTCTCTCTCTTGGTTCTGGCCTCTATGATGTGAGAACAAAGGCTTGTGCTCTGCCTCTTTCTGCTTCTTGCCACCATGCCCTGATATCAGCAGTCCCTGGCCTCATATGGACTGAACCTCCAAATCCCCAAGAAAACCATGAGCAAATAAATCTTCCTTCCTCTAAGTTACTTGGCCAGGTTTTTAGAATATATCTGTGAGAATGTTAAAACAGAAATAAAATTAATTTCCAATATTTTTTTGTTATAATGAAGAGTCCATGAAACAAACACTGAACTCAATGATGGAAATAGAACTACATCAAAACACCTCACTAAAATGGTTTAGGTGACCAGGGAAGAAGGAAAGCTTATAGGTGGATATACGCATATTGAATTCCATCGTATTGATAAGAATTTTATCTGAATGAATCAAAGACTAATTACAAATACTTTTTTACTTACAATTGGGCTATATACCAATAAATCCATTCTTAAGTTCATCATACATTGAACATGCATTTAATACACCTAACCTATCATGCACCCCAGCTTTGCAGCATAGCAGACTATAGAGTGTCAGTTATTTCCCCATGATCAGAGGACTGACTGGGAGCTGGGGTCACTGTTACTGCCCAGCACGGTGGGAGCATATCTTACTGTGCATACTTAAACCAGGGAAAGATCCAAATTCAAAATTCCAAGTAGAATTTCTACTGAAAGGATATGACTTTACAATCATTAATATGCTTTGAATATTGCAGTATTTTGTCATAAGAAATCAATAGACAGTGCTTAAAATAAGGAAATCTAGAAATTTCAGTGTGTGGTATATTAGCTTGAAAACAGATAAAAAATTTATGAGGAATGGTCAGAGTGGAATGGTACCATCTCCTGCTGTTTTTATGAATAGTAGTAGGTTTATCTGGGCATGATGGAACATGCTTATAATCCCAGTACTTGGGAGACTGAGACAAGAGGTTCACAGGTTTGAGGTCAGCTAAAGAAACTTAGCAAGATCCTCAGCAACTTAGAGAGACCCTATTAAAAGAAAATGAAAAGGGCCAGGAGTGTATCTCAGATGTAGAATTTCCCTGGCTTTAATCCCCAATACAAAAAAAAAGTAGTATTTGTTTAAAAGAAGTAGTAGGTGCTTTTATATATTATTTAGCGAAAGTAATACTAGTATTATGTGCTTTTAAAATACTTATATATATTATTTAGTTAAATATTTTAAAACAAATAAATTAAAGGGATAAAATACAGATACATTGATATGGCACTGTTTTCAAAACATATTAAGTTGTATTAAGTGAACTACAGAAAAAAATACATTTAATGCAATTTAATGTTATGTTATTGAAATGATAGATTTTTATATTTATACATACACACACATATATATAATATTTGAATATGTTGAGGAAGACTTAGGAGAAGCTATATCATACTGGAATGGTAACCCAATTAGAGGAACTTTTACTTAACTCAATATAGATTTGATTCCTCACAATTTTTATGTTTATGATGTTTTTGGCTAATATTTGTACACTAAACATATCTGATCCATATTAAATTATATGTGTATGTGTATAGGGAGATATACAAATTCATGGTCACTATGATGCTGAGATGATATTTCAGGGTGGTTGGATTTAATTTCACTTTTACTCCATAGGTTACTCTTTTCTCTACTGTCTATTTTCTCTAGAATAGACAGTAGAGAAATAGACAGTAGAGAAATAGACAGTAGAGAAAAGATAAAGCAAAAACTTAGCATACCTCAGCATAAGGCTACCATGATTTCATTATAAAACATGAGAGTATTTGTACATGTGAATGATTCCTGAAGAGAATTATTAAAAAAAAATAACTGTAAATAAGATAGTATGGTTATGAGTGGTAACATTTTAAAAATGTACCTGTATGTTACATATGTTTCATTACAAAAAGAAAGAATGACTGTGGCTCTAATAAAATTACATAAGCAAAGAAGGAAATTGGTGGATGGGAAAATAAAATTGGGGGAGGTAGGTGGAGAAACATCTGTCTATTGACCATTTAGTATGTGAAGCACTGGTCTGTGTGACTTGGTGGCTGAGACAGTGACATTCATTCATAGATTTCTTTCCACAGTCCTAGCAAAGGATCAGATGCTCAATAAACATCTTTAATGAATAATAGAATTTAGAAATGAATGAATGGATAAATCAATGAATTATAGACATTTTTAATTTTGCAAGAAAAGAAATTACTGTGTCCATGATAGTCATGCACAGTAGAAATATTAGGTTACAGAATTTCATTTGATTTTCAGAATAATAGAAATGGAATATGCGGAAGGAGTTCTGTAGATGGTTGTAATGCAGTTGTGTATGAGGTCCTGAAGGGACCTGAAAAGAGAAGATCCAGTGCAAAAAGAGGCATCATTCGACTATCTTTGCTGAGGATAAAAGCACACAACAGTCTTGCAGTAAATGGGCAGTTACATGTGACAGTTAACTTTGGTGGTACTTTGGAGCTCGCTGTGCCTTGTCCCAAACTTCACACAGGAGTCACACACTCGTACTTGGGAATTGATAAAACCGTAAACTGAAATCTTTTAAAAGATCCCTTAAAAATTACCTGTGTGCATGTTTTGTTTTGTTTCATCATAGGATCTCACCATGATGCATAATAGCAATGTAGGAATAAAATAATTTTTATTTATTTAATTTTTTTTCTTTTTATTTTTTTAATTGGTGCATTGTAATCATACATCTTTGTTAGGTACAAGCTGCTAAAGACATACATGCACACATTTCTCATTTAACCCTTCCCCAATTCCTGCCCCACTCCCTAGCCACCCTCCTTCTCAAGTTCAGTTTAGTGATTGACTTTGATATGTTTGTGAAAGTACATCATGTGCATTAGGGTGTCCCCCCTCCTCCCATCACTTTCCATTAAGTCAAATTCTTTGAGCACCTAAGGTTTCTCCTTCATCTGGAGTCCCTCTTATGTCCCATTTTCTCCCTAGCTTCCACATATTAGGAAGAGCATATGAGTTTTTTCTTTTTGTGACTGAGTAATCTCACTTAGCATAATGTTTTCCAGTTCCATCCATTTCCCTGCAAATAACATAATTTTCTTCTTCTTTATGGCTGAGTAAAATTCCATTGTGTACATATCCCATAGTTTTGTAATCCATTCATCTGTTGATGGGCATCTTGGCTGGTTCCATAGTTTGGCAATTGTAAACTGTGCAGCTATAAACATAGATACACGTGCATCGGTCTGATAGTTTGGTTTCCATTCTTTTGGGTAGATACTCAGAAGTGGTATTACTGGATCATATGGTTCATTCCCATTCATCTGAGGATCCTCCATATTGTTTTCCAAAGTGGTTGTACTAATTTGCAATCCCACCAACAGTGTATTAGGGTTCCTACTTCTCCACACCCTCACCAGCATTTGTTGTTGTTTGTGTTCTTGATGATTGCCATTCTGATTGGGGTTAGGTGAAATCTTAAGGTAGTTTTGATTTGCATCTCTCTAGTTGCTAATGATGTGGAACATTTCCTCATACATTTACTGGTTATTTGTATTTCTTCTTTTGTGAAGTGTCTATTTAGATCCTTTGCCCATTTTTTGATTGGGTTGTTTGTTTTCTTAGCTGTGAGTTTCTTGAGTTCTCTGTATATCTTAGATATTAGTCCTCTATCAGAAGAGTAGCTGGCAAAAATTTTCTTCCCCTCCATGGGCTCTCTGTTAAGGTTCTTGATAGTTTCCTTTGCTGCACAGAAGTTCTTCAGTTTAATACAATCCCATGTATTTAACTTCTTTGAATTGCTTGTGCTTTTGGGGTCTTGTTGAGAAAGTTTTTACCTGTGCCTATGTGTTAAAGTGTTAGGCCTATGCCCTCTTCAAAAAAAAAAAAAAAGTAAAAAGCTTTCTTGGAACAACTTTAAAACATAATTGCCAAAATGACTGTAGAAACAGTTAATACTAAGTACTTGAAATTTAGGAGAGTTAGATCAGCCTCTAAGTCCAAATGTAAGCATCAAAGACATTGATAATGATCAGCATTTTTGATAAATGCTGGTTTGTCTATTTCAAAAGCACACATCAGATTGTGTAAAATAACTTAGATTTGTTTCCATATTTCTAGAATTACTTTATTACAAAAAATCAGAAGGTGGAGGATATGAAATGCAGTCATATGGTTTTCTTTTTTCATTTAAACTATTGATAAAATTGGATATTCATTTTGAATTGAGCTCAAACTCTTTAGAATTTCCACATTCTCATCTTTGAAAAATCAGGATTCAAATATGTTTAGAGCCCTATGGGATATTATCTTATCTAGCTATAATCATGATTATAAATAGCTATTACCAAAGGAATCTTCTCAATATTCCCAAAGTCATTCCTTTCAGCTCACAGGTGAGAAAAGTAACCTACAAAGGCTTTAAAGTATGTGACTTAGATGTGAATAAGGGTGGGGAGAATGAGAGAGCTTAATAAGATCTCTCAGAAAGTGAATAATGCAATTTTTAAAATAGTTATTAACATGTATTTAAGTGGAATATTATTAAAGATGTATATTTGAGCATGCTTTCTCTGTGCTTGGTAGTCTCTAAGTACCCGCACAGAACTGAGACCTGAAGATGGAACTCGTAAGTAGCATAACAAAACCCTTAACTCTGAAATAAAAATCAGATAATGAACATTTATAGTGTACATATATGTTTATTTCCTTTGCATTAAAAAAGATTAGAATGTTTATACATAAATATCTTGCCCTAAATTCCCTGAGAATTGTAATATTAATAGAAATGTAATATCCTGAATTTCAATTTTATGTTTATTTCTTATTTTAACATCATTTATTGTGTCTGCTTAAGGTATACACATGACTTTTTGTTATACATATTCATGGTGAAATTATTATTACACATAAACACATTCTATCATTTTCCATAGTTACCTCTTTTTTTTTCTCAACTTCAACTTTAAATTATGTATAGAGATACACTAGATTAATTAAAATGGCCAATAGTAAGACATCTTTCCTATGATCTGTAGGACAGAAAAATAGAGAAGAAAGAAGACTACACCAATTGTCAAGATCAGCAAGATAGCATGTAACAGAATCAGAAAATGATGTGTTTGTTTTAAAAACAGACTAAACATATATTTGAAGCATGACATCATGACGGAAACTGACTGACTCAGAGAAAGTCAGCACCAGGCACTGACATAATGGTTCATGTCACAGGGTGTTTGACCTTAGGGAACATTTTCTTCACTTACCAGGGACCGGAACCAACCTTGCAAGTCCTAGGGCAAAGTGCATGTGAATAACAATAGGACTTTGTAATTTAGCTGGAAATTAGTTTTAGCCAGGTAGCAATATTATGGGTCACACTCAAATGCTCACACATGGTAAAGTTTAGAAAGATTTAGAGTTTTTTTCTTGGTGGTAGGTACAGATCATAGATTCTATCCTGGACTTGCTTGTCTCCTGGGTACTTGGTAGACATTGCCACTCTTCTGATAGATAGAGAAAATGAGGCTACAAAATTGCTATACTATCACTTACTCCTAGATGGCACAGGTAAAAATCCTTGGGGAAATCATGTTAATGGGCTCTAGGTTTTCCAGAATTTAGCTATGTGCTTGGGAAAAGAGTTAGAATGCAAACTTTAGATTTGAGCAACACCCCTATTCCATTTCTTATAATAGCACTGTGGTTTGGTGAGATATTTTTAAATGTGGAAAGGCAGAGCCATAAAATATATCTTTTTTAAATGAATTTATTCACTGAAAAGCAATTTACTTTTCTCAAAACATAGCACATTTATGACAATGAGTATTATAAGAAGTTGATATTGGTACCCAATATAGATTTTTTTGATAATAGAACTGCTTGGAGACAGGTATGCAGAGTTTCTTATGATGGTCATGACAAACTCTCATTTTGTCATAGGACGTGAATATATAGAAATATCAAATAAAATGAAGTTTATCTTAAATTCTCTTAGCAATAACATACAGAAAGAACAACAACAACAAACAAATCTTTTGAGCAAAAGAGGAGAAATAAATAGAAATTAATACAAATGAGGGGGGAAAGTAAACATTTAAAACTTGTTTAGCATGTCGCTTTGAAACTCCTTATCCAAGCTCATTCCTTACATTAACAGCAAAAGGACAGGGCGATGCTCTTATCATTTGTCTAACATGAAAACACATTAGCATATCATTAGCATGTGGCAAAGTTTAAATTTCCACTTAGAAGCATGTGTCTTGGATGAGCATTCAGCACACTAACAATCTGTTCTGAAATCACATGTGCACTTGTGTATTTAATATTCCTCAATGATTCATTCTTGAAATATTCTTCACCAGTAAAACCCTCAAACATAGAACTCTCATTCACATTGACTTTGGAAGACAGGCTGCCTCCTTAAATGCCTCAGTTAAGGACTTACAATGAAATGCCTCGTTAAGAACCTTAATTTAAAGCAGTGCACAGTTCGGTATGTCAGAGGTAATAATTACCTTCTTTAATGAGCCTGACTTTTCCCTGTGATGAGTAAGCCTCCCTCTGCCTTGTTTATAGTAACTCTGGATTTATTTCTGGCTTTCTTCAAGTGCTCTTATTTTTTAAAAATAACATTAGGTCTATTTTCCTGGGGTCAAAATCTGCCTACTCTATACTGAAACCATGTGCTGTTCAAGTGCCGCTAAAACCAATTACCCGTATATTCCTGGGAGAGGCAAGGCTCTATAGAAGTCATATAATCCTTATCCTAGCCTCCAAAAAGAGCTATAGATAAATCACGTCAACCTGAAAAGAGTCTACCTTATGATTTTAAATAATTTCCATGTGAACTGTGCATATATTCAAAATACCTCAGCAAATCTAAGCAATAAAATTGAAAGACTCTTGAACAAATCAATTTTTTAAATATCTATTATAATCTTAAGAATTTATGATATATTTTTTCAGGCTGAAGAGGCTTGAAGAATTATATCCATTTGTATGGGAAATTATCTGACACCTTGCTTTCATTATAATGTTAAGTATTTATTGACGTCCTCCAATACAATTAGATTTTCATACTATTTTAGCAGCTACCCATAATATTCTGCTCAAAATATATTAGCATTTCATAGAAAATAAGAGTTTTCATCTTTAGTGTTTAGATGTTAAAGAAGCTTAAATCTCATAATATATTTTTCAGCTTACAAGTGGAAAACAGAGCCAGGCGTGGTGGCGCACGCTTGTAATTCCAGCATTTGGGAGGCTGAGACCAGAGGATCTGGGTTCGCGGCCAGCCTCAGCTACCTAGTGAGGTTACTCCACAACTTAGTGAGACTCGGTTTCAAAATAAAGAATAAAAAATAGGGCTGGGGGTATAGCTCGGAGGTAGAACGCCCCTGAGTTCAATCCCCAGTACTGAAAAAAAAAAAAAAGTGGAAAACAAATTTTGAACTAGTATATTTAGTATTTGGGATTTTTATCTGAATCTGTCCCATTCATTAAAACCTGCCCTTTTTTTCCTGGGAAAAGAGAGCCAATTATCCTCATTAGCATTTTGGTGAGAGACACAACTATCAAGTCAGGTTAACTTAAAAGAGAAGTTTTTATGATTTTCTAATTTGAAACTAGGAGCGAGGATCATTAATTTTTATTAATCCTACTTCTGTTAGTCAGCTTTCCATCACTATAACAAATATCTGAGGTAATTAACTTATAAAGAAAAGGTTTATTTTGGCTCACAGCTTTAGAAGTTCTGGTCCATAATTGGGTAGACTTATTACTTTTAGGATTATCGTAGGGTGCCGAATAGAATGGCCATGACTTGGAATGTGTGGTGGTGCAAAACCACTCACCCTATAGTCAGAAAGCAAAAAACAGAGTGAGAGGAAGGGGCGGTGGCCCCACAATCGCCTTGGAGGACACACCGGATGACCTAAGACCTTCCACTAGGCCCTGCCTCCTAAAAGTTCCATCACCTCCCAATAGAACCATCATGGACAAAGCCCTTAACACAAGGCTTTTAGTAATAATGCCCAATGGTGCAGTGGTACTACTGCTTATACAAACATCCAAACTATATTATGCCCAGTCAGACTCCGAATCACAGAGGTCTGAGATGGAGAAAACCTTAGGGATGGTGAAAACGGACAGGTTCAGAAATGTAAGAGAATTTCATTCATAGCCCTGAACTGGAACAATGCAGAGGAACCCAGGCTCAGCCACACCTATGTCAGAGAGCTAGTCAGCCTTCACAACCAACAGTAATGGCACCAGTTCTGAGCACAGTGCTTTTTTTGACTCCAAAGCAGATGTCTCAGACAAAAATCTGGAGATTTTATCAGGTTATTCCTGCCAAATGCAAATGGAATTATAAATCTGGATAATAATTTTCATAAAAGTGACCTTTAGCTTCTGTTACTGAGTGTAGAAGCAGCCACAGATGTCAGCTTGAATTTATTTTCTCTTGTTCCTTTAGTGTTGTTCTTTGTAGTCAATAACCCAAAAGTTTCCAGATGGAAAGAGAGTATGTTAATAGTCATGAATTGATATCCTCCTTTCCAATCTTTCCCCTTGTTCTTTCACTTACGTGTTATATCAATTTTCAAATGAGCTCTGTTCAGTTAATTATATTCTTCTAGTAGTAGAAGTTGCAACAACATTTTTAAACCTTTGGCCTACAGTCTTTAATCATTTTAAAATTTAATACAGAAATCGGGACTAATCTACTCAAAAGCATCTTATTTTAAAATTCATTTACAGCTGGGTGTGATAGTGCATGCCTATAATCTCAGTACTTGGGAGGCTAAGTCAGGAAGATTGCAGGTACAATGACAGCCTCAGAAACTTAGATCCTGTTCCAAAGTAAAAAAATAAAATAAAATAATATAAAAAGGGCTGGTAGGGTAACTCAGAGGGAAAATGCCCCTTGGCTTAATCTTCAGTGTCAAAAGTGAAATAAAAATTAAATTTAAAAATCAAAACTATTTTTTCATTTTATAAATTTTAAATAAAATGCAAAGAGAAAAACCTAATGCAAAGATGCCTGGTCATGGCTAACCTGGCAATATATTTGCAGTTTATGAATAGCATAGTGCCTGTAGGACAAGGATGCTAAAAATTAAGATTTCATAAAACATCTTCAATGTTTAGAGTAAAGAGATCACCACCAATGCTGCTAACGTTAGAAATGTCCAGTGGTACAATGGTACTACTGCTTACATAAACATAATAATATTTAGGCTTCTCAGCAATTTAAGTGATAAAATTAGCAACATAGTAAATATTGAGTTGGATTCTCACCAGCTGATTAAAAAAAGGAGTGCTTTCAAATTTTGGGTATTAGTATGTAATTCAAGAAGCAGCATGTAAGGTTTGTTATTTTGTTCTTCTTTCAATTTTTTCTCATTTGAGTCCTAGCCAAGGAGAAAACAAATAGGACAAGATGAAACAACACCAACCTAAATTTGATAGTATGCTGCTCAAAACTCAATTTTGTTCCTTCTAGCTATAGTACCTTAGGAAACTTCTCTAAGCCTCAGTTTCTTTGTTTATAATTTGGGAATAAATATATAATCTGTAAGACAGCTGTGAAGAACAAATTAGATAATTGATATGAAATAGCCATACACAAATTTGGCATGTGGTAAGAGACTGTTTCTGAAAGCCATGGTCAAATATTAACTAAAGGAAAAGTGGTCACATGTACCAAATGAACAACTGAAACCCAGATGCTACCCTACGTCCCTCCAAAGGCAGCATGGCCATCAGTCTAAAGAAAATGCATCAAACTTCAAACTTTTGCCTTCCTTTCAACATGGATTTCAAATGCATCAGAGCCAAGCTTTATCAACTCCTGCAGATTTTTGTCTGCTTTCACAGACTATTTATCTGAAGTACTATCTGGTTGAATTATCATAATTTTAGATTATAGATTAAACCTGAAGAAATTTGAAATATATACACCAAAATTCATTCCTAACCACTAAGTTGGAATCACTTTTAACTTGAACAAGTCCTTGGAATGCATTGCAGCACCTGGCCCCAGCTCAGCAGACCCTTGGCTCAGAATCACCTGAAGATTTACAACTCACAACCAAGTAACAAGGTTTTAGAGAATCCTAAGCACCTGCTCTTGGGTAAAAATGGTGGTCATTGGTGTCCAAAGAGGATTCCAAATCATCTGTAACAGGCACATTAACCCAGAGAAATGGCAATATAGCATCAATTGAAAATACAATATAGAAAAATCTTCATGTTTACTAAATCAACAGCTACAGTGAATTTTCCAAAACTTTAGTCCAGCACTTTGCATCTGACAGAGGTCATACTAAGAGGCAGTTAGTTATTTTAGCAGTTATTAATTCCTTTCAGCAACCGCTACTGGAAAACTAGTAAGATTCACTAAACATTAGAGTTTAGCAAGCAATTTAATTCAAGCTTCTGAAATTTTGAGGAAGTGTAAGATAGATGGATTCAGTACATTTATTATCCCAAATTAATCCACATACTCAATGCAACAGATTTTTTTTTTTCTAGAGCTTGGTAATCTTGCCAATGTTTGTGTGAAAGAGGCCACAAATGGCCAATTCTACTTTAAAGGCAAAAGCGGCCAGGGGTTTGTCCTGTCACATACAAATGCTGGAGAAGGAAGAGGAAGAAAACTGTATGCAACTATAAGCACGTGTACTGGTGCAGGGCTAAAGAACCAGAAGAAGAATAGAACAAATAACCCAGGAACACTTACATGGAATATATAGTTTAGTATTCAGAATATAAAAAGAAACCTTACAGATATGTCAGAAAACCCCATTAGAAATATTTCAACCTTTCTGGTTGTAGTGAAATGAAAATCTAAAACAAAATGTTTTACCTTTCAGAAGTCATTAGACTGAGCAATAATAAGAGTTGTTCAAAAGCATCAGAAAGGGTGTGGAGAAATAAGAGAAATTGCAATAGGTGGTAAAGGTGAGGTTGGGTATAACCAAAAGCTAAGAATTCTGCCCCTAAGGAAACCTTGTAAATATAGTAATGGGAAAACCTATGCAAGAATACTATTGTATCTTTGGCTTTGATTAAAGAATAAATATAGGAAGAATTTTGCTTGGGTGCAATCCTGGTACCAATACTATGATTAGCTTTATGAATTCTGGCAAGTTACCAATTCTTCTGGGCCATAGTTTCCTCAAAAACAGCCTTATAGTTGTGAGAGTGGAGTGAGTTCATACATATAAACCATTAAAAGAAGTTTTCCACATGCAAATGTTTGCTATTATTTTTAATAATTGTACTTATATAGCATCCCTCAGTTAGTAGCTCATTACTCATCTCTCATGCCAGGGAAGGAATGTCTTAAAACATCAGTACTCCATGACTCCATGCTACCCAGGGTCACATGGAGATCTCTGGACCTCAGATTTGCAAACCTGATTTCAGATAAAGTGTTCTTCCACAAAAATCTAAGCAGAAGCAGGACAAAGAGTCCATGAAAAACCTCATCTTTCAGAAGTCAGTCTGACACGGTTAATCTAAGTGAGGTCACCCAGATTTCAAGGGTAAATATAAATAAGCACGATTAAAGAAAACCATATGACCAAATCTTAAGCTTAAGAAGTGGAAACATTAGGGGATGATTCTCACAGTTTTTTAAAGAAGTACTCTCACTCCAATAAATAATAATCTCTTTATTTAATTTAAAATGTGAAGCCATGCACAGCAACACACACCTGCAATTCCTATACTTGGAAGGCTGAGACATGAGGATCTCAGGTTCCAGGCCACCCTCAGCAACTTAGGAAGACTGTTTCAAAATAGAAAATGAAAAACTGGGGGTGCAACTCAGAGGTAGACTGGCCCTTGGTTCAATCCTGAGTACCCCTCTCAATATATATTGGTTAAGACATGCATGCATACAGACATACGCACACAGACACACACAATTAGCTGAAAAATTTTAGAAACTGTGCAATTCCATAGGAAGGGTTTTGTAATAGGGATTTTTAAAATAATCAGAAAAGTAATATTTAAAATATTCAAAATAAAGACATATAGTCAAAAAATAAAAATTTTCTTAGTCTCTTCTCCTAACTCTCATGGTTCCCTTTCCTGACTTCCTGACCTATCACACACACACACACACACACACACACACACACACACACACACACACACACAAACGCACATTATTTTAAAAGCACATGAGATCTCAATACTCATTGCATATGTATAGGACCAATTTTCTTTTATTCCTTATCTTTAAGAAAATATTGGTTACCTTTTTATAAGTACTATCTGTATATTATAAGGTAGACCTCTAAATTTTAACCATGTATATATATTATACATGTACAATTATCCCTATAAAATTTGTCAAATTATTTTTCATTGATAAAACACTATTTTTAGTATCATCATAGTCTCAGGAATCTATTCTATGGCATTGAACTATTACTTCATTTCCATGACAAAACCATACTTTTATTTACTCTAATTTTCTATTATATTTTGTTATCTATAGAAAAATGTTCTGCCTCTTTCCTCTTTGATTTTCTTTTTTATACTTTTATTGGTTCATTATAGTCTCACATCATAATGTAGTTTAAAATTTTCCTTGCCTATTACCATGCTTTCATTCCTTCCCTAATATTTATAATTGATTTATAAAATTCCATAAGGTATATTTTAAAGATTTAGATCAGCATTTCTTTAAACTTATAGATGTATTTACCAAAAATGGATATTTTCAATCTCAAGTTATTCTGTAAGAAAAAAAGTAAATTAGAAAAAATATACCTTTCTTGAATATTGAATGTCAAAGAAAGGTAATTTTCTAAAGATAGATAAGTGAAGGTTTTTGTTTTTATTGTGAAATAGGAATGAAAGGATAAAGTGAGAAATAAAGGCAAAAACAATATAATGCATTATAGTTTAGCAATTTGATTTTAAAGCAAGTCTCTTTTACCCTGTCTGGACCAAAATTTTCTCATCTGTTAAGTGAGAAACTTGGACAGGATGAGGTTGAGGCCATTTCTAGCTCTATCGTCTTGGTTGCGCCTGTTCTAGGAGAAATCAAATCATCATTCACACCATACGCCACTAAGTCGTGCCCCAGACAAACTTTATGCTTGGCTATGGGCACATTTTTTTCTGGGAGGAAGATCAACTCTATACATTTGTGGATTAGTGAGCCAACATAAAGGAGGATGTTATCAATCTGAATATTCACTCGAAATTATTGAGGGTCAGAGGGGTTAACTGAAATTTTCAACATCACATAGCCAGCAAGAGGCAGAATCACTGTGTGATTCCACCTGACTTTTCTCTCCATGCTTTACAGAAATTCTCAGTGCTCAATGGAGGAAAATTGAATATAGGTGGGTGGATATCTAAGAATTGGGTAATTAAGAATAGCACATTTAACTATGTGCCTTCTCATTTCAAAGTAATAAGCATTTGCTAAGAAAATAAAGTAGAATTTATTCCATATCCAACTTTTCTCTCATAAGTAGCTTTAAGGTTTCCAAGAAGGAAGACAACAGAAGTTATTTTGCATTGCACTGTAGTGTTAATGGGTTTTATAAGTATTTCCTATTTTTCCAATTATAATATGTTCTATCTTATAATATCTTATTTCTAATAATACCACAAATGTTCGTGTTTGAGGAAATATTGTAAAATCAAAGTGTAAAAGAAGAAATAGATTAATAAAGTAAGAGGTTATATTTATTGTGTACAGAACATACATCAATTATTATTCTAAGTTTTTTACATATATGGACTTACAAAAAAAACTTATACTGTTATGTGCATATATGAGGCCATTACCACCAATCTTACTAAATGTATGAGGAGGGGCTGCAGAGGGAAATACATCAAGTGACACATGTATGCATGTTTGTATCACCTTGAATTTCATTGTGGTATAAAATTATAATGCACCAATTAAAAAAAAGCTTATACTCTATTTGTTCTTACTTTATAGATGAAAAATTTGAGATTCAGAGAGCATGGGGATAAAGCAGTTTGTTTTTGGCCACATCTTCTTTTTCTTCCTCTTCTCCTTCCTCCTCCTCTGCCTCCTCCCCCCTTCCTCCTCTTCTTCCAGTGACCTACCTCCTCTAGCCATGCCCACCTGCCTAAGTGACCACCCAGTAAATCCATCAAATTACTAATCCCTCAATGGATTTATCCACGGATGCAATCAGAGCCCCGATGCAATGATTTCACCTCTGAATACCACTGCACTGGGGATGTGCTTTTAACACATGAGCCTTTTGGGGGGCATTCTGAACTCAAACCATAACACCTCTGCTGAGAGAAGTTTCTGAGAAGAGCAAAGTCTTCTTGGTCCTTCCAAAGAGGAGGCAGATTTATAACACTTTAAAAGAGTCATCCATTCCTTCATTCACCCCATGATTTTGTGGAATAAATTATATAAAAGAAGGAAAATAATTCGCAGCCCCATATCTTTTTTTTTTTTTTTTTCAGTACTGGATATTGAACCCAGGGACATTCTACCTCCAAGCTACACCCTCAGTCCTATTTTTCTTTTTTTTTTTTTATTCTTTATTTTGAAACAGGGTCTTACGAAGTTGTGAAAGGCCTCACTAAGTAGCTGAGGCTGGCTGCGAACCTGGATCCTCCAGTCTCAGCCTCCCAAGTACTGGGATTACAAGCGTGCACCACTGCACCTGGCTTCACAGCCCCATTTCAACCTTCAACTTAAGAAATCTTAGATCTTTGGAAGTTTGGTAAGCTCAAATTGGAATCCTTGCTCCTTGGACTACTTGAAATTAAAAATAGAATCTGATGTTCAAAGATGTATTACCTCAATTCATGCATATGAATGTTCAGGAAAACTAAAACATTCTTTAGACTACACTAAGATGAATTTAATATTTGTTTTTCCATGTTCTTAGCTAGGTTTTGCGGAAAATTTGATTATCTCTCTTTGATTCTAAAAGACATCATTAGCAATAAAAATTGAAGTTGAAAAATTAAGTTTGTATACTTCCACAAAAGTGACTAGCTTTGTGGCAAAAGTTCTTTAGAGGTGGGGAATATTTGGATTGTTTTTGTCTCAAAAAGAAAGAAAACCCAACATTTTGTGTATGCCTACTATGTGCCAGAAATGGCAGTCAGCACTTATTACACATTATTTCATCTAATACACACTTAAAACATTCCAAGTAGGTATCATTATAGTTATATTGGAAATGATCTGATACAATGAGAGACCCTTAGAAGTTTACCCAAGGGACAGAAAACTCTGTTTCATACAAATATAAACAATTTGTATATATTAAAAATGAACATAAGCACAACTCAGTATTTGCTTTATGAAAAAATGGAAGGCTATATCAGAATTTTGTAAAAAGGACATCTAAAGTTCAAAGGTAGAGGCGCCAAATCTAGACTTATTTGAAAATATTTTGCTCTGTAGTATTTATTTTGCAACCATGTAAACAGTGTATGTAGTCACACCCCAGAATTAAGTGTTAGACAGCAATCTGTAACATCTATAGACAAATGAAACAAATGATTCTAAATATGTATCAAGTTTGGAGGATTAAAGAAAGGGAAATTTAGCCAGGCCTGGTGGCACATGCCTGTAACCCCAGTACTTGGGAGACTGAGACAGGAGGATGACAGGTTTAAAGCCAGCCTCAGGAAACTAATGATGTTTCCAGCAACTTAGTGAAACTTTGTTTCAAAATAAATATAAAATAGGGATGGGGATGTAGCCCAGAACTAGAATATCCCTGGGTTCAATTTCAAGTACTCCCTACCCCCCCCCCCAAAAAAGAAAATATTTTCAAGTGACCAAAACACAGTATATGACTACATTCCTGGTGGAGGAGAATCTATGGACAAAAAAAATAATAATAATAATAAATATGAAAAAAATCTGTTTTTGTTAAGTACATGGGTTGTAGTCTAGATATTGTTATTCCGAGACTATTATGCATAAATTATGGAATAAAATTAGTATTTACATTGTCATTATCGAAAAATGAGATTTTCATTGTGAATTAGAGATATAACGTTGAATGAGGACAAATCAAATCTGGGGACCTGCATTTGACTTAAAGAGATCATTATGAGCTCACTGTGCATTTCACCTTAGAATTGTTTTCCTAATGTTATCCACTGAAAATGCTAATATTGTATATTACCTACACAACAGCAATAAGCACCATTAGTGCTCAGATTACTGTATCTAAATACTACTGCACTCTAAAAGAAACTAGTGCTCTTTGGAGAAATGACTGATGCCAAGCCTGCAAAGGAATGTACAAAATGAACTTGAAGTGTCTTATCATGCCAAAAGAGCAAGAAAACTAAAAGTTGTGCTTAAAAATACTCAGAAGCTAACTTAAAGAGACTCCTATAGTACATTTGAGGCATCAATGGGAATAATCGTTTCAATTGCACTGCAATTGATTAAATGTGCTGCAAAACACATCAATTGCATTTAAAATCAATGAGTTCCAAATAATAATTAGCTGCCTTTGGAGGGTATCGATGGGAAACAAAATCACTAAATAATAAGAAAGAATCAAGTATCTACCTATAAGAAAGCTATGTTTTATTTTTGAAGCAATAAATGTAAAAGGAAAGAATTCTACTTAAACATCTGAATAAAATACCATAAAATTACATAGATGAGCCAAAGTTTGCATTTGCCAAACAAGACTATTATTCCTTAAAATACACATTATTTAGCCGGGCGTGGTGGTGCACACTTGTAATCCCAGCATTCGGGAGGCTGAGACCGGAGGATTCGGGTTCGAGGCCAGCCTCAGCTACCTAATGAGGCACTCTGCAACTTAGTGAGACTCGGTTTCAAAATAAAGAATAAAAAATAGGGCTGGGGGTATGGCTCGGAGGTAGAATGCCCCTGAGTTCAATCCCCAGTACTGAAAAAAAAGAAAAAAAAAACACATTATTTCAATCTTTTAAAATAAAAATAAATAAATATTTTACAGGAGTCTTAAAACAATAGGATTGAAATAACTTGCAACGTGTGCACTCCTTTTTATGATGACTGATACGATTATTGATTTAGAATTAAACCCAGGACTACATAGCACCAGAAGAATTGACGACACAGACTGCAGCCAATGCAAGTTGCAGTGAATTCAAATCCTTACGAATTTACTCTAGAAATTAAAATACTCTAGTGCTTGTGTGTGCATCTGTGTAATGGGATTTCTCTGACTGTACTTCCATGAAGAATAGAATGATTACAAAAGCATCAGTAATAAATGTGTGATTTTGAATCCGACATTAAACTCTATAGTAGTCATAGTAATTGCTTAGAACTTCATATAGCAGATTGTTCAGAAATTATTCAAGATTAGAGCATAAGTAGCAATAAACCTTACTAACCTTTACTTAGTTTCATTATTATTTCTAAATTATCTTAAAGATTCAAATTACTGTAGACCAAGCATCCATTCTTGCTTATACTGTAGCAGAGCCGACTCCCAACGCTCCTGCCTCCAGGAGTGTGCCCTTGGATTAGATCCATGGGCTTCAACATCCATCGCAAGACAGACGAGATACTATCTGCTTTCTATATCTATTCATCTGTTGACAGACACTATAGATGGAGGATAGATGATGGATAGATAGATAGATAGATAGAGCAAAGTTTTGCTCAGTCATAAAGAAGAACAAAATTATGTTATTTGCAGGAAAATGGATGTAACTGGAGAATATTTTCCTAAGTGAAATCAGCCAGACTCAGAACATCAAAGGGCTATGAGTTTTCTCTCATAGGTGTAAGCTAGAGAGAAAAAAGGAAAGAAGAGGGACCTCATAAAAATAGAAGAGACCAGTAATGAAAGGGGATGGGGGGAGGGGAAAGAAGAGGCACAAGGGAGAAAACAGACCAAATTATTTTATATGCACATATGAAAATATCACAGTGAATATCAGTTATGAATAATTATAATGCATCAATAAAAATAAATTAAAAAGCAAAAAAATATATCATCCATTTTCTAATAGATACACAAATGTTCTTCAATGGATGTTAGGTTACATCTTGATAATCCCATTGTAAATTCAAAATAGCACAAGTTAACAATGCATATAACCACCTAACCTTTCAAGCCACCTAGCATAGCCAAACAACACTGTTGATCATTGCTTGTCTCCCCTGAGTGGGAGCTGAGACTCGCTACCACTGCCTGGAACAAAAGCCAAACTCAAAATTCTAAGTACCATTTCACACCATCATATAGTCAAAAAATTTTAAGTGGAACCATTGTAAGTTGGGAATATCTGTATATGACGCTGTCTAAAAATATAGTAAACTTGAACCTGATGAAGACTCTAGATTCAACTACCAATGCACAGGAAGTACAGGGCTCAGAACCCACTGGATGTTCAGAGAATATAACCAGTAAAATCTACTGGGAACTCCACACAAAATGATTCCAATATTTCATCAAATAAACTTCAGAAAGAAAGGACACTTAAGAGATACATTAGCTACTTGCAATGTGTGGCCTTATCTGCATACAAAGTCCAATCTTAATACTTTTAAAAAATTACTTGAGATAAATTGAGAAAAAAATGATGGCATTTGATGTTATCTGATGGTATTAAAAGTTATTATCAATTTTTATTTCTTTTTTGGCAATAATAAATTTCTGTATGAAATGAACTTAGAATGACATCTTTTTAACATATGGCTTGAACCCTGGGACAGTCTATCTGTAAGCTATACCCCCAGCCTTTGTTTATTTATTTATTTACTTATTTTTGAAACATGATCTCACTAAATTGGTTAGTATCTCACTAAGTGGTTGACACTGGCCTCAAACCTATAATCCTCCTGTCTCAGCCTCCCAAGTACTGGGGTTATAGAAGTGTACCACCATACCTGTCTCATTATTATTCATTTTTCCATATGATAATGGCATTATTGTCATGTTTAAGAGTCCTTTATTTTGTGAAAAATACTGGGGATGATATAATCTGTGAGATTATATCATCAAAATACTCCAACAGGAAGGCGATGGTTGGAAGTATAAATGAGGCAAGATTGGCCATGAACTGGTGATTGTTGAAGTTAAATGTTACATAAATGAGGGCTCATTAGTCTAGTCTTTCCATTCTGTATGTATATAAAATTTCCATAAGAAAATGCTGAAAACATTTTCCAAAGATCACAAAGTTAATGAGAATTTAGGATGGAGTGCAATGTGATTTCTTTTTATGGAAAATGGTAAGAGAAGTTAAAAAGAGAATAATTATTGGAGGAAGACCCCAATGGAGTAAGCAGAAATAGATGGAGTCAGGGCACAGCAGGGGAATTAGCCTCACACTTTACACCTGAGAAAAGATACTTCTTCCTTGAACTGGGAGGGAAGAAAAGAAGAATGTGTATGGATATTGACACATCTAATTGCTAGAGAAAGAGACAGGACATGGTAAGCCTCCAACAATTCACTTTGCCTCTGAAAAGCAGTGAGATAAAGAGAATGCAGCTCGATGGTAGGGTGCTTGCATGGTAGGTTCAACGTCAGGACCTCAGAGAAAGCAAAAAAGGAGGCAAAAGAGGATGATGAGCTGACCATTTAAATGATCTCCAAGTGGTGTCTCCCAGTTCTACCATATTCTCTGATGTCAATGACAAAGATTAGAACCTCATAACTTCCCAACTCTGTAAATACTGTATCTGAAATCCATTGATCACTTCCACTGTTAACTAAAGATTTTCTCCCCATTTTTCACAATACCTAGTACAAGTTCTTACACATATAATCTGAGAGTAGGGTTTGGTGATTGAGAGTCCCTCCAATGACCTGTTAATGATTTTTGTGATACTATTGGATAAAGACTTGAAGTTATTACTTTACTTGGATACTTGATAAAACCAGACTCCAAGTCTTTGGCAACTTATTAAACAGAAGGCTGTTCTTGCAATAAATCTAGAAAATTCTGATGGATTTTTTTTTTTTTTAAGGGGTGATAGAAGCTGGTAAGTTTGGCTGTGTGGCAGGGATTTCAGCGTCTGAATGTGGTCCTTTAGCTGCAAACATTTGAGAACAAATGAAATATAGCTCTCATGTGGCAATATCCAGGGTGCCTGAGGCAAGGCTGGCTGCGAGGATGGCCTGGCTGACTGAAGAATTCTGAATTCATCGCTTTCCATCCACAACAGCTGCAAGAAATGCGAGAAAGGCAACACTCTTTCTGCTCCACCAAAAATGTGTTTTGTAGCACTCCACCCAGGATCAGGATCGTGGAAGGGAGTGTGTGTGGGGACTGACACCTCGGTCATACATGCACTGGCACATCACGTTGCTCTAATCTCCTGAACTCGAGAGGCGAAGGAAATCAGAAAAGGGTGGCCACATTCAGCAATCTGAATTCTTTGAAGACAGCTCAGTTCTCTGCAAGTCGAAAAAAAAAGTATATGACTACAGAAGGCTTTCCAAGGCAGCTGCTTCCTATTTAACACTGTCAAATAACCCCCAACTTTCTTTGATCTGAATGAATTCTCTGTATTACTTTGGTGACCTTTAGCACACCTCTTCTTTACGTCCATTCTTTTCTCTTTTATTCTGTTTCTGACTATATACATTACTTCTTCATTTTTACTGTATACTATGTGTGTGTGCATATGTATATGTATATGTATATGTATATGTATATGTATATGTATATGTATATGTATATGTATACACAGAGAGATCAGATACTTATTTGGTTTTATTTTATTTTATATTTATTTATTTATTTATTTTGTGCAGTACTAGGGATTGAACTCAGGGACATTCTACCTCTGAGCTGCATCCTCAGCCCTATTTTTAGTCTTTATTTTGAAACAGGGTCTCTCTAAGTAGCTGAAGCTGGTCGCGAACCCAGATCCTCCAGTCTCAGCCTCCCAAGTACTGGGATTATAAGTGTGCACCACCACACCCAGCTTGGTTTTATTTTAGGAATATATAAAAATTAACAAGGGTTTGAGTAACTTAAAAAAACACTAAAGACACAGAAGCTAAATAATCTAGCAAGAAATAAAAACATGTTGTAGGCTGCTTACACATGCTTGCTCTGATAACTTAGGGCTCATTTTTTTCAACTCTTTAAAAAAATTATATACTTTTATTGGTGCATTATAGTTTCACATCATAATGCAGATTATAGTGAGAGTGGCATACATGTACATAGCATTTGGAGGGATTTCCTGCAAGACTTAGGGCCTATAAAAGACAAACCACACAAAAATTGTGTCTAATGACTTTTTACATTTTTTTTCTAGGAGTAACAATAATGGTTTTGAAAGTTGGAAAGAAAAGGATCAACAAAATATAGAAGGGAAATACTGATAGTATATAATGCCAATAAATGCTATGATCTGTGGGAATGGAAAATAGAAGAAAATGATAATTATACAAAAAGGGAGATATTGATATTCTATCTTTAGAATAGAAAATAAAACACACAACAAATATGTTACTTGCTAATTCTAAAGTATATTGATTATATAATAAACTTGGTATATATTTTCTCTAATTAATATTCTTTTTTTTTTGCAATACTGGGGATTGAACCCAGTGGCATTTTACCTCCAAACTACATCCCCATTCCTATTTTTTATTCTTTATTTTTGAAACAGGGTCTCACTAAGTTCTGGAGAGCCTCACTAAGTAGCTGAGGCTGGCCGCAAACCTTTATCCTTCAGTCTCAACCTCCCAAGTACTGGAATTACAAGCGTGCACCACCATGCCCAATTTCTAATTAATATTCTTATCTGACTTTTTATAATAGCTGCAGAATAATAAGAACAATACTTTTTTTCTGTATATACTAAATCCAACTCTTGAACAGCTATGGTGTGCAGATAACCTAGAAATCCCACATTAATTATTAACATATTTTATTATTATACCCAATATCAATTTTCTACAGCTAGTTCCCTGAAAATAACAAAGTAATGGGGGAATATATTAGTATCCTATAATAATACCTTGAGACAAAAGCATAGATTAGAAAACTCTGCTTTGGAACTAATTCTTTTTTCTAAAACAAATTGGATGATATAACCAATTAAAAACTCTCAAGAGATTTTTTTTAAATAATTGAAACAAGATACATAACTTTTCTGGAGAGGAAATAAATTTCTGTATTAAGCGAAATTACTTTTGACATACCTTTCTATACTATCTACATGTTGAAATAAGTTACAAAAATTACAAATCCATTTAGGTTTTTGGTCAAGTACTAGAATATAATAAAAGATAGAAAATTTGTAGAATCATTATATAATTCTATATCCAGAATCAAATTATGCATTTTTCAGGATCATTATAAGAGATGTTTTCATCTACACCTTCATATTACTTGTTGAGATCAAAACATTTCCTTCAAGGACTTGATTCTTTGCCATATATCTGGGTGACCTCCTAATAGTATCTGGTTCCCAGAGTCATTATGCCATGGGAACATTTGTCCATCAGGAACAGTACAACTCTATCATGCCCTGATATACTTGCTAGAAATGGCACAGATAGACCCATTCCTCTCATGTAAGGAGTACATGTGATATAAGCCATTAGCAATGCTCTTGCTCAGTCTAAATTAGACATATCTTTGCTTTCTCTTTCTCACCACTTATTTATTTTTCAAGAGTTTCAAATGCAGACTAAATTTACTCAATATAATATTGACTTCAAATATCCCATTTAGTTTATCCTTGAGATGCTCTAAGATTCTTAATTAGTTAATTATTATGAACCACTTTTAGGTCATTAGATGAAAGAAGTTATAGCATGCTAAATTATCATTATTATTACAAAATTATAAGTATAATGTTGTATTAATTATGGCTTTACACAGACTATAATTATGAGGCATTTAATTCTAGAAACAATTTTCTGTGTCTGCAGGCCTCTTGATTGGTTAAATTTTGCGAAATTGCATTACTGGACTATGCAGTGTATGGTATCCTTGATTTGGTTAAAACCCTAAATTCTTTGAAATTAAGACCGTGTTTTTCTATTGAGTGCATTATTAAACAGTCCATTTTCTTTGGAATTTTTTCCTCTATAAATTATCACTATACAACTTATAGAGGTAAAAAGCTGATTTTGGCTCCTAGTTTTAGAAGTTTTAACTATGGTCATTTGGCCCTGTTGCTTTGGGTCCAAAACAAGGCAGCTTACCAAAGCAAGGTAAAGCCATTCACCTAAGTCCAGAAAATGAAGAAGAAAGAGAGAGAGGATCGGATCTCAGTATCCCCTCCAAGAACATGTTCCCAAGGACCTAACTCTTCCCACACTGCCCCATCTCTTAAAGTTTCTACACCTCCCCAAAACACCAAGCAGGGAACCAAACTTTTTAATACATGAGCCTTTGAGGAACACTCAAGATCCAAACTACAGTAGCCAATAAGACCCACTTTATACCTCGTGTAAGTATTTATTAGTTAATATTAAAACCTCATTTTTCTTGTTTTAACTATATCTATATATGCCATTAATTTAGGAGCTCCTGAAGAACAACAACAAAGAAAGAATGTAAGACTAATGCTTAAAGTGTCTATCCAACTTTGAAAGAAGCATTATTCCCCCCCCCTTTTTTTTTCCTGTTATAAAACTTGATAACATAGAAGAGATGTAATAATCAAGTTCCTTTCACTACTAAGCATTAGAATAGGAATCTTGACTCCAAATCCATTCAACTCTAAATTCTATTACCTTCCATTCTGCAAGCAAGACTGTATCTTAGTTCATTTCAAACTGCAAGTCCTTTGCTGAATGTCTTGAAAACTAATGCTCAATTAATAGATGTATGAGTGAATAAAACTCCACAGGACATGAATCGGACTACATAGATATTGCAGGGATGGAAAATTCCAGGAACAAGGTGACCTCCGACTTCTAAGATCTAACTTTCTATCCCCAGGCTGTACTGAGTGACAGATTACTGATGTCACTCATCTCCAGTAGACCCGCTCCAGTGATCCATCATAAAGAGTAGATCATTTCTCAGTGGTAGTTATTGATACTTAAGACTGCTGTTTTGGCAACACTAATGTTTTAGACATCTTCTTCTAAACCTATACGTACTGTATATATTCCACCATTTTTTTTCCTTTGGACTAGGGATTGAACCCAGGGGCATTCTATACCCCCAGCCCCTCTCATTTTTTTTATTTTGAAATAAGGTTTTGCTAAGTTTTGGAAACTGGCCTTGAACTTGCTGTCCTCCTGTCTCAGTCTCCCAAAGACTGGGATTACAAGTGTGTGCCATGGTACCTGGCCACATTCCAACATTTTATAGTTACTATTGTTTTAAAGGCAATGTCATGTTATGTAAAGAATATAGATAAAGGATTTTCTTATCCTGGTTTTACCTACCTCTTCCTGGCTGAGTGAACTTGGACACATTGCTTGACAAGTCTGTGTATCTGTTTAGTCTTACATAAAATTAGATTAATAACACATACTTTGGAAGATACTTGGGAGAAACTTACAGAAAAAATACATGAAAACTGACCTACATTGTCCTTGAGATAAGGTTGGGCTTCCTTGAATATCAGCTCTCCCCTGGTAACGCTTGAAATGCTCCTGAGCTGTGCCTACTACTTAAAATTACGTAGTGCTATCCCTTTGTTCTTTTTCCTATTCCAAAGCAGGTGTAGCACCTGAGCAAACTCAGTGCCCTGATTGCAAATAGCTGCCACAGGAAGACCCGGTAAAAGAGGGGGAACACATTTCTGAAAAATAACATGCACAAAGAAGCCTGTGACCAGCTTCCATTGGACTTATTTGTTTCGACAGACTAGCTTCTCTCAAGATCAAGTCTATGTGAGATTAATAACTTTTACTTACCTAAAGGTGGAAAAGATAGTTTAAATGAAGAATCTTCAAATGGAAGCTCATCATGTGACCATTTCCCTAGGGAGACTGCACGTCTTCCTTCAAATCCATCTCTTGATCTTGCCCACGAAAAAGCAAAATTATAAATCTTCAAGATGCAAATAAATTACTGTTCAGTGTTCACCTCTGTCTCCTAAACCCCCCAAAGTCAGGCTACTCCTGCTTTCATTCTGCTTTCTCAGCTTGCCTCTTTAGACATTCAAATTGACAAATGTCCTTGTACATTACTTTTAACCTGCCCATACCTAATGCATCAGTATCTGGTTATGTTTCCTTTGATCTCATTGCTTGCAATGCTAGTATCAGCGGCATGGAATTGCCAAACCACTAAGCAGCCCAATTTTTCTTTAATTTCTCAGAAAATTGACAGTTTTATGAACTGTCTCCTTACCTATGCCCCATAAACATGTCAGGCTGTGGAAAACCATTCTAATTAAATCCCAGGGGGACTGCAATGGAAGATTATAGCTTCTTGGCAGGTTATTAAAAAACAGTTGTTCATATATACACAAGTATGTGTACTGGAGTCTCATATTTGACAGAACAGTCAAGGAATTAACCCCACTAGCAGCTTCATCTCAAACTGACTGAAGAGAAATGGGCAAAGTGAGTGGGATAAGAAGACTGCTCCCTTCCAGCGTTCATTTCTATATCTTTGCAGATACCTGTAGATCACCAGATAGTTCAAAATGTGCCTGAGGTCATCCTTTCCTCAATGGATTCTTATACACCTGTTGGATAAAATGTACACAAATGTTTCTTTCCAGAGAGTAATTTCTGATACTAGGATTCTCTTGGAATATGTGTAATTGAGCCAATGGGAAAACAAAGGAAACAAGGGAGCTTTTCTCTCTCGTGAACTCAGAACAGAAAAATCTGATATATAGGAAGACAAATTTAAGAGAAAAGGGATATTTCGTATTCTTGAAAATGTTTCCCAATAGCATTTGCAATCTTGCCACATGAACTGTGCATTTAAACAGTGCAGGTAAATATTTCAACCTGATTGGAAACAACCATTTCTCCCATAGTCAAGTTAAAATCTAGTGTCAAAAAGGATGAGTTAAAAAGTTGTCTTCAGGGTATTTGATTTCTAGAAAATGAGTATGGTACTTAATTCATTAGTTTAATTGAAAATTGTGTTCCAGCTGAATAATGATTCTGGTTGACATATTTGAGAGTCATTAAAGTGATATTCTGAAACTGTAACTTTCTTCTTCCCAATGATAGGCATTCTGAGGGAAAGGAGGTGAGACAATGCTTCTAAGATCAGTGTATATATTCAATCTTTAACAGGGGTGGGAGCCTTTTTCTCTTCCATGGTCATGGAGTATGCCAAAAACTTTTTGGAAATTATATGAAAAATCCATGCCTATGATCTAAAAAGAAATTGAAGAAGAAAGTATGGCCCCCTCATTGCAAACTTGCCATTGCTACCAAAGGCCCAAAGTGCCTTTGCTAAGAACAAGAAGCAAGTTGGCCACATCTTTGTAAATGAAAATATTGCTGTATTTCACCTTGATTTGGAGTCAGTTACTAGTCAAATCTATGAAAACTTTGAGACTACTCACAAATCAAGTGTCTTGGTATAATAAACACTATAGCATCTTATAACCCAAATGAGAAAACAAGCCTAATTTTTGGAAAATTTTATTGGTTTTGGCTATATTTGTCTGCCATTTTTCTTCCTTTATTTCCTTCTAAAATTATTTTCTTTTTCTTACATCATCATATCCTCCCTTGTTTTCCAGAATCTTTTCCTTCTGCCTATAAACATGTTTAACTCTCCTATAACTAAATATAAATGTCTTTCCTTAAACTTACTTGTGTTAGCCAGATTTCCATTATTGTAACAGATATCTGAAATAATCGACTTATAAAAGGTTTATTTAGCTCATGGTTTTGGTTGTTTCAGTGCATGGCCAGTTGCCCTTGTTGCTTTGGGGTCTGTGACAAGGCAAAGCATCAGGTGGGAATGAGTGGTAGATCAAGCTGTTCACTCCATGGCAGGGAATCTAAAGAGAAGGAAGAACCAAGGTCCCATAATCCCCTTCAAGGGCATGTCCCCAGTGACATTAACCTCCCACTAGGCCCTGCTTCTTAATGTTTCCACCACTTCCCACTAGCATGAAAGTGAGGCCCAGGCCTGTAACACATGGGTCTTTGAAGGACAAGAAATACAGTACTCTGTCTTTGAAGCAAGAAAGAGTACTGGAGATATATCTCAGAGATAGAATGCTCCTGGGTCCTGGGTTCAATCCCTAGTAACACACACACACACACACACACACACACACACACACACACACACACAAAGTTTATTAAGCTCATGGTGGCTGAAGAGCTCAAACAGCCTAGAGGTCTACAGAGGACTCCTTTCAGTTGGACTAGAGGAAGAGAACTTATTAAACTTGAAAGTATCTGAGAAATGTAGCACTTTGCTACTCAAGTGTAGCCAGGTAGTGGACTAGCTGCATGGCCATCACCTGTGAGATGTCTGAGAAATGTAGAATCTAGATCCTCCTTCTTCCTTCAGAATTACAGAATCAGAATCTGTATTTCTACAAGATCCCAGGTGGTCTTCATGGACAATAGAGTTTGAGAAGCACTTGTGTAGTATACTACAGATAATACATACTCTGCTTCTTGAAATCCATCTTCAAGGCTATGAGTTCTTGAAGGCAATTCTTTTAATTAACAAGGACTTGTTTCCATCTATTGATATAGTTTTTAAAAGTGGGGATTAATCTTTCCATGAATTCTTGGGAACTTCACAATGATCATGAAATATTCTGAATTTCTTGGACCTCTTTAACTCTAAATGCTTCTTCCAAGTCACTCCAGTGCCTCATTCCAAGGGTTTGAGTCTAGCCCTGAGATCAGTAAACAAAGCTACAAATACTTCCCTAAACTGTGATATTTCTCCTTTTTTAATTCATCCCACAAAGAACTACCTTAGATTTCTTTTCAAAATGCTGTAATATTTTATCATGATTGCTCCCTGTTCAAATGTTTACTATTTCTGTTTTAAAGCATCTATCAGATTGATGGGTAATTTTCATGTTTCTGTATTAATTCCTTCATCCTCTGCTCCAATTCTTACAATATGAGACCATTCCTTATCACTTCTGTAGCAACAATGTCTAGCCTGGCTCCTGTCTCAAACAGACACTGAGGAAATATTAGTTGAAGAATGGACAGAATCATAAGTTTTCTAAAACATCCACATTCAGCTATTTGGACTAAGTATGATTCCCTTTGTTTTCCAAATGAGGAAACTCAGGCTCAACACTTGCCAAAGTTTAGAAATGGAATGAGTAACAAAGCTAGGTAAAATTCAGGATATTCTGCCTCTATTGATCATAATTTTTCATTTTAGTAGAATCTTTTTCCAATTTACAGTTTTGGGGCAAAAATTAAAATGTCTCCATTTTCACACTCAAACCCCTGCCCTAATGTGTCCACTTCCTGCCCCTTCACTGTTAGGACTGTACTTTATCTGTTATATTCAGATAGTTCAGCTCAATGACCCACTTACCTCAGTTTCTTCTCTCCTACATGCCTATGTTCATATCATCACACTATAAGAAATACCTTAATTCTTAAATCCAAGTCATCATTTGAAAACTAGTTAATCTAACCTTTACAATTCTATCCCAATGTCGCTCAATACAGGATAATTTTAGTACATGTAGTCTTTGCTTTGCATGGCTTCATTTTGCACAAATTACAATTATCATGGTTTAGTTATATAACATCAGTTCCCCCAACAACATGGTTCCAATTTCGGTTACCATGGTATATTGACCATGAATAATTGCATAAAGTAAAACTGTGCTGCTAACTCTTTAGTTCAAGTTGAGGTAATGGTGTATACCACAACCGGAGAGCAACCATGTAACTTCCTGAAGAGCATGTTGGTGATTTGCCACTGTACCTCTGTTAATTCACACAAAGATGGTGAAGCTCTAGTTGTGTTGGTTTCTTGATTCTCAGCAGTAAACCCGGGAAACACTTTATGAAAGTGGATCATCAAAAAAGGGAATTATTCCACCAAGATGGAAATAGAGCAAACAAAGAGTAGTAACACTGGAAAAGAAAGTAGAACAAGAAGTACATGGAGTTAAAGAAGAAATAGCTGACTGTGGGAATGTGGATGCTGCCACCCTTTTTGAGCTGCAGGAGGGACTTAGTGAAGGTGAATTGATTAATGTAAATAAAGAAAGTGGTTGGGATGAAAAAGATAAATGTATGTGCTGGCAAAATAAAAAACAAAGGAAAGGAAAGAATGATGAAAGAAAGAAGGCAAGAAAAAAGAAGGAAGGAACGAAGGAAGGAACGAAGGAAGGAAGGAAGGAAGGAAGGAAGGAAGGAAGGAAGGAAGGAGAAAAGCCTTATGAAACTTCATGGGTATTTTGGAACACTGAAAATGCAAAGGATAAATTGTCAGAACTGATCCTAACTGAGAAATAAATATTAAAACTTGCCAACACCATAGAAAGGATGAGTTCTCCATAGCAGAAGTTACAAAGAAAACAACTACTGTCTAAACTCTTTTTGGTGTGTGTATATGTACTGAAGATTGAACACAGGGACAGTCTACCTCTGTGCTACACCCCAAACCCTATACTATTTTTTATTTTGAAATTAGATCTCACTAAGTTGCTGTTACTGGCCTCAAGCCTGGGATCTCCTCTTTCAGCCTCCCAAGTACTAGATCACAGATGTGCAGCACTATGCCCAACTTATTTTTTATAAAGAAATAAAATTTACTTCTTAGTGTTCATAATAGTCTAAATTTTGATACACTAGGTAAATACTAGTTTTATTATTTTTTTCATTTAATTTATAAGTGCTTTTACACTTGTAACCAATGGTATGAGAATTCTTAATGTTTCAACAAATATTCTTAAAGCTATGGTAAAATGGATTTTCCCATTGATTATTAATATCCTTTTGCATGGTTCCAATTTGCATAGTCATATTATGGTCCCACACTGCCATACAAAGTGGGAACTACCTGTGCTTGACTTTTCACATCTGTTAGTTCCATCCCAGTCTCACAAACTACTTGAGAATGACAACTTTTTCACATTTTTTTACTGAAGTAAAATTCACATAATAAAAAAAATTTTCACCATTTTAACCCTTATAAAGTGTACAACTCATTAGTACAGCCATGCTGTTGTGTAGCCACCATCACTGTCTAACATTTTCGTCATCCCTGAAGGAAAAGTCATAACCATTAACTAATCACTCTGCATTTCCCTCATTCCTGACACTGCCAATCACCAATCTACCATATGTATCTATAGATTCGCTTCTTCTGACATGTCATATAAATGGAATCATACAATACGAGTTTTTGCATCTTCTTGTTTCACTTAGCATAGTGTTTTCAAATTCAACCATGTTTCAGCATGGACCAGTACTTCATTCCTTTTTATGGTTGAATACATATTCACATAATGGAATAGATTACAGTTTGTTTATCTACTCATTACATACTGGATATTGTTTCCGTCATTTGGCTATTTTGAATAGTTCTGCTATGACATTTGTGTACGCATTTTTATTTGAATATATATTTTCCATTATTTTTGTTATATACCCAGGAGTGGGATTATTAAATAATATGGCTATTCTATGCTTCACTTTTAAGGGGATCACTAAATAGTTTCCCATAATAGTTGTACCATTTTACATTCCCACCAGCAATGTATGAGGGTCCTAATTTCTCTTTATAGCTGACAATATTTGCCATTTGATACCAGTCCTAATTTTTGTTCTTTATTTTGAAACAGGGTCTTGCTAAGTTGCAGAGGGCCTCACTAAGTAGCTGAGGCTGGCCGTGAACCCGTATCCTCCTGTCTCAGCCTCCCAAGTACTGGGATTACAAGCGTGCGCTACCATGCCCAGCTTGCTGTTAGATTTTGAGGGCTCTTTCTATATAGTGAATGAGAGACCCATATCACTTATATGATTTGCAACTATTTCCTGCTATCCTATTGGTTGTTCCTCCCTCCCTTCTTTCCTTCTTTCCTTCCTTCCTTCTTTCCTTCCTTCCTTCCTTCCTTCCTTCCTTCCTTCCTTCCTTCCTTCCATACTTCCATATGTTGTTTTTGGTACTGGGGATTGAACCCAGAAGCATTATACCTCCAAGCTACACTCCCAGTCCTTTTTATTTTGAAAAAGGATCTCACTAAGTTGCGAAGGGAATGCACCACTACACTTGGCTGGTTGTCCTTTCACTTGCGTGATAGTATCATCTGATGCACAACATGTTTTAACTTCGATGAATTCTAACTTCAATATTTTAAATTGTGTTGTTTCTGCTTTTAGCAACAAATCTAAGAAATCACTGCCACATCCAAAGTAGTGAAGATGTGCTCCTAAGCTGTCTTCTAAGTGTTTTATAATTTTAGTCCTTACATTTCAGTCATTGATCTATTTTGAGTTAATTTTTGTGTATGGTATAAGGTAACAATCTAAATCTATTCTCTAGCATGTGGATATCCAGTTGTCCTGGCACCATTTGCTGAGGAAAGTATTCTTTCTCATTGCATGGTGTTGGTGTCTGTGTCAAAATTCAAATGATTATGGACATGTGGGTTTATTTCAGGAATCTCAAGACTGGGTCCATTCATCTATACGTTTGTCCTAATCCAAGAACCACCCAGTTTTAATTGCTATATCTTAGTGAGTCTTGAAATAGAGCTGAGTCCTCTACGTTTTTTCCTTTTCAAGATTATTTTTAGCTATTTGAGGTCTTTCCTGATTCTATGCAAAATTTCCGGGGGAGGGGGAGAGGACATTTGAATTTTGATAAGAATTGTATTGAACTTATAAACCAATTTTGGTAGTATTTACTGATTGCTACCTTAACAACACTATCTTCTAACCCATTAACATAGTGTAGATTTCTATTTATTTAAGTCTTTAATTTCTTTCAACAATATTCTGTGGTTAAATTTACTCTTGAGTGTGATACTCTTTTTGATGCTTAGTTTTCCTAATGTTACTCTGAAAAACTATTAATGAATTTTGTATGTTGATCCTATGTCCTGGAACTTTTCTGAATTTATTTATTAGTCCCAGTAGCTTTGTTGGTGGGTACATACATATAAGATTCTGTCATGTATCCATAGAGATAGTTTCGCTTCTTTCTTTCCAGTCAAGGTAGCTTCTATTTCTTTCTCGTGCCTAATTACTCTGGCTAGCACTTTCAGTACCAATTGAACAAAAATAATGAGAGGGGACAGCAACGTCTCATTCCTGACCTTAAGGTGAAAGCTTTCACTTGTTCACCTTTAACCATGGTATTGACTGTAGGTTTTTCCCAAATGTCTCTTATCATGTTTAGAAAGTTATTTTAAATTCATAGGTTCAGCTGTGCATGATGAGGCATACTTGTAATCCCAGTACTTAGGAGGCTGAGACAGGAGGATCGCAAGTTTGAGAACAGCCTCAGCAAGTTACTGAGACTTTCATCAACCTAGTAAGACCCTATTTCAAAACAAAAATAAAGTAGGGCTTGGGATGCAGCTCAAAGGTAGAATGCCCCTGGTCTCAATTCCCAATATCACACACTAAATAAAGAAATATCATAGGTTAAATATTTTTTTTAATCATGAGATAGCATTATATTTTGTCAAATTCTCTTCTGTACAATTGAGATTATCATGGTTTTTAAATTTATTTTTCCCTCCATCCTATTAAGGTGGTGTTTGCATTGATTAATGTTCATATGTTGAATCACCCAGGTATTCCTGGGATAAATCCTACTTGGTCATGTACTATAATCTTTTTTATATGCTCATGGAAGAAGTTCGCTTTTACATTATTGAAGATCATTTTTATATTTCTATTCACAAAGATATTGGTCTGTAGCTTATTTTGCTGTGATGTCCTTTTCAGTCTTTGGTATTAAGGTACTGCTGAACTCATGAGTTGGGAGTGTTTTTTCCTCTTTTGATTCTTTACAAGAATTTTGAAATAATTGATATTAATTATATAAACATTTGCAGAGTTCAGAAATGGTATCATTTTTTTTTTCAGTTTGGGGTATATATATATATGTCTGCCTATGTATGTATTTGCTTTTATCCCTTGCTGTACATAACAGGATTCCAGACATAGAAAAAGAAATATACAAAGTGTGGATAAATTTATTGTCGAATAAGAAATTTTCAAAAGATAAGTAAATTGACTTAAAGATATGTAACTTTTTGGAAATATGTCCACTATGTAAATATGTTCAGATCTAACAACATCCCAGTAGTAAGAACACATACTATGGACAGAAAGAAAAGAAAAAAAAAAAAAAGAGGAACAAGTTCTACTAAGTGGCTTGAAAGGAATCATTGAAGGTAATATACTTACCATCCAAGGAGAAACTATGCAAAAATCCCTAAACGGATTAACGAGCAGAACTGTGGCTGAAGAAAACCAGATTAGCTCTGCCAAAGATGATAGCCGTAAAATGCACCAAGAAAATAGCCAACAATAGGAAAGAGAAATTATCTGCTGGTAAAAATTCATGATTCTGAAAGTAGACACCACCAGCCTAATTCAATAATTGTCCGATCCCTGATGGAAGGAAGAAGCAGGATATGGTTGAATCTTTTTTCAAAATTTAATTAAAACCAACATGGCACTTATTCCTGTACTCCTCCAAGATTCAAACAGTTTCACAGTGTCGCAGCAGACGAGCCGCGGTCAGAGGCTATGACTCACTCTGTTTTCAAGAAGGGGATTTTAAGAATCAAAGAAGCATGGCTTAGAATTACAAGGATAGAGTTCTGCATGGGGCTTCCAAATCCATCCTTCTGCGTCTACTCGCTGCATGCTCCTGAGCGCCCTGTGCTCTGAGTAAGGGCTGCTCCCTCCTGCCTTGCAGCCAGCCCCGGGCCAAGCTGCCATCACTCAGCCTTGCTCCTCCCTGGGAAGGGGAGCATTTTCTTTTCCATGCCCAGGAGGGAAACATACAAGATCTCCCCCAGAATTAAAGAGAAGCCAAGATTCTAATGCGTAATTTAGGTCTGCTCTGTATTTGGTGAGCTATGAACCCCACTGCTAGATATTTCTCTTCTTTACTACCTGCTGGAAAGAAACAGGCCCCCATGCTAATTGCAAAATCCCTTTTTGAAAATCTTTGGCTTCACCTGCTGCTCTCACCATTTGTCCTTAGCAGGCGTCAGTCAAAATGTGTTAGATTTACTGGATTTGGCAGAAAACAATTTGAAAACTAACTTCTGCTTCGAAAGGCATTTTACACCACCCAAAAGAGAGGAAAGAGGACCGAAGGCACCAGCATCAAAGGTGCTTAGTGGGAAGTAAGGGTCTACCTGGATCTGGGTCCAAGCAAACATGTTGACTGTGCTGATGGGAGTTCCATGCCTCAGGGCCTTCCGGGCAAGAAGCAGGTTGATGGGTGTGTGATTCACTAGCAAAGGGGCTGGGCTGGGCTGGATCTAGGCAAATAATCTGGGCTGTGTTATCTCTACAAAAGCTGACTAGAAACTTTCAATTCTGCTCTAGGGCCAGGCATGGTGACTCGGGGCTATAATCCCAGTGTTTGGAAGACTGAGACAGGAGGATCACAGGTTCTGGGCCAGCAGTATGTGATAACTTAGCAAGACTCTCTGTCAAAATAAAAATAAAATTCTGAGTCTGATCCCAAAATAAAAATAAAATTCTGAGTCTGATTCCAACTACCAGACACATACATACACACACACACACACACACACACACACACACACACGCTCTGCTTCAGAAAATTAAAGGTATGAATACAAGTTGTTTTTTATTAAAGTTTCCTTCGGAATTTTGTTTATACTTCCAGTGGAAGAATTTTGGCCTTAAAAAAACTAAAGTAAATAAATAAATAAATACAAGCTTTTTTTTTTTCCCCAGGGATTGAACACAGGTGTTCTACATCTTCGCTACATCCTCAGTCTTCTTTTATTTTATGTTTTGAAACAGTGTCTCACTAAGTTGCTGAGCATCTCACTAAATTGTTGAGACTGGCCTCAAATTTCAATTCCCCTGTCTCAGCCTCCCAAGTACTGGAATTATAGTTCTGCATCACCATGCCTGGCACGAAATTAAATCATCCACATAATTTTTTTTTCTAAATTGAAAGAAAGGGAAAATATTTAGTGATCAATGGAGTTGTTCAAAGTTAGCTGAAGCCATTTGGCGGCAACAAAATTATGGGGTTACAGATTTTCACATTAATGAAGTTAGAAGACAGTTTAAAATGTCTCAGAGCTTTTCTTCTGAAATAGTTAAATTGGATGTCACTTTCTTTGCAAAGTTTTGACAAGTTCTTTAGCTGGTTAGAAAACCCTTTTGGTACATTTACACTCTAAATTTTTCTCCCAGATCATTAGCTGTTTGTTCTTTTTCTGATATTTCATTAACATTTATGTTCATTGTCATTTTTTTCTCCATTAGATACCTATGGTGCAGTAATTGCACATGGATTTATAGTGCATTACTTGAGTGGTTATTTATGACTTGCCCACACACTCAAGCAAGTTGCAACTTAATGCTGATTTATCTGTGTGTGTGAGCTGCTTTCCATAGCTGCTATCCATCCATTGTAGGAGCATTTTTTTAATTATTTACACTTTATAGTCTATAAGACAAGACATTTTCATAAACCACGTCTAATTTGAACCTGGTGAGCTAGGCAATTCTCATCATTGTTTTATTGATGGCTAAAACTGTGTTCATACGAATAGAAATGATCCATAATTTCACTTAAAAACAAAAGTCTCCCGCACATGTATGCATACGATTCCCAGCTTAAAGTCATAACTGAACTGGTATAACCTAGTGGTTGAGACCAAACTCTTTTGAACTAGTTAATCCTGGGTTCAGATCTAGTTCATCCACTCCCAACCCTGACAAGTTGTTTAAACTCCTTAAGTTTTAGTCTCCCCATTTGAGCCAAGTCATGCGCCTCTCACTGGGGTTATTGTAAAGAGTAATTGTGAAGTGATTGTCACTTTTTAATAAGTGTTCACAAAGGTGGCTATTAAATGCTAATAATAGCCACAATAAAAATAATAATGCAAATGATACTGTTGGTTTTGTTATTTATTTGCCCAATTGACATACATTTGTTGCTCTTTTATGTTCAGTTTTTTAATTGATACACAAAAATATAACAAGTACTTGTTATATTTAAAATGAAAAATGGAACTACCATATAATACAGTAATCCCTCCTACTGGGTATACAATCAAAGGAAATGAAATTCGTGTGTCAAGGAGACATCTGTACCCCATGTTATTACAGCACTATTCACAACAGACAAGATATGGACTCAACCTGAGGGTCCATCAGTAGGGTAAGTTTAATTCCTGCCTTCCTAAAATATTCCAAAAGGCACCATTAAGTATGCATAATTTTGTCTGATTAAGAATCATTGCTAAATTCTCTCTATCATGGAAAAGGAGGTCAATGGGGTTGGGGTGCTGGAGGGGCAGCTGTTCCAGAGAGAAGCCATAGTGGCCAGAGGAATGCTTTGAAAGGATGAGGCAGGGGACAGCATGGAGAGGGAAAAGGAACTGGAGAGGAGAGTCAGATGATAAGGCTGGTGGATGAGAGCATGTAGCCACAGAAGAGACTCTAACACCCTCCCAACATTGGCTAGTAACATAGGCAGGGAGGGGGTGACCGGAGGTCACTGGGGGCATGGCCTTGAGATGTATATATCTATTTCTGACCACCCCCCACCCCAACACACACTTTCCAGTTGCCATGAGTTGAGCTGCTCTTCTCTGCTACACCCCATGCCACCATGAGGTCTGCCTCGTAGTCCGCTGACTCTGGACTGTACCTCTGAAACCATGAGCTAAATAAACCTTTCCTCCTTTCTCTTGTTTTGTCAGATATTTCGGTCACAGCAAAGGAAAGACTGACTAAAACAGTGCTCCTAGGACGTTTGTTTATTTATTTGCTGTCCATCTACCAACAATCGAAACTAAGAGGGAAAAAAATAACTGAACTCACGCAAACTTTACTTGTCAAATGCACCATCTCATACTCACCAGCGGCATCACACATCACCTTGACATTGGTTGCATTTCCAGGCCCTCGTTTCTGAGTGATAGTCTCCTCTTCGACATCAGTGGAATAAATAGCATGTCTGTCAGTTATTCCTTCCAGCTATGCTCCTCTAGGCCAGAGATCTCTCCCAGTATGTCAAGACCATGGGCATGGTTGTGGGTGGATATTGAGGATGGCTTTCTAGGGTGTTAGTAGGGCTTGTGTAGGTATTAGGAGGAAACACTGGTTACAAGACTGACACCCTCACCTTTGCAGTGACTTTTGTCTAAGGCTTATCCTGAAGTTGGATATGCTTTAAGATGCATGAGACAGGAAAAAACTCATTCTCTGGTGTTTTTCATGCTTGCCTAAATGGCTCAATCAGAGCATTATTTTACAATAGCTAAAGAAACTTTCTGCACAGGAAGTCATTTCTTCCCTTAGTGATAGAGTAGAAATTTATACAGGGCAGCAGCCATGGATGTGGAGTAAACTAAGGAGTAACCAGAAGGGTGCTTCCTATAAATACCTGTTTACAAAGTGAAAGATCTTATAAAACCTCTTTTTCCTCTTTTATCAGAAACTCATTCCTGCCCCTTCTCCAAACATCCCCTTGTAGTTAGGCTTTCAGTGCATAAATGAAACAAAACAAAGGGATCCTGTGATTTAAATGCAATTGCATTTAATCAACTCACTTCTCTGCATCTACTCAGAAGATAGAGGATGGCACCATAGGTTGAGAAGAAAAAATATAAAGGAGCGGGCATTAAAATCTAGATGGGGTTTTGGTATCAAAGAGGAGCATTCATAGGTTTCTGGTGGACACAGCTGGCTTTAAGTTTTTCTTCTTCTTTTCTTTTCTTTTTTTTTTTATTTCTCCAGTGTCCACATGATATTCTGCATGTAGAAGATGCTTCATAATCTATTAGTATTGATTGCTTTAGTGCATAAATAATAATAATATGCTAAGTTTACTTCATCTGGCATGACAGCTCTATTAGGAGTTAAAATACTGGCATTTTACCCAATGATGTCAAATGAAATAAAACTTAGATACCTGTTGATGAATGAAAATACACTATCAGCCTGTGTGAGCACAAAGGGACACCTCCCTGTGGTGGTATTTAGCTGGCTTAAAGTGACAACTGAACGCATGATTACCATCCTTTCACCTTTATTTTCTATGCATATAGGCAATATTTTGGCACGTACTTTTCCTGTGTAACGTAAATAGAAAGACTGAAAAAATATTAAAGTCAAAACATGTTTGAAGCAAGCCAGGCAGCATATATATAAAGTACAATTTTAATACCTCTCCCTAATGAATGAGCCTCACTTCATGAGTTGATCTGTCTAGCTCCCATAATCAGTTTCTCTTTCCATCCATGAAGCCCATCAATCAGATTCAATCAATATTTTTCAAACAAAGGCAGTAAGGCTTTTGCTACTGGCTGAATTAACATGGGGCTCTTTAATCTTTGCCACCAGTTTTATCTCCAGTTCTAGGTTCATATCTCATTGGCTCAAAAATCTAATTGATTCCTCCATTATCACTTTTCTGAGGATCTCAAAACTTGCCAATGAGCCTATAAAAGACACCTTATTTATATAGGCGGAGTGTTTAATGAAATATTTTACTAAAAACCAGGGACTGATGTATTTTCTCTTCCTAGGCTATTTTACAATAGCATGAATAAAAAATTTGCATGTCAATGTGACAACATATAATGAGTTATATATGATATTACTTATTGAAAGTGATACTGAAATAGGAAGAAGGTTTATTAATAATATTATCTTAATAAAATTAATAATGTAATATAAAGAGAATATAGGTATTGCTAATAAAAATTAGTTTTCATAAAATTATTAAAATAATGGCTTTCATCTATAGATTTAGATCTTACAAATGTGAAACTATTTCATATTTTTCAACCCTCTCCATAAGTAAGTTTTTTTAGACAATCTATGTTTCTATTATCACGTGTAAGAAAATACTCATCCAAATTATAGTTACCAGACAACAAAATCACCTTTTGCTAATTAAAACGAGGCATTCACCTTACAAAACAACATTCAGAACAGCTGAATAAAAGGTTATGTTAATCATATGGGGATTTCCACTACTGCCTATGTGGTATACATGGCAGAAACATTTAAAAGTCACAACACAGATTTTTTTTTTTTTTTTTTTTTTTTGCAGTACTGTGGATTGAACTCAGGGCCATTCTACCTCCAAGGTATACCCCCGGCCCTTTTTTTTTTTTATTATTATTCTTTATTTTGAAACAGGGTCTCACTAAGTTGCGGAGTGCCTCACTAGGTAGCTAAGGCTGGCTGAGAACCCGGATCCTCCAGTCTCAGCCTCCCAAGTACTGGGATTACAAGCCTGTGCCACCACGCCAGGCTCCGCAAGGCAGATTTGTAAATCTGAGGACAGCACACCATGACTGAGATAGCCAGGAAAGGAGGGGCCAAGATGCTGGAGAGAAGGGAAACAGGGAGGGATGAACTTACTTCTTTGACCTGTTTCCTTTGGGGCATTTGCTGATTCTTGGCATTGGGTAAAATGTTAAAAATCTGAGTGGAAGACCTACAGCCAGGATGCTAAAAAGGTCAGTTGAGCCTCTGTCCATCTCACAGCAAGGGAGAAACAAAAACTGGAATCCCAGGTCTCCAAAGCAGCTGAGATCCTGCACAAAAGGAAGAGATAAAGAAATGAGCATGCCTTTCGTGGTTTTTCTCCTCTGGTCTTTTACCAAATTATTTCGCTATGAGGCAAGAGGTCAAGAAGTTAAACATGAGAGGAGAATTTTCACCCATTTGGTAGGGCTTTAAAAGTAAATGCTGTAGTTCAGAATCCAGCAAGGAGTTGAAGACCTTAGTAAACACCCCAATCTCCGGGGACTACCCCCTTGGAGACAGTGAACCAGAGCTGGAGGAACCTGAGGAAAACTGCAGTTTCACCGAAGGCAACTAAATGCTTGACTGGAACAATTAAAAGGTTCCCTTTGTCTAACACAAGTTTTATATATATATAAGTGCATATTTTATATACTTTGTAATAATTGTTAATAAGTATTTAGATAATTTATTTAGATCTTTTGCAATATATATGCAAAGTATAGGATATAATATCAATATATAAAAATATCAGTTATGAATATAGAAAACACAATAACTATTTTATATATTTAAATATTTTTATATTTCTAAAATAATATAAAATGTAGATATCTAATGAATACAAACAAGCATAGAGTTACATGTTCATTTTATTATATGTCATTATATTAGTATAGAATTAATATGTAAATGAGTATTAAATTTATGTTTTATTAAATATATAAGTGCATTTAAGATGCTATCTAAAGAAAAAGTTGAAATGACTTATCTAAATATTCACATTAAAAGGTAAAAAATATACACTAAATTAAATCCAAAGAAAAAAATATTAAAGAGAAGAAACTTATTACCAATGCCAGACTGAAAAAGAGGATATCACAATGATCCTATAAATATTTAAAACATGTGATAGGATATATGTCATTATCCTATGTCACAATACATTTGAAAATTTTGATAAAATAAATAGATTCCTGAAAAGACACAATTTAGAAACTACCACAGGATAAATGATACTTCTGAAGAGTTCTGTATTTACAGAAGAAACTGAGACTGCTACTAAAATATTTCCCCAAAGGAAATACCAAGTTCTCTGTCATGTTGTATGTACTCACTGGAGGTCATAAGACTTCTTCATAACAACATCCAATTTTATCAGCCACCAATGGCAAATACCCTGACTACAGGTATTGCTAATGTTTGTTTTCTTAAAATAAGATGCAAGGATGCTAATGATCATCAGAGTATATAGCTATTCCCACTGTGGACATCTCTTTTCTTAAAACAAATTTCTTCAATCAGATAAATCCTTGTACCCAAATGACTAGTTTATTCTTCTCAGAAGAGAATGCCTATCCTCCATCCTAATCACGGTATGAAATACAGAGTCCCCATACAGGGGAAAGTTGATGGAGTTAGAACCACATACTACGTGGACTTAAGTTCCTCTACAGTAAGGAGCACCATGATTTCCGCATGAGAGACGCTTAACAAATGTTCATTAAATTGTTGGGGAAAGAAAAAGACAGCCTGCAATTAGAATGAACTGTAGTAAAATCAATCAAAATTTAATGCTCACATTTTGCAGTTTAGAAGAACATGGCTGATCTCTCTTGTCCTGAAGATGATCCACATCCTCCTTTTGGATGTGTATTCCTTGAATTACCCCCAAAGCTTCTCCCTCTCAAGATAGTCTGCATTCTCCTTAGGATGTGTATCTGCTTTCCTAAATAGATCTGCCTCTGGAAAAAAAAAAAAAAAAAATCCTGGACCTAGAGAAATTCTTCATGACAATGTAGGTCCTACTAAATTGCCCTTCCACCCCAGAAAAAAAAAATATGGACTTGTCCAGTATTGTCATTATATTTGAGAATAGTGGTGACAGAGAAAGGAAAACACCAATTATAAAAGTCTCACGACCTCCAGTGAGTACATACAACATCACAGAGAACTCCTTTTTGAATTCCTGTTTTCTCAAAAATGCCTGTTGGCTAATGTTTCGGTTTAAGGACTCTATTATTGGGGAAAGATACACAAGGAAAGACAGTAAATTGGCTGAACAGCACATATTACCTCCCTGAGATTCAAAGGCTAAGTTTTATTCATAGGAGAATTTCTCATAACACAACTTCAGCAATCATATGCAGAAAAAGTTGGATGAGAGGAATTGTTAAGCCTGGATCTAGAATGTCCCCGAAAGGCCCCAGTTTAAAGCTTCAGTCCCCACATTTGGGAGGTTGTTGAACCTTGAAGAGGTAGGGTCTTCTGGTCATTGGAGACATGTCCTTGATGCCATAATGTGATCCTGCCCCTCTTCTCCTTCTCTTTTTCATCTCCCAGCCATAAGCTTTGCTCTACCACACACCCTCCTCTCTCCTTGATGTGTTACCACAGGCTCAAAGGCAATAAGGACAACCAACCATGGACTGAAACTTCCCTGTGAGCCAAAGTAAACCTTTCTTCTCTTTATAAGTTGATTGTATCAGGTATTTTGTTACCGTAATGGAAGCTAACACAACCCTTTTGTAGAGAAACAAATCATACTGAGAGCAAGTTTTAATTTTCCAACTGGCAGGAAACTTTATGATCCCAGTAGCATCAGCTATAATGTTTTGTGATGAGGCCGAAAACATCAAATAAATGAAGATAAGACAGATATAAAAGGAAGTAAGGTGAGATGTGCTACAGCCATGGCTTATATCAATATTTCCTGATTTTCATGTTCATTTTAATAGTTCATAATCATATGGGCAATAAACCAATCCCAAAAGTGAGCTGTGTACACTTTTAGACTTATTGGTTCATTTTTATTTGCACCTAAACTTCAGGAAACATACATCACCATGAAGCCCTTTAATAAATTGAAATAAATGGCTTGAAATTTTTAACAAAATAAATTTTTTTCACCTTTGCTTTTAATGAGAGAATCAGAAGTTCTATTCTCCCCTGAAGTTAAATATGATGTTGTGGTGTATCCAATGTTTGGCCCCTTTCTCTGCAGCTCTAAAACAGCCCAAGTGTCATTTGAGCTAATTCATGAAATGAACTTCGTCAAAGGAATTTTATTTCCTACAAGATAAATAGTCAAAATATATCAGATTTATTGACATCCAGAGAAAATGACATTACGGTTGTTTACAGTGAACATATGAGTATTCAGAGAAGTGAAAGTGGTCTCTAATATGTGCCTTATGTAAAACAACAAACAGAAAAAGAGCCGGAAAAAGAAACTGCATACAATACAGCTATGTTAGAGGAAGCTGTTGAACACTGATTGCAGCATAGATCTGAATGCAGGCAATGCAGGAAACCTTTTCTATGAAAATGGGCATCACAGGCCTGGATATGCAAGATATTTGCTTTATTTCAGTCACCTTGGTTATTAAAAAAGGAATAGAAAAAAATGATATCTGAAGAATGTATGAGCAACAAGATTTTGAACATATTTTCAAAGCATTGCAAGGTGAAAGAAGAAAGTATACACAGTTCTCAGATAAGATCAGGACAAAGGGACAATCCTGGACCTAGAGAAATTCTTCATGACAATGTAGGTCCTACTAAATTGCCCTTCCCCCCCAGAAAATAACTTTGATTGATGAAACCAGGAGATGCATATGGGATATGGGGCAACCGAAACTTTCTTCTCAATGCATCAGGCCTTTCTGAGTCTTGATAACTGAAGTAATCAGAAGGGGTGCCAATATCAGAAGAGATGGCAGTATAGACCTAACTTCACAAGTTATAAAAAATAAAATGCATGCCATTCAAAATAAGCCACCCCCAAAAACCATTAGATAAACCTAGCATCACAATATCAATCCCTTTTGTCCAATTAAGCAAAATAGACTCATTAGAGTACTACTAAGCAATCTTTAGGTCCAAAGAAAGCAATATTTAATTAAATTAGTAATATATCAAAACATAGACCTTCAAATCACAACTGATATTAAAATAAAGTTATTGGTTTCTCACTCCTCCCCACCCCCTGCAGTTCTGGGTAATTAAACTTAGGATCTCATATGTGCCAGGCAAGTGCTCTACCACTGAGCTACCTCTCCAGCACCTGTGATTTCTATTTTGAACTATGATTCTGTTTTTCATGTGTTCAACCTCATTAATTTAATTAGAATGTTTTAAACGTATTTCATCTCTTCTTACTGGATCTGCTATGTTAGCAATGCATATCTACTTCCTACACTGGAGTCAGAAAACTGATTCCGTTTTCAGTTCTAACGCATATCTTTTATATCAGAACAAAATCTTCTATCAACAAAGATTCACAGGATGTTAAAAATGGTACAATTCTTAAAGATATCTAATTTCTATTGCTTTGTTTAATCAGCGTGGGAACAGAGGCCCTGGGAGTTGAAGAGGTTAAGAGAAGTTCCCATTGTAGGGACATGGGTCTCCATGGGTCTCTTGAGCTATACAACTTTCTGAGGATGTCAAGAGCACAAGACCTTGACCACTTTTTTTTTTTTCTTTTTTCTTTTTACCGGGGCTGGTGTACATGGTTGTGTTTGCTGGGAGCAGCTTGGAGTTAGGAGTTAGCTAGGACAAGGAACAGGATTCTTTATGGCCTGCCACAAAATCATGATTCCCCAAGTTCAGAATTCCTCTTCTGCATGTGAGGCACATATACAGAGGCACATCTGGTTCTCTGCATGGCTCGGACAGGGGACTCTGATGCTAACATCCTGCTTTTTGTATTCTGAATAACTGAAGTCCTTTGTCTCTGATCCAATGATTCTCAGGCCTCCCTCAAAGTATCCACAACACAGTGACAGCTTATAAGTAGGGAAAAATCAACCCCCAGAACTGACACAGCAGGGAGGAGGGAGAGGGCAAACAAATTCTTTTTTTATTTTTTATTTTCCCATTAGAACTAATACTACAAGTTGAAGCCATAAAAAGTCATAGCGTTTAGTAATTGAAGGCCAGGAAGGAAAGAAATCAGGTAGTCTGTGGCCTAGATGGCTTTATAAGAGAATTAAAGGGAAGTCCTCAATTGAGGAGATGTTGGTCTACTATGCAGGAGTTGCTCCTCAAGTGTACCTTAGATTCTAATCTCCCCACCTGCACTCCACACAAAAGAATATATCTATCTACTGTATTTTTTCTTTTTCTTTTTCTTTTTTTTTTCAGGAACAAAAGGCAGGTATTTATTTAGGAAAGTAAGGAACTGGGGGAGAAAACAGGTGAGTGGACATCTTCCCGGCCACACGAGCAAGAGGGCAAGAGAGAGAGCTCGAGGAAGGGGCTTTCTTTTATAAGCTTTTAAGAGGGGTGGGCACAGAAGCAGTCTGGACCTCCTCCTTCTTCAGGTATAGGTGGGCAATAGGTGGGTGTTTCAAGTTGGATCCTCCACTTCCTCAGGTTTCAAGATGGATCTGACCTTGGCTGTGAATCTCAGGTGGGGGCAGGGCTTCAGGGGATTAGGGTATGGGATCTCCTAAGAAACTTCCAAGGGGTGGAGTAGAGGCTGAAGCGCTTCAGTTCCAGGTTTTTTTTTATATTAAAGCGATATTTTTACTTTTCCTTCCCATTTGTCTCCTTTCTACCTACTTATTTCTTCTATCCTACATCATTTTCCCCCCGAGACTTGGATCCCTTAATCTTAAGGGGTGCTGAGGGCCGAAGGTCCGAAATTCATTCTTAAAATTTTTACTTGGTTCTCTATTCAACCTGATCACTTCATTTCCATAACATACGTAGATCCTATTATGTTATCTATAATAATTTTAAACAGTTATATTTCATTATTCCACATAGTCTCAATAGGAGTTTTTTTATTGGTTGTATTTGATTTCTTTTTTTTTTTAACCTGGTCGCTAATCTTTGATTTTTTTCAATTGGTGCATTGTAATCATACATCTTTGTTAGGTACAAGCTGATAAAGGCATATATGCATACATCGCTCATGTAACTCTTCCCCAATTTCTGCCCCATTCCCTTCCGCCTCCCTCCTCAAGTTCAGTTTAGTGATTGACTTTGATATGTTTGTGAAAGTACTTCATGTGCATTAGGGTGTTTCCCCTCCCCCATCACCTTCAGTTAAGCAACCTTCTTTGCTCATCTAAGGTTTCTCCTTCTTTGTCTAGAGTCCCTCTTATGACTCCCTAGCTTCTGCATATTAGGGAAACCATACAATTTTTTACTTTTGTGACTGACTAATCTCACTTAGCATAATGTTTTCCCGTTCCATCCATTTCCCCGCAAATGACATGATTTTGTTCTTCTTTATGACTGAGTAAAATTCCGTTGTGTACATATCCCATAGTTTTATAATCCATTCATCTTTTGACGGACATCTTGGCTTTCATTTACATTTCATTCCTTTAGAAATCTAGTTATATATTTTTAAAGAAGGGTTGACTTACATTCTCTGACTTGTGTCTTTTTGCATTGATTGCTTTTAGTTTTATTTTTATAGTATTCATTTCTTGGACATAAATCTTTTCACATGAAACCAAAATTGTGTGCCAGGTTCCGGTTTCTCAAGAGGTAACTCTGTTTCCATTTATGACTAAGGGTGTACGGATTCCAAGAAAATTCCCACTGCCTTAAACTTCCTTGTCCCATAGCATGACCTAGACCTCGGTTTCCAACAGTATTAAAACCCAAGTTCTTCAATTCATTCAGCACACTACTTCTGAGACACTGTACCCAAACTGTGCTGCTCATTTCTGAATTTCCTCTTCATTTCTCCTGACTCAAGATTTCCCTGTCATGTTTTTTAACTCAACCAGCTGTTTTGTTTTGTTTCACTAAACCCTATTTTATCCAGAGTTCCTATATATCTGGGAGTAGAAGGATATTCTCCTAAGTCAGCTGTGTCCACCACCTCAGATAGCAATGACACTTCTGGCCCTTTGTATTTAACATCAGTGTGGTTTCTACTTGCAAAATCTAGACCTCACAACACAGGCAGAATAAAGTCTAATAGCTAAATGGTGACTGGAAACATTCCCAAAGGCCATATGCCACAGGCAGGCAGTTGTCCCATAATTCTAGAAGTCGAATTATATGAATAATATAGATTTCAGATAAAACCTATGACTGTTCCTAATAAGAAAGAAAGTCTTGTTCATTGAAAATAAAAGAGACCCTGAAGATACCAAAATAATGTAACCTTAGATGGTCAACATGTTGACTATTTGGTGCTGAAGATGCTCGAACGTTCGTTTGCAGCAATGGGGTGGAGAGAGCAGATTTTTGTATTATTTTGATTTTGATTTTTAAGATTTGCTTGCTTTTTTAAATCAACACCCTTTCCCCTGGCTTGTTTTCCCATAGTCAGTCTTGGTTCACTGAGACTTTTTTCATTAAAGCAAGTAATAGTTTTCCTCTTCATTTTTTTTTTTTCCTTTTAGACCAAGACTGAAATTGGACTGCAGATCAAAGACCATGGCAAAAAATTCCTGACACTGGAAACTGCCTTCTCAGTCTCTATGAGCCTCTTCCCCTCTACACATTCCATGTAAAGAGATTGTCTCATTTTCCACCTGGCAACGCTTAAATTGTTTTATTTTTCTTCATTAAAACCACGACGCCTCTTCATTTAACTCATGGTTTAGTATCTTGATTCAGCAGAAACATAAAAACTTTTATTTTTGTTGCCATTGCTTCTTTTTGCCTGGGGGAGAAGTAAAAGAAAAAAATAGAAACAAGTTAAAGAATATAAGTCAACCCTTCTTTAAAAATATATAACTAGATTTCTAAAGGAATGAAAAAATATGGTACTAGAGGGAAAACTTTGCAGCCAAATCTATATTTAACTTGAAATAACATAACTTTTTGTGGGTGTGTTTGACATTCTCTCATACCTGCTACAACCCGTGAGTTGTCAGTAAATATTAATTATGAGTAATTGGTAATTCTTTCCCTCTAATGGAAGCTGTATCACCTGTTCTCAAGTTCCTGTTCTGTGTCTGTGTGGCCAAAGTCAGCCTTCAGCAAAGGTCTTTTCTATCTTGAAAGGCAGACTTGATCTGCCTATAAGAAACAAGTGTGCATATTCCTGGGTTCTTAAAAAGGGAATCAAATCTCTTACACAAAATCAAAACTTAATAAAGCAGGCAAAAGATGAACCTAATTTTACTTTTTGTTTTTAAAATAAAAATAATTAAACCCAAATCTGACCAACTATTCCATGCTCCAAATAGACTTCCCATGTTACAGTAAGTCTTCTGATGTGAATGTCTTTATTGACCATCCTGTAAATGGCTCCAATAGTTAAAATCCCCTAATTAGGAGGCTATAACTGCAGTGGCAAGTGCCACCGGAGTACAATAGCCTGCCCCTGCCAATTCAACCTGATCAATCTGGTCTGTCTGCTGTAAATCTAACTGCTTAGTAATCAGTGAATAACATAAACTCATTGCCTCAGCTCACTTTAGGAATCTATTTTACAATGGGCATGGATACACTTTGAAATTTGACACAAATGGAAGTGTGTGTGTGTGTGTGTGTGTGTGTGTGTGTGTGTGTAGACAGAGACAGGTATACAAATAATGAGTATAGAGTATACTAATTAAATTTTATTTGGCTCTAGAAAAAAATAGAGGCTATTTCTATTATAATTTTTTAAGTAAATAAATAGCTTCATAGGAATATTAAAGTTCCGTGTGTGTGTGTGTGTGTGTGTGTGTGTGTGGGTGTGTGATACTGGGGATTGAACCCACAGGTATTTTACCTCTGAGCCACAATCCCAGCCCTTTTAATTGTTTGTTTGTTTGTTTTGAAACAGGGTCTTGCTAGGTTGCTGAGGGTCTTGCCAAATTGCTGAAGCTGGCCTCAAACCTGTGATCTTCCTGTCTTAGCCTCCCAAGTACTGGGATTACAGACAAATGCCATCACACCCAGATAAAATCTCAGTTTTTAAAGATTCAATTTACTCACATTTTCAGAAACATGCCTATTTTCTCAATAGACTTCAGCTCTGTTTGCTTTTCTCATTGCAGACTGTATACTTAAAGAATAAAAAATAGGGCTGGGGGTGTAGCTTGGAAGTAGAATGCCCCTGGGTTCAATCCCCAGTATCAAAAAAAAAATTCCTAAGTCAGAAATTTTCAATAAATAATATGAACTAATACTCCCAGATCACCAGTGTCAAAATAATATCAGTAGGGAATTAACACCTGTAAAGCACTTACTATGTGTCAGGCACTGTTCTAAACCCTTTATACACTTTTTCTCTTTTAATCCTTATAATCATCTTATCAAGTAAATATTATTTTTCACCAAATTTAGAGGTATAAAACTAAAGCACAATGATGTTAAAATAACTTGCTAAGGATACACACACAGTTCATTAGTGGCAAAGCCATTTTAGAAGAAAATCCAATTTATATTTGTAGTTACATTAGAACAGAAGGGTAGAGAGCATGGCTTTCTTTCCAATAGTATATATCCACACTCAGTCAGGACCAGTGGACTTCTATTAAAACAGTCACTAGTGAGAAAAATGCTGGCCAGGAATCAGCCAACCTCTATTCTGGCATCACTTCCGGGCCAGTCCCTGACCAGCATTTAACCTTGAACAAGTCACTTCACCCTAGGTCCAAATTCCCCATGTGCACCAACAGATGAGATGTTTCTCCGAGATTCTTTTCAAGCCCACACTGTATATTTCTATGACTGATGGCTGAGTGAAACGTCACCTTGATTGCATGAGTGTATGGTGGTCAAGCTAATGTTAAAGAATAATAAGGCAAATGCAATCTGATTTCTAAATATGCAGCCTATAATTTCTTGAGCTCAACAGAACTAGACAACCAGATCCTTATTTCTAGAGCTGTGATGCTTTTACATTTTTACCTGGACTAGTGAAGAATCACTCATTCACTCATTCAATTAGTAATCAGGGAGTTCAAATTTAGTCATTGGTGGGCTACAGAAGATAAATAAGACAAATGTGGTTTCCACTTTCATGAGGATTATATATACATATATTTGTGTGTGTGTGTGTGTGTGTGTATAAATACTCATATACAGTACAAATGATAAAAATCCAGAAAGAAGGTAAAAAAGTCACTGTGACTCAGAATATGGAAGAAGACTATTATTATAGAAGATCTTCTGTACAAGTGATACATATATATATGTTATATTATATATACTCTCTACATACACACACACACACACACACACACATATATGTCGAGAGAGAAAGAAAGATGAATGGCTGTTAAGCAATTTTTTTTTCTTGTGATACTGGGGATTAAACCCAGGAATATTCTATCTCTGAGATATACCTCCAGCCCCATTTTATTTATTTTTCAGATAGGGTGTTTATTTATTTTTAAATTAAGATCTTTTTTAATTGTTTTGGTTTTTTTATGTGCTTTTATTGGTGCCCTATAGTCTCACATCATAATATAAATCATGTTGACCATGACATACATGTACATAGCACTTGGTGCCTTGTGAGGTCCTAAGTTGCTTGAACCTGCAAACCTGTCTCAGCCTCTCAAGTATTGGGATTATAGGCATGTGTCACCATGTCTGGCTGCTGTACAGCAATTCTATTTAAAAAAAAAAACAACTATTAATGGTCAATTTGGTTTTGTAGAGTAAGTTCATATTCATAAGGTTTCTGAAATTTGCATGGAAAGCTCAATTCCATCATTTTTATTAAGGATTAAGGCAGCCTCAATAATTCTAACATTTGTTTAGAAAAATATGGCTGCTAAGGGCTCCTCTCTCTTGAGGTTGGTATAAGGATTAAATAAGATAATTAGGATACAGTGCCTCGCTTAAGCCCTAGAGATAATAAACTATCAATAATTATTTGTACTTATTTACATAGAAGATTGTTTTTCCCATTATAATATTCTTAAAGTAGGAGCTACCTTATATTAAGTTTTTAGAATCACTCTAGATCACTGTTGAGGAAATCAGTAGGTGTCCTTATATAATTGTTTCTCAAACTTGAATATGCATCAGAATCACCTAGAAGGATTATTAAAATGTAGGTATTTGGGCCCTGCTCCAGGTGGTTTCTGATTTAGTAGGCCTAATGTGCAATTGGCATTTCTAACAATATCCTAGGTGACTTGTCCAAAGAGCACATTATAGCACAGCATTTGCATCTCACTATCTGCCATGTGCACTATGAGGGTTCCTATGTACCATAAAATAGGTAATTCCCCCAATCAACGGCAAAGTTGGCATTAGTATACCAATTTATGATGGTCAAGGTGAAACCTAGAGAAAGTAAAGAATTTGACCAAGGTACAGAGTTCCCAAGTAATAGATCTGAGTTTGAGCCCCAGTTTATCTATCCTAGAGCTTATTACAACATGTGCTGTGTACTGACGTGCTTTCTAATCTTAGACGCAGTGGCAAATCCGAATTGATACTAGACAGATAGTGGGCCCTAGAGAAATCTCTGGATGACTATGACATTTCAGTTTGTAAGTGCATTATATCAAAAGCAAAATGGACTTCAAGAGGGCTTTTGTCATGATTAGATGTGCTGCCTAAAACCAAAAAATTAAAGACTCATGAGTCATATAAAAATACTGATTTGGTTTTACTTTATTTTGTTTACGAAGCTACTACAAAATAGTACATGATTTTCAAAACAATTTTCCCGTAAAGAGAAATGAATCATTTTGAGGTTAAATCCACTCTTGCAACAATATCTAGAAAGATTTGAGATGAGCATAAGATGTTTGCTTGAGTTTTGGTGAAACCTAAGTAAATGTAGAAATGTCCTCACATATTCTCCAGCATGATTGAAAGCAGAATAACTTTCCACAGAATTCCTAAAATGGACAATCTTTCATTTAATTTTAATATAAATGCACCACTTACAGTCTCATCATGTTCTTCAAATACCTTTAAAGTGGAATATTTTAACACTAATATTGAAACCAAGACGAAAAGACAAAGCATGAGCACTCTCTCTCTCTGTCTTTTTTTTTTTTTTTTTTTTTTTTGCGGTACTGGGGATTGAACTCAGGGGCATTCTATCTCCGAGCTATACCCCCAGCCCTATTTTTTTTATTCTTTATTTTGAAACAGGGTCTCACTAAGTTGCGGAGTGCCTCACTAAGTAGCTGAGGCTAGCCACGAACCCAGATCCTCCGGTTTCAGCCTCCCGAATGCTGGGATTACAAGCGTGCGCCACCACACCCGGCTCTCTCTCTGTTTTCTTTCCCATTTTTTTTTTTTTATTTTTTTATTTTTTGGTATTGGGTATTGAACCTAGGGACATTCTAATTCTGAGCTACACACCCAGCTCTTTTTATTTTTTGGTTTGAAACAGGCTCTCACGAAGTTGATGATGATCCTGCTAACTTGCTGAGGCTGGCCTTGAACTGGTGATTCTCCTGTGTCAGTCTGCCAAGTATGGAGACTACAGGCAGGTGTCACCGTGCCCGGTGAGCAACCTTTGTTGAAGTCATAGCCCTGGAACCTGGCTCTGCACATTGTTTGTATCTCATGGAGTAAGAACAGGCATTGCTCTGAGAAGGCTCTCCCCAGAGATGAATCCTTATTTGCACGTATCATTTACAGCTTTGCCATGTGGGTTTAGATGAAAATGGAACTCAGTGGGGGGGCATAATTAATTGAATCAACTCAAGTCCTTTGATGAAAAACATGCAAGTGAAAACTACACAAGGTTTTTAGAGCTCTACTCCTTGCATTAATTCCACTTAGGAAAAAAACATCCTGACATCCTGAAAATGTATGACCCAATTTGAATGACCCAATTTGAATGAATGAATCAAACATCTCAGACCTAGAGACAAACTCTGAATTTAACATCTCTTCTAAATGTCCTTTTTTAAAAAAACAAAAACAAAAAAAATTATTTTCCTCATTTTCATTTTCACTTTTTTTTTTGTGGGAGGAGGGATTGAACCCAGGGGCATTCTACCTCTGAACTACATCCCAGCCCTTTTTTATTTTTTATTTTGAAACCAAGTCTTGCTAAGTTGCTGAAGATCTCACTAAATTTCTGAGGCCACCCTCAAACCTGCCACCCTTGTGTTTTGGCCTCCCAAGTACCAGGATTACAGGCATACACCACCGTGCCTGGCTCTAATTTTCCCATTTGCACATATTCTCCCATTATATTAGTAACAGCTCTCTCTCTTCAAAAACCCAAAATATTCCAGTAGAACTCACCAGCCAGAATACAGAAAACTGTCTTTCTTTTTTGCTTTGTTTTATTTGAAATCTCCTAAAATTTCTATCATAAATAACCAGGGTAATCAACCAGTTTGCTTTCACTTTATTTTAAACTATGTTTCTCCATTTTAGCCTATTACTTAGCTTGCACCAAAACTGGAGGTTTCCATGAAATAGAAAATACATAGTTTGATAGATGAACCCTGTTTTAAAGAACCAAAGGGGGGAAAAAAAAGAAAGGAGAGAGATCCCTGTTAGAGGAGGAGATGGAACAAAAGAAAAGAAAATTTAGGAAATGTTTGAACTTCTCACTTTAATGAGCCATCAAGTGTCATCAAGATTGTGAAGGGCCAGAGTGTGTTCTGCGGTCGGAAGAGTGCCAAGTTGAAGAACTGAGCACCACGGGGACACCCTGCAGCCACATCAGTGCATTAGAGGCATGGGTGACACAACATTTCCAGAGAGAAAAGGAAAGGCAGGAAGGGACCTGTGCATCCAGCCAATAGCAAGTAGGCACTAGGATCACCATGGAGATTCAGTGGTGCACGAGGATTTTTCCTCGTGAGCTCAAGTCTAATGACCAGCACCTGCAGAACCAGACATCAATCAAGGTAGAGCTGCTGCTGCTAATGTATTTCAAAAGGAAGCGCCCCTTACATGCCAACTGCTTTGTACATACCTGTTCAGTTAAACAAGTCACTGACAACCTTCATTTACACACAGAAAAATAGATGTGGTATTTGTCCCAGTCACACAGCAAATAAGTACAGACAGCCCCTGACTTACCACATTTCAACATAAGATGTTTGACTTTACAATAGTCAAAAGCAATATGCAACCAGTAGAAACTGTACTCAGAATCTTCTTTATGGTTTTCTTTTTAATATTAGTTTACTTTTTTTTTTATTGATGTACTATAATTATATGTAACTTTAACTTGGATCTTCTCCCAGGCTAGCAACATGCAGTCCAAGTATCTCTCATGAAGCTGAAGCTGGGCAGCAACAGAGAGCACAGCTCCCTGGAAGCCTCTTGATCACAGCCAGTAGTATCAACTAACACTCCAGCGCACTGTGTTGCTCAGATAGTAAGATGCTTGGCAGGTAGAATGCCCCCAGGTTCCATCCTCAGTACCGCAAAAAAAAAAAAAAAAAAAAAAAAAAAAAAAAAAAAAGAATGACTCCATGGGGCAAGTTTCATTTATGTTGGGTTTTAGAATGAGCAGCATTTGCCTCTTTCTGCTCTGTCAACAGCTAAAGCACACGGACATGAGTGCCCTGGTTTGGCAAAAAAAGCCAGCTGTGGGAGGGATGGTGAGAAGAGGAGGTTAGATATATTGGCTGAGGAAAAATTGAATCAAGCCTCAAATATCTTGCTAATAATTGGATTTTAGACAGAAGGCAGAGCTCATCAAGAGCTTATCAAGAGAAAAGGAGAGCCAGGCGTGGTGGCGCACGCTTGTAATCCCAGCATTCGGGAGGCTGAGATCGGAGGATCCGGGTTCGTGGCCAGCCTCAGCTACCTAGTGAGGCATTCTGCAACTTAGTGAGACCCGGTTTCGAAATAGAGTAAAAAATAGGGCTGGGGGTGTAGCTCGAAGGTAGAACGCCTCTGAGTTCAATCCCTGGTACTGCAAAAAAATAATAATAATAATAAAATAAATAAATAAAAATAAAGAATAAAAAATAGGGCTGGGGGTATAGCTCGGAGGTAGAATGCCCCTGAGTTCAATCCCCAGTACCAAAAAAAAAAAAAAAAGAAATTAAGAGAAAAGGAAAAATTTACAATTTGTACCACTTTTATACCACCCTAATGCCCAGACTAGAGAATCTAGTTGGTGTTTAACAAATATTTGGCAAATTGCATTGAGACATGTGATGAACTGATTATTGCAACAGTAAAAACCAATTGGTAGATTAATTTTAACATACTTTTATTGGTGCATTGTAATCATACATCATAATGAGGTATGGAGTGATAGGAACATCCATGCCCACAGCACTTGGTGTTTTTCCCTCTGGCTCTCACCCCACTCCTTCCCCTCCCCCACACATGTTATTGAGATTGGCATTGATGATTTTGTGTATATATACATAGCATTATTCAAACTGTTGCCTTCATCCTGTCTCCTTCATTCCTCTCCCCTAAACCTTCTCCATCCCTCCACTGCAGCTTCTCCTCCTTTATCTGAAGTCCCTTTTGTTACCCAGTTTCTCTCTAGCTCCCACATATGAGAGAGAACATATGACTGTTCCCTTTCTGAGACTGACTAATCTCACTTAGCATAATATTCTCTAGTTCCATCTATTTTCCTGCAAATGACATGATTTTGTTCTTCTTTATGGCGAAGTCAAATTCCATTGTGCGTATATACCACAGTTTTGTAATCTATTCATCTGTTGATGGATACCTAGGCTGGCTCGATAATTTGGCTATTGTAAAGTACATTGCTAGATGCTTGTATCATTATAATATTCTGACTTTAATTCCTTTGGGAAGATACACAGGAGTGATATAGTGGTGTCACTGATCTCCATACTGGCTGCACTACTTTGCAATCCCCACCCCCAACAATGTATAAGGGTTCCTATTTATTTAGAGCCTGTCTCTCTCAAGCTCCAGAGACTTTGAATATATTATCTATTTTCTCTGTTTCATACAATAATCCAATAATATTTTCATCATTGTCTACATTTTATACATGAAGAAACTTAATTTTTATAGCGATGACATAACTTCCTAAGGGCAAACCTTTAATATGTTTCAGAACCTAGATTCAAATACTAATCTCTAATCCTAATACTTATGCTCTGTTTGTTCTGCTAGACAGTTTTTCCAGGTGCCCTGATGGATTTGCATAAATCTATTCAAAAAATTTACCTCACCTCTGACCCCAATCTGTCCACCTTTTGCAGTTGAGCATGCCGCATGCAAAACGGCAACTTGGTTTGGAGATGAAATGTGTGACGGGGAACATGGAGACGGTAATTGACCCCTGTGGGGATCAGAGCTATGATTTCGTTCTGTTCAAACTAGTGGGAACAGATGCAGTGAGCATGAAGGAGAACACCTAGTCAAATAAGGAGAGCCGGGCAGAGACACAGGTGTAAGCGCCAACAGGAGTTGAGAAGAGCATGCAGATGACTCAATACATCCCATCAATACATCACACAGGTGAGCCTTGGGTTTGCAAATGTATGTATGTATGCACCGGAGTGGCAAATTATTACAAAGAGAAATGGGAATATGGGCATAGAAAGATCATGACTTAAATTTAAGAAGAAATGAAGCCAGAGAGGAAGTCCAGAAAAAATCCCCAGGGAAAACTGAGGGCAACCTTGTGCTCCTTAGGAGACTCAGGCCAGATCAGTCACTGCCTGGTCCATGGGTTTGCTTAAACTTTTGCACTGTGACTTCCTCCAAGAGTCGGAGAAGGACCTTTCTCAGATTATACCAAATGTTGTTTTCAGTCTCAAAGCAGAAGAAACAAAGTTGGGAAAGATTATTGGTATAAAACCAACATCATATTTGAAAAAGTAAGAGAATACGAGAAACCATAGACATTTAGGAGAGCAGGGGGAGGTTTGTATCTGGATAATTATATTTCTTTTCAATTTTTTTCCTCTCCGGGAGGAAGAGCCTAGGAGAATAAACCTAAAATAAACAAGCCAGGAAAAACTCTCTAAAAGCAGCTAATGCAGAAAACCTCAGGAAACTGGCAACTCTGAGTCAGAGCTTCCACAACAATCATGTTCTTAGAGGACATTAAATTTTCTTTTCTCCATTTCTTTTACTTGTATGTTTCACTAAAAGTGTTTTTGTAAAAATTCCATGGAACAAGCAAAAATCTTGTGAAACTATATTTCCAAAGGTAAACTCTTTGGTGATGGTGTTTCCAGTAGGAAAGGCATTATTTGTTTATTACTTAGGGATAGAAATATTCTTTTTTCCTAAATACTATATAATATTCATATAGGATAGGTTTACTGAAAATATTATCAATATAAAAACATAAATGTTAGATTTTGAAGGGAGATTAAAAGCCATCTCATCCATTTTTGAATTTTTATTGAAGAAAACACAAGAACTAGACCATAGAGGTAGTGTATCACCTGGCTGCTCGTTGCTCGTGGCAGAGAGAACCTTGGAACCCATATATACGGAATCCATGTCCACGGCTCCAGGCACCACACCATTTGCTAACAACCTTGAACTTTTTTTTTTTTTTTTTTTTTTTTAGTGTTCAAGACACATCTGTTTAATTCATGTCACCACTGTTTCTTATACTCTTTTACAACAAGGTATACAGAACAGGAATTTTTACAGTCTTGTTTTTTCCTAAAGTTGAGTGGGTACATCTTTAACTAGAAAAGCTATTTCCCATAGTATTTGCTGGGATTAAGAAAACAGCAAAGTTTACAGAATACAAAGTGTAAATGAAAATTCTTTTAGTATGAGAGCAGTGTTAAAGGTTAACAATGGAGAGAAGACTCTATTCATTAGATTAAACCTTTACTATTTGCTCAGGCAGCTAGAAAGTAGTTAATAAGTGAAGGCAAAGGGGAAGGTGGTCGAACTCTTTGTCTTAAAGCTTTCTTTACTTATAAAGAATAGTAGACCTAAGTTCCTTTGATTTGTAGCTAAGCTCCAAAGTTCAACTGTTGATATCTGTTGAGAATTAATGAATATCTCTGAGTCGAGCTGAGGTATTGTTCTTTTCAGCTACCATTGATGACTCACAATCCGTTTAGCCACCCTGTGTCTCTTAGGAAATTTTTAATGTGAAAGCAAAACCCAAAGCACCCCAAATTTCCAGAACATAATAATGCAAAGTGGGAAATGCCATGTGTCTCTTCTTTTGAAATCATATGCCTTGCATGATTTCAGCGGGCTGAGCCCTGCTCGTGGACCTGCTTATTAGGAAGTCATACCAAGGATTGACACACATGTCAGGATTGACACATGTCAGGATTGACACACGTGTCCAAATTGACACACTTGTCCAAATTGACACACATGTCCTGATTGACACACATGTCCAAATAGACACACATGTCCAAATTTACACAAATATCAGGATTGACACACATGTCCGAATTGATACACATGTCAGAATTGACATTCCAAATGAATTTAAGGACTGATTTTTCTATGTCTGTGAGGAGTGACCTTGGTAATTTCATGGGTATTGCATTGAATTTGTAGATTACTTTTGAGAGGATGGCCATTTTGATGATATTTATTCTGCCTATCCAAGAGCATGGTAGATTTTTCCATCTTCTAAGGTCTTCGTCAATTTCTTTTTTCACCTTTTTGTAGTTTTTCTTATAGAGGTCTTTTACCTCTTTGGTTAGGTTTATCCCTAAGTATTTTACTTTTGGGGGTGCTATTGTGAGTAGAATTGTTTTCTGGATTTCTTTTTCAGTGGTTTTATGGTTGGCGTACAGGAAAGCTTCTGAGTTTTTGAGATTAATTTTGTATCCAGACACTTTGCTGAATTTGTTGATCAGTTCTATACGTTTTTTGGCTGACTTTGTTGGGTTCTAAGTATAGTATCATGTCATCTGCAAAGAGGGATAGTGTTAGTTCTTCCTTCCCTATTTTTACCCCTTGGATTTCTTTCTCTTGCCTTATTGCTCTAGCTAGACTCTCAAGTACTATGTTGAACAGAAGAGATGATAATGGACATCCTTGTCTTGTTCCTGTTTTTAGTGGGAACTTTTGCAGTTTTTCTCCATTTAATATGATATTGGTTGTAGGCCTATTGTATATTGCCTCTATGATTTTGAGGTATGTTCCTTCTATTCCGATTCTCTGCAGTGCTTTTAGCATGAATGGTTGTTGGATCTTGTCAAATGCTTTTTCAGCATCAATTGAGATAATTATGGGATTTTTGTCTTTGAGTTTGTTTATGTGGTGTATTACATGGATTGTTTTTCATATGTTGAACCAACCTTGCATCCCTGGGATGAACCTGACTTGGTCATGGTGTATAATTTTCTTGATGTGGTTTTGAATGCGCATTGCTAGTATTTTGTTTAGCAGTTTTGCATCTACGTTCATCAATGATATAGGCCTATAGTTTTCTTTTCTTGAGCTGTCTTTATTTGGCTTTGGTATTGTGATGTTGGCTTCATAGAATGTGTTTGGGAGGGTCCCATTTCTTTCTATTTCACAGAATATTTTGAGGAGAATTGGGATTAGCTCTTCTATAAATGGTTTATAAAATTCACTTGGAAAACCATCTGGCCCTGGGCTTTTGTTTGATGGTAAACTTTTTATTGCTGTTTCTATTTCTTTGATTTTTATTGGTTGATTTAAGTTTTCTATATCTTCCTGACTCAATTTATGAAGGTTGTCTAAAAAATTGTCAATTTCTTCCAGATTTTCCATTTTGTTGGAGTACAGTTTTTCAAAATAGTTTTGATGATCTTCTGTATTTCTGCACTATTGGTGGTAATATTATCTTTTACATCTCTTATTTTGGTAATTTGGGTTGATTTTCTCTTTCTTTTGGTTAGGTCGGCCAATGGTTTATTGATCTTGTTTATTTTTTCAAGAAACCAGTTTTTGTTTTTGTTTTTAATTTTCTGTATTGTTTTTTTATTCTCTATTTCATTAATTTCTGCTCTAATTTTCATAATTTCCTGTCTTCTACTGGAATTGGGGTTACACTGTTCTTGTTTTTCAAGGGCTTTGAGCTTTGTCATTAGGATATTTATTTGGTGAGTTTCCGTTCTTCTTATATGGGCACTCAGTGCTATAAATTTTCCTCTTAGTACTGCCTTTAAGGTGTCCCAGAGGTTTTGATATGTTGTGTCTCTGTTTTCATTGGTTTCTAGGAATTTTTTAATTTCTCCCCTTACTTCTTCTCTGACCCATTCCTTGTTCAGCAATATGGTGTTCAGTCTCCATGTGTTTACATGGTTACTCTGGGTCTTCTTAGAGTTGATTTCTAGTTTCACTCCATTGTGGTCTGAAAAGATGCAGGGGATTATGTTACATTTTTAAAATTTGCCAGTGCTCTCTTTGTGGTCCAGGATGTGGTCTATTTTGGAGAAGGTTCCATGTGCTGCTGAGAAAAATGTGAATTCAGCTGTAGTTGGGTGAAATATTCTGCATGTGTCTAACAGGTCTATTTGGTTTATGGTATTATTTAGGTCCGAAGCATCTTTATTGACCTTTTTTTTAGAAGATCAGTCTAGTGATATGAGAGGAGTATTGAAGTCTCATAGTATTAGTGTATTGGGATCTATGTGTGACTTTATATCATGCAGAGTTTGTTTTATGGAAGTGGCTGCACCTATGTTTGGGGCATAGATGTTGATAATTGTTATTTCCTCTTGCTGGATTGTTCCTTTTACTAGTCAGAAATGACCTGCTTTGTCTCTTTTTTTTTTTTTTTTTTTTTTTTTTTT
>PVLC010000184.1:0-26509 GCA_004027655.1 Graphiurus murinus | reverse complement strand
CGCCCGGCTGCTTTGTCTCTTTTGATAAGCTTAGGCTTGAAGTCTAATTTATCTGATATCATAGTTGCTACTCCTGCTTGTCTTCGAGTTCCATTGGCATGGATTACCTTATTCCAGCTCTTCACCTTTAGTTTGTGGGAATCTTTGCTTGTAAGGTGTGTTTCTTGCAGGCAGCATATAGATGGATTCTGGGTTTTAATCTGTTTTGCCACCTTGTGCCTTTTTATTGGGGAGTTGAGACCATTTATATTCAATGTGATTATTGAGAGATGATTTTTAATTCCTAACATTTTGAGTTTTGACTTCTATTTGTGGTAGTGTTTGTTCTCTTTTGCTTAGTTGTTTGCTTCCTGGAAATTGTGTCTCTGGTTCTGATGTTTACTTGTTAGTTTTTCTTTGGAGTTAATCTCTTTGAGTATTTTCTCTAGTACTGGTTTGGAAGACATAAATGCTTTCAGTTTCTGTTTGTCATGGAAGGTTTTTATATCTCTATCAATTTTGAGAGAGAGTTTTGCTGGGTAGGAGAATCTTGGCTGCAAGTTATTTTCTTTCAGAGTTTGGAATATGTTACTCCAGCCCCTCCTGGCTTTCATGACTTGGTTTGGAAGGTCTGGAGTAATTCTAATTGGTTTGCCTCTAAATGTCACTTGACTTTTTACTTTTGTTGCCTTTAGAATTCTTTCCTTAGCCTCTACATTAGTTAGCTTGATTATTATGTGGCATGATGAACCTCTTCTTTGGTCTTGTCTAGAGGGGGTTCTATATGTTTCTTGCATCTATGTGTCAACTTCTCTTTCTATGTTTGGAAAATTCTCTGATATTACTTCTTTGCAAAGGTTGTTTATTCCATAAGTTTCAACTTCTAATCCCTCTTCTATGCCTATTATTCTTAGGTTAGCTCTTTTAAAATTGGCCCAGGTCTCATCGATGTCTGATTCATACTGTCGAATTTTTTTTTTCTAGCTTATGTATAATGGATTCATTTTTGGAATGGTCATCTTCTAGAAGTGATATTCTGTTTTCCATGTGGTCTAATCTACTGTTTATAGCTTGTATTGATGCCTTCACTTCTATTATTGCATCTTTCACATCCTTCATGTCACTCAAAGCTTCTCTATGATTCCTGGTCAGGGTGTCAGATTCTTTGTTTATTTGTTCCTTTATTTCTTTCCAGCTCTCTCTGCATTCTTTCTGGAAGTTTTGTATCATTTCTATTATTAAAGACCTGAATTGTTCTTCTGGTAAGCTCTGCCATTCAGTGTCATTGAGTTCTGTTATTGTGGGGTTGTGTTGACTCATTGTTTCTTTGGTATTTTTCCTTCCCATGGTTTCCCTGTTCTTAAATTTATAACTTTGCTGCTCTTGCATGCTTTCTCTGAATTTATAGGTTTCTTATTTTTATTTTCTCTGTGTGAATGGTATCTTGTACTGAGTTGCAATTACTCTGGTACTTCTTCTGCCCGCTCTATTGGTGTCTTTGGTGGGTTTCAGGTGTTGGATTTCTAGGGTCTAGAAAAAGCTAACAAAGCAACCAATCCTCCAAACAAATGTAGATAAATTGAAGCAATGCAAGGTGAAAACAGAGTAAAAATGAAACAAAACTAATCAAAAAACCCCGGAAACAAAAAACAACAGCAAGAAACAAAATAAAAATCCCTGCAAGTTTGTAAGAAAAGACCTGGTTTGACCTCTGCAGATCTTTTGGGTAGATCCCTGCTGCTGTGGCCAGCTAAGAAGATGGTGGCTGCTACTGCCATGCATGCGCTAGCTGCCCATTCTCCCTCTTCTGCTCTCTGGGTTCCAACCAACTGCCCCAGTTGCTTTACTCACTTTTATGCTGCTTTGCTTCTCTTTCCTTCCATCAAGAAGCTGCTCCTGCAGCAGTTTTGATTCAAGCTCTGCAGTGCAGTTATCTCCGCTCTGGCTCTGTAGGGAGAGGTGAACTGGGATGGCCCCGCATGGACTTAAGCTGGTCGACTATGCGTTCTGGTCACTGTCGAAGGTGCCTTGATATGCCGCCTGGCTAGGAAAAGGAGTTCAGGAGTCACTCACTCCACCTCTGGTCGCTGGGAATGCAGAAAGTTGTTGTATATTTCTTTGTCCATAGACCCCACTCCAGGGGCTGGCTCATTGGCGACCGCCATCCAGCAGCATGGTGCCGAGGCAGCACAGACGGGCTTCTTTGCTCTCCCTGGTTGACCTTCCGGATTCTGATCAGCTTTATTTCAGATTTTGTAGCATTGTTCACCTTTTTGTTGCTTTTTTTCTTCTGTCAAGAAGCTGCCTCTGTGGCTAATTTGAATCGAGCTCACAGCACCTATTGAAACGTGTCTCACTCTGACGCCATCTTCCCGGAAGTCAACAATCTTGAACTCGAAAAAAATTGTACTTGAGAAAGAACAGTTCCTTTGTCCCCAATCTAGAAAATAAACCTAATATCAGCCACTTCTGGAGTAGGAAACTGGTCTCTAAATATTCACATGACAGTGAAAAATGAAGCAGATTATTTGTAAAAGCAAACAAGTGCAGATTATATTTACAGAAATACTGTTCAGGAAATCCATGCTTTAAAAGATTGCTGATGTTGTAGTGTAGCTGCCAAAGATAAGCCTTTAACCACACTACCATATAACCATATACTTTTTTATGTGTGTGTGGTACTGGGGAATGAGCCCAGAGGCATTCTACTCCAAGCTATACCTGCAATCCAGCTCACCCAACAATACCGGCATTTGAGCTCTAGTTGGCCTGATCAGGGAATCCTGAGTTCTGCATTCAACAGTATGTGGAGACCAGAAGAAAGGGTGTCCAGGGTCACCATCTTTGAGGTATCCTCATGATGGAATGACATCATGCAGGGCAGCATTGCCCATAAGATTTCAAATGAAAAAGCAGAAAAAAGACAAAATAAAATAAAATAAAATAAAAAGGTATTATTCAAACTTGATATTTCATAACTCCTCATCTATGTATCTCCTCAGATAAACCACAACAGGGCCATATTATCCAGAGCCTTCTGTAGAGACGCTGTGGACTGAGGGACCATTATCCCATGACCAGTATCTCAAGCTATGAGAGTCTACCCTGCAGTTAAATGGTTTGCTAAACTATCTCTTGCTTGTGATGCTTTAGAGAGATTTTGTTTTTCTGGCAAATTTATAATCAGCCCGTAGGATGATCTGAAAGTCAGAAGCCAGAGGTCTTCTGGCCTGAATCCTTCCCTTCTCCTGAATCCCCAGAAGTACAGCTATGCCACACCAGACGTGCAGTAAACATTCTCAGGAAGCATCTCAGTATTGGATAACCACCCAGCATGTAAGCAATCCATTTGTTTGAAATAAAGGAAAACTTCCCTTGAGTCATTCCTCATAAATGGAAGATCAAATATTAAAGGAAACTATGAATAATCCACCTTGACTTTGAAGGACATTGAGAAAAAGACAAAGAGCTTTTATTTTATTTTTTTTCCTTTTATGGATGTTCTAAGCTGATTTGAAACAGGTCAACTGCTTTCAAACATACGTGTTAATACACAAGTGTGTCATATCACTCAATCTGTCATTCAGAGAATAAATCTAACTGGGCTCAGCTACTCAGGAGGCTGAGGCAGGAGAATCACAAGTTCAAGGTCAGCCTCAGTAGCTTAGTGAGACCCTGTCTCAAGACAAAAAATGAAATCAGGCATAGTGATTCAGTACTCTCAATACTTCAGAGTCTGAAACAGGAGGATCACAGATTCAAGACCAGTCTTAGGAACGTAGACTCTCAGTAACCTAGAAAGATTCTATTTCAAAACAAAAAATAAAAAAAAATTTTAAAAAAGGAGCTGGGGATATACCTGAGAGATTGAATGCCTCTGGATTCAACCCCCAGTATGAATAAATAAATAAATAAGGCTGGAGATATAGCTCAATCCTAGTGTGAGTGCTCCTTGGTTAAAGCCACATTAACACACACACACACACACACACACACACACACACACACACACATATACAATCTATCCTATGGGATCCATGACCCACAAGCTCATCCATGACCTGTAAGCTCTTTGGGAAAATCATGAGAAAATGGTTGCTTATCTTATTGTTGGTGAAATCAAATTGCCAAAAAATGTTTTTATATATAAAGCAAAATATAACTCCCCATAATACCTGCACATTGACCTCAAGTAAACTCTGTAGAAGTTATGATAAAAAATCAATATTCTTTTGCATAATATGTTTTCAAATATTAGAAGATAAGCCTCATTCTCTAAACCTCTTCTTCAAAACAAAATGTGTCATTCAAGAGCACATTAATGATATTTTCCAGAACCTTTAATATCATATTACTCTTTCCTCATCTAGAAATAATTTGTAAATTAATACACAAAAAATAGACCACAATCCTCTACTAGTGAGTGCTGTAAGCCATGTAAAAGTATTCAAAAGAATCCCTGATACTTTGGAATTGCTCAATAAATGTTTGCAATTTACTGGTTATCCTAGTTTGGAACTAGGTGCTATATTAGGAATCGAGAATCAAGCAGTAAAATGGACAAAAATCTGGCCCCTTGCAACTTATTCTTGTTCATTATTTGAGTCACTGGAACACCAGTTCAAGTAAAACCTGAATTGCTAGGTAATTGATCTGCACAGGGTTGGAAATTAAAAGCCCAGCACTTAGTTGGATACTTTTGACTGGTGACCTTTCATAAATTTACCATTTGCATTTCTTACTTTTTTCAGTAGCTAGATGATAAATGAGAATTAAACTACCACTGGCTGTCCATTTCCCATGGGCAAGTATATCAGTATCTATAACAATTTGAAAGACCCTCCACAATTTGATTATGATCTTTGTTTTCTGGATTTAAATCTTGACTCTTCTCTTGGTTTCAAATCTCTACCTAGTTTTCTGCATCTCTTCATCTTTGCCTGTTCCTCTTCCAAAAATTCATTCCCCCAATTTCTTCTCCTGGGTAACTCAATTTTTAAATTCAGCTCCAAATACTAATTTGTCTTCAAAGGTTTCCTTGACCCATCTCCATTGCCCCAAATAGAATTTATGACTTTTTATTTGCTTGGAACATATTTTATTTGTACATCTATTTTTATACTAGTATTCTCAAATCATAATTACTTCTTTACATATGTCTAGGTAGTAGAATGCAAGCTCCTTAAATGCAGAAGCAATGACTTATTCAGTGTTACAACTTTGGAGTTTGAAAAAAATAATGACTTTTATTGTAAGCATGTAATGATTTTTATGAGAGGATTTAATGAATGCACTTTAAAAATTGTAAAGCAGTAATGTAAAGTTTTATTTTAATAAATGCTTATATAATTTCTTATGTTTGTCATTTTATTCTATATGTCCAATCACTTTTAAGTGCATGTATGTAACTAATAGCATTAAGAACCAAAATAGATACTGATAAAAAAATAAAATAAATTTTAAAGAAATCATCAACAATGGTATCATTAACTCAGTTTAAGTAATTGTAATTAAAAAGTATTTTAAGAATTAAAAATTCATTCTAAAGTGTATAAGCAACGTAAGTATATACCCAATTCATTCAAGTTCAAATATTAATTACATGTTGTTGAGACCTAAAGGTAAAAATAATAAATATCATTTAAATGAACAATGATCAAAAATAAAATAACTAGCAGAAAATATAACAAAGCATTCAAGTATTTCCAACAGGTTAAAAGAAATATCACTTATCAGATTAAAAATATTTAACAGAGTCAATTTTCATTGGTGAAATTCTTTATGGCAATGAATCTTCCAACATTCCAAAGCAGAAACATGATCCCAACTCCAAAATGCCAATAAATGTATTATTTTAGGTGTACAATTCATTTTGTTATCATTAGGATTAACATGGAAAAAGAATGAAAAATTAAAAATTCTTAAAGTGAAAAGTAACTGACAGAATATAACAATAACCACAGGAGTTGAGAAGGAAAAGAGAAAACATTCCAATAATTTTGGTGTTGAACTTGGCCGCCAGTCTTACCAGGTGAAAACATCCTGTGTTAATAGTATAGCATTGGATTTCTTTCCCCCAAACAGTCTAGAGCTAAGTTTAATGCCCTGAGATAGTACCATCGTCCCCACAGTGATGTGACTGGTCCAATAACGAATATCTATTGATCATCTATCTTCTTTCTCTGTTACAAAGCATACATTTGCCTACTGGTTTTATTTTGTCTCTAGCTCAGGCTCTTTTTGGTCAAATATAACCAAGGTTTACATTCCCCCAGCAGATCTGAACAAACATAATCATATGAGCAAATTCTTTTTTTTTTTTTTGAGGTACTGGGGATTGAACTCAGGGGCATTCTGCCTCTGAACTATACCCCCAGCCCTATTTTTTATTCTTTATTTTGAAACAGGGTCTCTCTAAGTTGCAGAGGGCCTCACTAGGTAGCTGAGGCTGGCCATGAACCCGGATTCTCCAGGCTCAGCCTTCCAAATGCTGGGATTACAAGCATGTGCCACCATGCTCAACTTGAGCAAATTCTTTATAATAAACATTCTTTTCTACACACACACACACACACACACACACACACACACACTTCTCTCTCTCTCTCTCTCTCTCTCTCTCTCTCTCTCTCTACTGGTTCTTTTTCTTTTTCTGGAGAATCCTGACTAATACAGTCCATGCCAAGCTTTCCTTAACCTTTCTAGCCATTAGTTTCCAAATCTGTAAAAAAAAAAAAAAAAAAAAAAAAAAAAAAAAAAAAACAGGGGGGTGGATGATTACTTTTTGAGCTTCTTTCAGCCACAATATTCTTTAGTTTTCTAATTCTGCTCAAATAGTCTTTTTTTTTTTTTTTTTTAACCTCTGGTGTTTTATTAAATGAGAACTTACTATGTATCCAACACTCAACTGGTGGACGTTACACGTATTAACCACTTTCACATCACAACTATGTAAGGTAATATTCTACTTTGTTTTAACACAGAGACATTCAGCAATTAACTCAAGATCTCAGATCTTGGAACTGGCAGAACCAGAAGAAATCAGACCTATTGACTCAGCAAAATCAAACAAAACAAAACAAAAGATGAATGGACAACTTGAGGGAAATATAGACAAATGAAAAGTGAAAAAGTTGGGAAATAACTTCTTGATAATTAGCCACAACCCAGTGGGTCAACCGATCTCAACTTACTTTTCACCCAGATTCATGGAGGTACTGCTCACCAATCAGCTTTCTCAAAAGAAGATTTTAAAGGTGACTTCTAGAAGTACTTTACTCTTATGCTTCTATTTCCGCTACATTCAGAGAATGTATCCTCGGCTTAACTGAAGCACTTGTTGAAATAATGAATGAAATTATACGTGCATATGTGCCTGCATACACACACACACACACACACACACACACCACCACCACCACCACCACCACCACCACCACCACCACCTATATGGAGACTTGTATGCTATCCAGTTTTTCTCATTATGCGTTTTGATTAAAATGAAGTTCTTATATCTGGTCTCAAATTTTCCTGCACTTAAAGTTGTATGTTTTATATTTTAAGCAGAAGATTTTTCTGTTTAATTTTGCTTGATTTAGACTAACACTAGTATTCACTACCTTTTTAAATTATTTTGGAAAATGAAGAAAAGTAATTTCGTTTGAAAATATGCCTATTCTCATTTATATAGAATAATAATGGCTAACATTTATTGCATGACAAGATATATTATAAAGGCTAATACTGTATGTTATACTCTGTGAAGTAAATACACTTATTATCCCCATTTTACAGTTGGGAAAACTGGAGCTTAGCAAGGTTAAGTAATATTTCATCATCCAAGAGTGAAACTTGACAAGTCTGGAAATTATACCTAAAATTAAGGAAATACAGTTTTTATATAGGTCCAAGAAGCAGAATAATTACTAACCTTATGATACACAAATGATGCACCCTACTTACATTCTGCATCTCAGGCAAGCAAGGATCCTTTCAGACTTACTGATCTCTACTGAGTAAATCAAATGTTTTAAGTTATTTCCTTCCTGCTTAAAATGCACTTCCTTCTTACCAAGTGTTCTAGAGGGATACAGGTTTACAACCACAGGTACCAAATCCTGCAACTTCTAAGGGTCTATAATGCAAGAGAAGCACAAAGCAGCTTTACTGCTGTCCTCTCCATAATTGCTTCAAGATTCTGAATAGAACCCATGATCTGATAAGCCATGAGAACGGTGTCCTTTCAAACTGAGAACTGATGGAGCAATCCTCCCATAAATAATCTTACTTGCTTTTTGGTTTGGAAATCCCCTCTCTCCCTGCCTCTGATCCTTAAAGGGTTTCAGAGAGAAAGGAAAGTGAAGATTAAGTAAAAACCGGAAATAGCATTAACATTTTGGGGTCTACCAAAGCTTCTATTTATTAGATTTAAACACCATGAATTCTCCAGAAAGGAAAGGGGAGGAGGCACTAATGTAGCTAGGGGAGCAAGGGATTGCCAACGTGCACAAATGCTCCCCACCTTGCAGGGCAACAACCCCAGTTCAAACAAAACCTCGCCTGGAGGTTGCCAGCACCTTCCAGGGCAGGATCCTGGCTACCGGACAAAACTCCGCCTGTAAGTTCATTTCACAAATGCTTCCAAGTTGAAAAGCCATTTTTACTGGGCTGGTTTCAAGCAAATCTTTGCCAGCGTTGAAATTCCCCATCTCACACTGCCATCTACTGTCTAAGGCCCAGTGCTCTGAATTAAAAAAGGGAGGAACCAAACACAGAGCTCTTCAGGAGTCCCAGGCATCATTCATGGACTGTCTTTGCAGAATCCTACTTGAATGGTAATCAAGTCTGATGGTTTTCACGTTCACCAACAATGCTAATTTTCACTATGAAGAGTCATATAAAATGCAGGTGAACCAAAACCACACTATTTGACCTCGTTTAAAAAAGGTATAGTCCTTGTTTTTAAAGAATTAGAACCAGCAAATAATAGCTAGGGAAAACAGACCCAAGAGATCTTGACTGAGAATCATTGCCTCTCTGCTTTAATTGTTGAAAACCAAAGCTGTCTGGAACTAACCGAACTTCGTTAGGATTAATGTGGCCCGCAAGCTTTAAACAGACTGGACCGTGGCAGCTAAGGAGAATCTCACCAAATAAATGGTCAGAGATAGAAAATGTCAGGATGGTCGTCCAAGTTCCAGGGTACATTCTTCATCCTAGAGGATGGATCCATTGTGGACCTCCCCACACCTGCTTCCTCTTTTGACCACTGGTGAGTAATTGCCCCAGGAGCAGACTCTTTCAATTATAGATAAGTTGAACTCAAATAAGATGCATCATTCTCTCCTTCTAAGGGAATTCCCAGTCATCACTACCACACACACAAAAAATTCCACTAATAAAGTTATATTACTCTTTTAGTTGTTTTGTTTTATAAAGGGCAACATGAAGTCGTTCTAAACAAGTGTTATATTAGGAGTACAAAGAGCTAGACTTCAACGTGATTCTGCCAACTTAGGGCAGGGATGTACATCCTTGGAGAAGTCACTTGGTGTCTGCAAGCCTCAGCCTCAGTTTCATTGCTTGAAAATGGAGCTAAACACTCTTCCCCTTCCTACATCACAATTTTGGTAATATAAATAATTATGAATGGCATACTTTAGGCTACAAAATTTGAAAATTTGCTAAGATTATGTATCTTAATCATCACTCCATTAAAAAGATAAAAAAAAAGAAAGAACTGACTTTCTAAAGTTTTGGATATATGATTAGTTTACTTGTCATGAGTATTCCAGCATGTATGTATATGTGTATGTGTGTGTGTGTATGTGTATGTATATTAAATTATCAAAATGTACACCATATATATATATATAGCTTTAATCATCAGTAAGATAAAAATAAGCCTATAAAATCAACATTACATAAAACAAATTGCCATTAATATTAATATCACAGTTTAACTTTTGGTAAATATTTATCAACTTAATATATCACTTCCAATTCAACCCTAAAATTGTACCTTTTGTGCTGGCCTTTTTAAAACATTGGTTGAATGATAGATTGCTAGTCTCTGGGATTTTCTAGGAAACTCCAGCTATCTACATGGAAACATTTATGTTCTCCGGAGAGCATTTACATTAATTTTTCAAATTTAAATAATGTCCTAGTAAATAGAAAAGAGCTCACACAAGGGCAAAGCAAGATGTTTTTAATTGAAGCCCTCCTGGTAGTTTCCTCTTTTAATTTTCAAGAAACATTTAAACTATCAAATGTGTTTTTGAGAAGACACACAAAATAGAATAATAAGATAAATTTACTTATTTTGAGTTGGAAAATAGCAAGCCTTCCTTTTAGAAAAATAATTAAGCAATAAAGGAAAAGCTAGAATTTCCAGACTTATTAAACTATGATTTTTTGACCACATATTATAAAGCAAACAATTAAAAAATTAAAAAAAAAACTTAGAACTCCGTTCTAAAAGAACATTATATATTAAAGGACAAAACCTGTTGTGTATGTGTGAATGCAAATGTATGTGGTGGATATTCCAGTAAGTAAAGAACCTATGTTGCTGCATATAGAGCCATTTATTCCCAGGCTGATTACTGTCATGTATTTTCAAGATGCCAGCCTTAGAGTTAGAGTCAATAGTCATACAATGAGGAAGTGAAGAAACGGCCTCTAGTGGATTCAAACACATGTCATTGCCTTGTCACCACTGTGCTTCTTGCTGAAAATATATAATACTTGTTTCATTCTTAATTCCTATTGCTTTCTTTTTAAACAAGTGGATTCTACTCTCCTTTCCATTAGTTAGTACTAAATATGACATAACTTAAATAGGTTCATCTTTTAGACTGTGGTGATAATAAATAGAGAGGAAAACACAGGAAGCCAGGGGAAGGTCAGGACAGTGCTTGAAGGATTATTTCTGACTCCAGTCCCCACTTCAGGTGTCAGCTAGTGACTCTGTGTGTGTGTGTGTGTGTGTGTGTGTGTGTGTGTGTGCGCGCGCGCGCTTGTTTTTGGTGCTGGAGATTGAACTCAGGAGCATTCTGCCTCTGAGCTAGATCCCCAGACCTATTTGATTTTTTTTTATTTTGAAACAGTGTCTCACTAGGTTGCTGACTGTCTCACTAAGTTGGCTGAGGCTGGTTTCAAACCTGAGCTCTTCCTGCCTCAGCCTTCCAAGTACTGGGATTACAGATGTGTGCCGCCATGCCTGGCTTCAGCTAGTGATCTAAAGTCATACTGTTCACGGAGCTGTACAGCTGTCACAGCTGTACATCTTGGACCACAGGAACTATAGTTAAGTCAAGTTTGGCTCCAGACTTGGTAGTACTTTCAGATGGAGAGACTCTGCACTGGGGAAAACAGAGCAGCAACTGTGCCAGTGGTCGCTGACATTAGAGCAGAGCGTGGGCCTTGGAATTGCAGGGAGGACTTGTTGAGACACCCATTGCTGGGCCTAACCCTGGAGCCTCTGGCTTGGTAGGTCTGGGAGGTACCCAGTATTTGCCTTTTTAACTGCCTTCCGGGAGGTGGTGCCCAGGGCACACTTTGAGTACCACTCACTTAGGATAAAGCCACTTTGTAGACCCCAGATCCCCAAACTAGGTTGTTCCACAACATGACCTTTCCAAACACTTCTGAAATGTCTCAGCAGCACACCCCTTCCCTTTCTATTTCAACCATGCATAGTTGCCACTCGTTGTTGTTTATTTTGAACTATAAAACATGCTGAAAACGATAAAGAAATTCAATTCTGTAGAACTGGAAGGGCCACTTAAGAAATTCATGTCAGGTAATTTTTAAAATTGATCTTAATTTCCTGACTTAATCTGCTATATGTTAATTTTTAGAATTTCTATTTGCTTTTTTAAAGAAAAGGCATTCTGTCTTTTGTGTGTTTTATTTATTTATTTATTTGCCGTATTAGAGTTGAACCCAGGGTGGTTCTACCTCTGAGCTACACTGCAACTTTATTTATTTATTTATTTATTTATTTATTTATTTATTTATTTATTTATGGTATGGGGGGTTAAACCCAAGTGCATTCTACCTCTGAGCTACACCTCCAGCCCTATCATTAATTAATTAATTAATTAATTTACTTATTTATTTATTTTTCTGATACTGGGGATTGAATCCAGGGACATTCCACCTCTGAGCCCCATTTTATTTTTCTATTTGGAAACAGGGTCTTTTTTAATATATCCTTTTATTGGTGCAATGTAATCCAGGGACATTCTACCTCTGAGCCCCATTTTATTTTTCTATTTGGAAACAGGGTCTTTTTTAATATATCCTTTTATTGGTGCAATGTAATTACATGTCATAATGAGATTCAAGGTGATGTAAACATATATACACACATCACTTGGCATATTTCTCTTCATATATCCACCCTGCCTTCCCTTCCACCATCCCCCATACATATGAGTGAGATTGCTAGTGAAACCTCATATAGACATAACCTTATTTGAACTGTTCCCTTCCTCAGTCCTCATTGTTCCCCTCCCTACCTTCCTCCCTACATCTCCTACCACTATTTTACTGTTTTCTCTTCCCACATGTCATTGCAAAGAAATGGATAGAAATCAGCCAGTCTTAGAAAGTCAAGGGTCATATGTTTTCTCTCATATGTGGAAGATAGAAGGAAAATAGTAAGCAAAGACACTGCAGTCAAATGTTTCTATTTGAAAACGGGTCTTGCTAATTTACCACATGCTGCTCTTGAACTTGAGATTTTCCTGTCTTAGCCTCCCAAGTACAGGGATTACAAGTGTATGCCACCACATCCGGCTTCTGTCTTTTCTATTTGTGGCTTAATATCCATCAGAAAATACCAGGTGCTCAAAAACCATTTGTGGAATGAATGAATGTTTAATTAAAGTTAATTGCATAAAAATATGAGTGAACGAAGTGATCAGCTTAAGTTCTCTGCTGCAAAGTTAAACACAGATGCATCCTAGAGAAAGGTTCAAACATTTTTTTCAGTACCTATTATGTATCAAATGCAGTGCTAAAGAGCTAGGTATATAATGGTGGGAAAAAAAATAGAAGCAATTTGAATCTTCATTTTGTAGCTAAATGGAGAAGAGATTTGTTAAAGGCATAATTCCCAGTGTCTAAATGGATTGTGCATGGAAACACAGGCATGCTATATTATGGGTAACCATGGAAAACTCCATCCAGTTCTGCACAGTCAGTGGGAATATCCAAACCAGAGTTGAAATGATGTGAATATGAAAATTTTTTACATATAAAAATATGTGAATTTATAGTATAAGTCATGTCGCTAGAGGATTTTTCACCCTGGAGCAAGAAGACCACCTGTTCTTTCAAATGTGTTCATTTCAATATATGTTATTGGTCTATAGGAACTCTGAATTTTTACTGATTTATATCAAAATTAAAACATTATGGAAAAAAAGAAACCCCCAAACAGTGAAAGGAGCAGTAACATGTTTGTTGTAACTGGTATTTATCATCTCAAATTATATTAAAGCATGGATTACCTCAAATGCTCTAATTATATGTTCAGGATGTAATATATCATGTCTTTCTAAGAGTATTATAGTAATGTAAAAGCATAATGAATCTAATTGTATCACCACTTTTGCTCTTGTTGGTACAACTTAAAAGGTTATTTAAAATCAAACAAATTCTACTTCCAGATAACTTGTTTCTTAAAAAATAAAAGGTTATATTAAAGGTAGAATGCAACAATCCACTTTACAAAGAACTTGACTTATTGCAAAAAGAAAAACTTAAGCTAATGTTGGCATATTAAAAAATCATGTAATTCAAACACAAGTATTTTCTGGACAGTTGGATATTCCATTGTTTCAAAATAAAAATAGTAGATAGTTTGTGCCTGGTTAATTCAAAGATCATTAAAAAGAATAAGAACATATATTCACTATTAAAATTGCTGTACATTACTATTTCTTCTTGTATATCTTCTCAGAGAGTTAACAATATTCCCATATGATATTGTGTAAAATTAAAGTGAAATATTTTAAGATTCTTTATGGAATTACATGAGCAAGAATAAATGTCTGATTCCAATTACTTGAATAAAGATTCATTGAACACCTGTTAGAACAAATCCCTTGGCTAACCACTGGGGTGTAGAGGTAGCATTTAAGATTCAGTCAAAACTACAACTACAGAGGCTTATAAAATAAGAATGAGCATGGTATGCTCAAGAAATTAATACTCTCCAAAAACAAGGCTGGTGGGGTAGGAAGTGGTTGTTGAGAAAAACAACCTGGAAAGAGTACTAAAATCCAGATCACAAGGAACATCATAAGCCACACACCCTACTTTGTGTTCCCCAAGAGTGGACTCTGAGATGAAGCCTTGGAAACAGGTGGTTTATTTGAGTTGGCTTCAGGATGTTCAATTGAAAGGGAGATAAAGAAGAAGACACAAGACAAGAAGTTCTGTTGATGAGTTTAGTCACTGTTGCAGCCCTACCTGGTATCCCTCTAAGGTATTATGCAGAGTGGTGGCCCCAAGGGTCTAAGAATCATCACACTGGAGACTGAGACTGTGGAAGCTAGGAAGGCTGGAGGGGCTGGTATATCCTTCGATGCCATGCCCCACTGTTTGACAGTGGCCCCCAGCATCACTAAACACTGATTAGCTGCCATAGTTCTAGAGAAATTCCTCATGTAGGGAAAAAGAGAAATAGATCACATACCAATACAGAAAATCATCAGTTCAGAGAAACCATGGCCAACTTCAGGTAACTCTGATGGGCAAAAAAGAGATGGGATCGAACTGGGGATTCATGAGATTTGCTGCACCATGGAACTGTTTTGAATGTTAAAGGGCTTTAAGCAACAGAGGGACACAATTGGAATTGAGTTCATAAGTTTATTCCAGCTTGGGTGAAGTGATTGGACTGAAGCTGAGCAAGATAGGATATGATGACCAGTTAGATAACCAAATAAGGAAGGATAATTCTAAATAGAAAGAAGAAGAAGGATTTCTGAGCTATGTTTGGAGCAGAATGAACAGAATTCAAGGACTGATCATATGGAGGATAAAGGATACAATTTCTGTCTTCTCTAGCAAAAGGACAGTGATTCCACCCACTAAAGCAGAATATATTGATCACTTGTGTTTCCCAATTAGAACATGCTACTGTATTCATTCATTCATGTTGTTTATCAATTCCACAACAATGCTTTAAGAGACTACAGTGAAAAGTATAGAAGCTATTCATACTCTCCTAGAGTTCACATCCAGGGGAGAGGGGAAAAACAAAAGGAAATAAACAGGTAAATAAACATGACAAATTCATGTGTGGATACATTAAATAAAGACCATAAAATCAGAGGCTGAGATAGAGTATGCAGAGGATGACTTGAGCTCTTTTGGATCAGGTGAGCTCTTTTTTTGTCCTCCTCCCTTTGCATTCTGAGGTGGTGTCATCTGAATGAAGATGATCCCAAGATGAGAAGAGATGACAGGAAGAGACAGGAGGAAATAATTCCAAGTGGAGAGAAGAATGGGGTCCCAGAAGCAGGGGGAAACCATATAGTGAGAGCTTGGCAAAAGCAGACGAGCTTAGTATGAGATGAGAGAAAGAAGGAAATCACGGGCAGGTGGTTCAAGGACCAGAGACCATAAAAGGAGGTTGTATCTTTCTTTCTTTTTTCTTTTTTTTTTTTTTTTGGCGGTACTGGGGATTGAACTCAGGGGCATTCTACCTCCGAGCTATACCCCCAGCCCTATTTTTTATTCTTTATTTTGAAACCGAGTCTCACTAAGTTGCGGAGTGCCTCACTAGGTAGCTGAGGCTGGCCGGGAACCCGGATCCTCCGGTCTCAGCCTCCCAAATGCTGGGATTACAAGCGTGCGCCACCACGCCCGGCTTGTATCTTTCTTTCTAGCAAAAGGAAATTATTGATGGTCCTGAAGAAAAAGATAATGTGGTCAGATTTACATTTTTTAGTGATTCTTTGAGGAGAATGGATGTTTTAGAAACGCAACAGTAGAAGCTGGCTGGTAGATCAGTTCCTAACAATAATTAGCTCTAACACTGGGGAAGCACTACTCTGTGTGTGTTATGTGAATTGACTTATTTATCAGCACAGCAACACTGTGAGGTAAGTACCTTATTCTACAAATAAGAACAGATACGTTTCATAACCTGCCTACTCTCAGGAGTTAGTCTATTTTAATAGCCCACGCACTTTAAGGACCATGGTTCATGTAATCAGAGGTGAGACAAGGTGTTTGCCTGGCCAGAGATGACACAGACAGTTGGGAGATTAGAGATTGCAGGAAAGTCAATTCAGAGGAAACTGTCACAGGTTGAATTAATCTCACAAGCACCTAATGTCTTGTCTTGCTATGAACAGTTTGGTAAAATCAGCTCATTTCTGGGCTGATTATTAAGCTAAAAGAAACTTTGCATATTTGAATTATGGTTAGGTATCCCTTATCCAAAATGCTTGGGGCCAGAAGTGTTTTACATTTTGAGGGGCTCTGTTTGTTTGTTGGATTTTGAAATATTTGTGTGCATGCATGTGTGTGTATATACACAATATACATATATATTGAGGCATATATGTGTTGAAGTGTCTTGGGGTCAGGACCCAAGTCTAAACATGAAGTTTATTTGTATTTATTTATTTATATTGTATATAACTTTATACAATATTTTCAGTGCACCTGCATTTTAATGGAAGCCCATCCTGTGAGGTTACATGTGGGATTTTCCTCTTGTAGGCTCATCTCAGTGCTCAAAAAGTTTCATATTTTGGAGTATTTCAGACTTTGGAATTTCATATTACATATTCTTAATCTGTGTTTAATTAGAAAAAAGTAAAAAAAAAAAATTGTACCCAACAATTTTCTATATATACTTATTTGTCAAAATCTGGTAGGTGGAAAAGATAGATTATTTTTAAACATAATCACTATTATTTAAAAATTGGTACTCATGGAGGAGACAGTGATGAGAGTTAATTAAAGTGAGTGGTCTGGCAAATGTTTAATAATGCTCTTAGAGAAGAAGGAACCCCTAATTCTTAGTGCTTACCAAATCCTATGTCGAAAATACTCTGATTATGTGCTGCTAGTTTTGATTCAAAGAACTTCAGAAAATTTAATGATCCAAACCAGTTCAATCATTTATAGTACAGATAAAGAATGTAGCAGAAAGCTGTTCAGCAAGTTGGGTGAGTGCGAAGGGGTAGAGGGGCAGACTACAGCACTTGAGTTAGGTGTTAGAGAAGCTGGAGTAGTACTCAGTTTATGTAGACCATGGTAGCTCTTGCTTGAGACAGGAGGATCACAGGGCCAAGGCCAGTCTCAGCAACTTAAGTGAGTCTCTACTATGAAATAAAAAATGAAATAGTATTGGAGATTTAGCTAAGAGATTGAACCCCTGGGTTCAATTCCTAGTACCAAAGAAAGAAAAGAGAAAACTTTAGATTCTGGAGAGCAAAGGGAACAATCAATAAAATAAAACATTAACCTAAAAAAGGGCAAAAATATTTGCAAAATGTACACTCAACTACACACAAAGATTGGTCTCCAGAAATTATAAGGAACTCCAAAACTGAAGAGTTAAAAATAACTAATGAACCAATTTTAAAATGGGCTAAGGATATTTCTCCAAAGAAGACATTATTCTTATTAAGAAAATAATCTGTTCTTCTAACTCCCTCCTCAGCTATCACTGCTTGCCCTCTATTTACTGAAAATTCTTCAAAAGAATTGTCTGTAGTTTCTATCCCAATCTCTATTGTTTCTACTTCACTCAAGTTTTGTAACTTCACCCTACTCCACTAACACACCTCCAAATCAACAAAGATTTCTGCATTCTAAACTTAGCAGCGGATCCTCAGCTCTTTTCTTCCTAGATGCTCTGACCTGAATGTTGTTGTCCCCTCAAATCCACATATAGAAACCTTACTTTCAGTGCTGCAGCATCCGTAGGAGTGCTTTAAGAGGTGATGTCTTCAGGAGGTCCCGATGTGATCACCTTCATGAGGGGATTTTTGTTGTTATAAAAGAGGCTCCTGAGACAGGAGGATCACAGGTTCAAGGCCAGCCTCAGCTACTTAGCGAGGCCCTCCGCAACGTAGTGAGACCCTGTTTCAAAATAAAATATAGGACTGGGTGTGTAGCTCAGAGGTAGAATGTCCCTGGGTTCAATCCCCAGCACCGAGAAATAAAATAAAATAGGCTCAGCCTGGGAAGGATCTGCAAAAGGGAGATATCAGGGAGGATAATGTAGCAATAGGTTCTGGGGTGCAATTGGATGGGAGAAATAACTTCTAATGTTCTACAGCACAGTTAGGTAAGTATGATTGACAACAGTTAACTGAATATTTTAAAAATAGCTAGTAGAGAGAATTTAATGTTCCCAACACAAAGAAATTATATACATTTGACATTGTTGATATTTCAGTAGCCCTAATCTAAAAGTTATTTAGTTATCTAAAAGTTTATTACACATGTATTGCAAAGTCACACTGTACTCCATATATAATACAATTATGTCAATTAGTATTCCATAAGTATGTAACATTATTATGTGTCCATTAAAAACACAAATATTTTTTTAAAGGCTTGAGCAAGACCCAGAGGGCCCTTGTGTCCTTCTGGCACGCGAGGGCAGAGCAACAAGGCACCACTGACTCCTGCGGACACCTGGATATTGGACTTCCCAGGCTCCAGAACTGAGAGCAATAGCCTGTTGTTTTGAATTACCTGGTCTGTGGCATTTTGTGATAGCATCTCAAATGTTCTAAGACACTAGATGATACAGAGGATGTAGGTATATGAAGGCACTCCTAACTCCTTAAAACACTTTTTTTCTTTGACTCCTAATGCACCACACCCATTTATTTCCATTTTCGTCTGCATTTAGGATTTCGCTGACAGCATACATTTCTGCCTTCACTGTCAGAGGCCAGGAAGATAAGAACTCAGGTGCACTAGCATGGAAATTAGGCATTCACCCAAAGGAAAGCTAAAGGCCATCACAACAAAGGACAAAGGAATTACAACAATTCTGCGAAGAGTCTGGAGGGGTTGCCAGGCTTGGGGAAGGGAGAGCTCACACAGCAGAAAAAGAATTTCAGCATGAGCCAGTCAGAGACAAAGACAGAGATTTATTTAGAAAAGTGTGTGCATGGGGTGGGGGGTGGAGAGGGTACATGTTCAAGGAGAACACCTTGAGAGGGGCCTTTGGGGTCTCACAGTTCTTTTTTATAGGAGACCCCCCCTGAGGGGATGGTGAGGGCTGCACAGCAGGGATGGAGGTCTGATTTTCCTCAGAATCTTCAGGTTCCTAACATCTGATTGGTGGATGGTGCCTGGACTTAACCAAATGTCAGTCCTTCCTTATGAATCCTTTGTTTACCAAACATCTTAGAAACTTTTGGTGGGAGATAGGCCTTTAGGATTAAAGATCAGGGCCTTTTGGGGATGTTTGACTAAGGAAAAGCAGACCCAGTAAGGTGAAGATTAGGATCATCACAGGGTTTTTAGATTCCAAGCTACAGTCTTCCTTTTCTTCCTTGTTTGTCTCCTTTCTACCTATTACTTTTATTTCTCCTGTTCTACCTCATTCTGATTGCTTGGTGAGCTTCATCTTCCATCCTCTTCCTTCAGGTCCTTAGTTCTCCTGCTTTCCCATCATCCAACCTGCCCTGCAGCTTCCCTTCCTACCACCGGAATCCCTCACTTTTTGTTTTGTTTCAGTCTGGTGTGTTCTTCCCCCTCTTTCTAGTTACCCCCTGCTCATCTTCCACATTCCATCTCAAAACCAGCTCCTTGGTGCAACTCAAATAGATCAGGAAGATGTAACTCATGACAGACATAACTATCGGATGGCTGAATAAATTAAAACGGAATGCTGCCAGAAGAGAAAAACATGAGGACTGAAGCTTACTTTTACCAAAAATCAGAGGTTTTTATTAGGGGTTTCAAAGGGGAAGGTATGAAGATGGAGTTAGACAACACTGAGGCTTATGGAAGATAAGAAGACAGAAAGTCATAAGCCAGATACATTAGCAAGGGCTGCCTGATACAGGGTTTTCCTGCAATATAATTGCAATATTTGTAAGTGGGCTTCAGTGCATTGGCAAGTAAAAGTAACTAAGGGAAGCCAGGTATGACAACACATGCCTATAAACTCAGTACTTGAGAGGCTGAGAAAGGAGGATCACAAGTCTGAGGACAGCCTCAGCAACTGAGTGAGAATCTCATCATCTTAGTGAGACCTGTTTCAAAATAAAAACAAGTATATAAGATCTGAAGGTATAGCTTGGAGGTAGAACACCCCCTTAGTTCCATCCCCAGTACCAAAAAATAAAATAACTGAGGGAGAAAAACCCTTTCTGGCTTATACCATAGGTAGGTGGGCCTTGTACATGGCTTGTCTGTTACAGTTAATTCAAATCTATTCCAGGGCAAAGGTTTTATTTAATGGTTAGACTCAAGGCCATTGCTGTCTGTAATAGAGCACCTATATGGTGATTTTTGATGGCATGTACTGATACTTGGCATTCCTCTGCTACCTTGGACCCCCTTTCCTATTCACCACCACTATACTCAGTAAGGCTCTCAGAAAGGGTGGTAGCCTTCACCCTTTAGGGACCATTAATGAGGCTACAAATCTGGAACGATAATTTTTAGGACTGCTATGCTTTCAAGAAAAATGGAGAAGGATGTGATTATGCATCAACGTTTCTTTTTTTTTTTCTAGTTATTAAATGAAATAGTTTTGCTTTATAGGTTAAAAAAAATAATAAAACCCTGAGATTCAGAGAGCAGATGTCTCTAGAGTCCCTCAGCTAAATAACAAACTATCAGATCCCAGACTGTCTAAGGTTCTGCTAGTGAAGAGAAAATGTCAGCCAGTTAGCTTTCTACAGCTGACTGATGACTAGTTTTTACCATTCAAAACTGAACATCCATGTGAAGTTTTCTTTCACAGAACAATCTCATTTTTACCCGTATTACCTCAATATACTCTTTATTTCCTTCTCTTAAAATTATGATTTTGCAGCCGGGCATGGTGGCACACGCTTGTAATCCCAGCATTTGGGAGGCTGAGACTGGAGGATTCGGGTTCACGGCCAGCCTCAGCTGCTTAGCGAGGCACTCTGCAACTTAGTGAGACCATGTTTCAAAATAAAGAGTAAAAAAATAGAGCTGGGGCTGTAGCTCGGAGGTAGAATGCCCCCAGGTTCCATCCCCAGTACCACAAAAAAAATTAAAAAATTATGATTTTACCATACATTTTCCATTTTATTCCATGCACAATATTCTTATCTGAGATTCAGTTCCTCAGTTTTCCAGTTGAACATCTGATTTAATAAACAAGAACATCTGACTCAATAAACAAGAAGAACAGAAGTGAACTTACTAACATAGTTGACCATTTTCTTATTTGTTTGTCTAAATGTGCAAGGGTACATTATATTCATACTTATCTTAAAATAGATAACTTGACATTTTATACTATAGTTTCAGTGAGATAGTATTACATTTATACCATCTAAAGGCAATACAATTGCTTCAGCTCCATGTAATATCTTTACATATTTCTAATTTGATCTATATTTGAGGATTCACTTATAATAAGAATTGAGTTTATTGAGTTTTACTATATTCTAAGTTCTTTTCTAAACACATGACATGTAGTATTTTATTGACTTCTCACCCAAACTCTATTTGGTAAAAATTGCAATGATTACAATTTTGCAAGTAAAAAAATAAGGCACAGAGAGCATGAGGTATTTTCTTTAAATCACACAGACACAGCCAGGATCTAAGCCTAGGTAGCATCACTCCAAGGCCTACACTTTTATGTCTTGTGCTGATTCTCTAGGAAATTGCAGGAGAGGTTTCTTGAATACTTCTGATTCTTCCTCTTTTGTGATAAGTTTATGGGTAGGAAACCTCAAACGTATTTCTTTTTCTTTAAAATAATGCAGACTCAGCATCTCAACATGTTTTATTTTATTTTCTCCTCTATTTCACAGTTTAATATATCTCAGCATCAAAATGAGAAAACAGCTAATGACTTTTGCCCTGACCTCATCATGTCTTCCTTATCTTCTTTTGACGTATATGCTTCTGTATTAATTGGGTCTTAATTAATCTTTGTGCTTCGGGATTTGAATAGCTTCAGAGTATTGGTCGCCAGTTTCTACGCTGCCTCATTTTTTCTAACAATGTTGATTGAAAATTAATTCGATGAAGAAGAAAATGACGATATACTATGTAGCAACGTGGCCTGTGGGTTCTCAATTTAAAAATCTTGTCAATTAGGGTCATAATTTCTACTAAAGTTTGCATATAGACACTAAAAAGGCATCATCCTAGAGCCTAGAGGCATAATCTATGCTCAGAAGAATTCCTCTTGTAGTCGATGAAGATATTATTCCTTACTTGAAAAGAGGACAAAAATATTTGTTGCTGCCTTTGAATTTCTAGTTAAACAATATGAAATTATTGCGCATAATTGTATCCTGCATGAGTTCTTTAAAGCAACATTTGGGACCTAAAAGAAAAAAAAAAAACTTTCTAAATGTTCCTATGAAGCCAGCCCCTAGCTATAGAGATCTGAAACACTTTGATTGTGATTCAAATCTTATTGATTTCTTTTTTCCTCACCCAGTAGGAGTCATTTTATTTTTTTGTGTGTTCAGTGAATAATTTCTAGAAAACTATATTCAGATGGCCTATAACAATCAGGTGATTGTTACTTTCCTTATTTGAAGATTTGATTTTGCTCTTTTAAAATTCATATTTATCCATAGTCCAATTGTCTGTCCTCTCCTATAAATCCAAATATGTCACATGATGGATAAGTGTGTAATAATTCAATTGCTTTAACAATGGCCAATAACCAATGGAAAAATGTGTTCTTAGATTACTTAATGCAAACCACAAACCCACAAAAGCCTTTTAATTTTGTTCCTACTTTGCAATATTGGAACATCATGCTGCTACATTGAATAGCAAGGGAATTGTTAGGACCTAAGAGTCTGTTATCGTTGGTGAAAGCCAAATCTAGTGTAAAAACTAGATAAATTTTGAATTGTAAATCTATATTGCTCTTTCAACTGTATCCAGAATATGCATGCCATTAATACAGAGTATCCTCCAATCATCACATGTAGGTATTTCTGGTTCTGAGTGGAAATAGGACATGAATCACTTACATGGACTCATTGTCTGAGAATGCTAGTTACCCACCCCAGAGCCATTTTCCCCTTTTTCCTTGGCCATTGAATTATGAATGTTCATGCCACACTGTACATGTTGCAGCTACATGTAGGCAAATGACTAACTCCTGACCTGTAGCATAGGTTATTCATCATTCTGCATGTTCTGTGAAAATGTTGCAGTCTCCTTTAAAAGATCACAGGTTTGAGACCAGCCTCAGCAACTAAGTAAGGCCCTCAGCAACTTAGTGAAACCATTTCACAAATAAAATATAAAAAAGTGCTGAAGTATAACGCAGAGGTAGAATTCTCTTGGATTTAATCCCTAGTAGCAAAAAGAAAAAGAGAGAGGAACTGACTTAGTTAGATGGCATCTTTTTTGTTGTTGTTTTGTTTTGTTTACTGTTTCTTTTGTCTTGCTTCTCCCCTTCTTTTTTCCTTTCTTGGTGCCTTCAATGTGGATGTGATAGCTGGATCTTCAGTAATTACTTAGAACTACAAGGAAACCTTGAAAATTGAATCCAGGTGGGATGATGGCCAGGCAGAAAGAGAAATACAAAGCATCTCTCAAAAACATGCTCTGCCAAGGCATAGGAGAAGACCAAAGCAAAAGCCAAGAGGTGAGATGAGTGGCTCAAGCTGAATCACTGGTTGATTTCTGGGCCCATCCAAGTCTATACAGTAATTAGAGCAAGAGGTAGAGCCAGGATACTTTTGAGGAATTGAATGCAATCTACTATCTCTACCGCTCAGATCCATTCATACCTCGTACTCCCACCCATCACATGGTGGTGGTTCTGGGCAGGTACAATCTCTGCAAATATTTCTTACAAGAGAACTGGTAGAAGAAGACAGAGCCCCCCTATTATATTTGGTCTTAATATTTATCTTAGTCCTCTTGTATAATCCTTTCTTAATGTTCCCCACCATAGCCATCAACTCATTTCTTCTAGGTTGTTTACTTAGCAGAATGACAGAAACCTTCATCCCTAATCAGTTCACCTTAGCTTATCAAGCTACAGCTACTGCAAGAGTCAGATCATCAACAAGCACAGAAAAATCAAAAGATACTATAGTGCATTTCCCAAACTGCAGACATGTTTTTTCCTGCCTCTATTATGTAACAGCAACCCTAGCTCTTCTTGGTAATTAAAACCAATTACTCGCTTCACAGTCTAATAAACTATTTCTTTGCTTGTTATTCCACTAGTGTGAGAATCCTAAAGAGATCAGGAGGTAGTTGAAGTTTCCAGACCAGTGGAACTATTGTAAAATATTGTCCCTTGAGGAAGTCCTTCCCCACCCTGCCCTTACTTCTGGTAACCAGGACGTCTAACCAGTCAGAGAATAGACTGTACGGACGAGAGACACAAACTGTACGAGTGAGACACTGAGCAAGATGATAAGAAGGACCAAGCCTACTTCAGCTACTTGGTTTGTGGGTCCATGTACTTTAGAATTCATAGGGTCTCAGTCAACACCCTGACTGTCATCATCCAAAATACCTGACCTCACAATTTAGAGAAAGATTTATTTGCTCACAATTTTTTGTTTTTGTTTTGATATTTTAGTTTAGTCCGGCTGAGGCTGGTTCTGCAGAGCTCAGAAAATAAGGACAAGAAGCAGAGAGACAAAGAGAGCAAGACTCTGCTCTCAAATCATGAAGGTCAGGAGCAGAGAGCAAAAAAAGCAAGGAGATTCAAAGACAAAGCACAATTCCTAAGGCCACACCTCTACAGATTCACCTTCTCCAGCCATCCTTTACCTGCCTAGATTACCACCCTCGTGACTTAATTATATAAATTCTCAGCATTAATGCATGATCTCTTCAGGGAACTTTCTTTATCTAATCATAACAAAGTATCACATATTAGCCTTTGGAAATATAAATATTGCATCTGGAAGATAATACATGGAAATTATCCCTGAATTAGTGCCTTAATTGAGCCTGTATAGGGTGAGACTAGTAGACCTTGTGATCATGCATTCATTTTATATCCCTTTTGCAGCAAAAGGGGCCCCTTGGTCTGAGGCATTATTTGAGGGATCCTGTGTCAATACACCAGGTGTGCTGAAAGTTTTCAGGCAGTGTTCTAGTAGAGGTTCTATGGGAAGAGAAAGCAAACTCATATCAACAAATCCTATCAACCCAGGGAAAGATCAAATCACTGTGCTTCCTGTGAAGGAGGAATGTGAAATATTCAGCCAACCACTAAATGATTGGTGTCTTGAAGCCAGTGTCATGTTGAAGGCTCAGTGTCAGTCTCCTCTATGCTTCTGTCTGGTTTTGCATTCTCCCTGGTGGGAGAGAGTCTGTGATGTTGGACATATGTAGGATATCCATCCCTACAACATTGTCCATCATGATAATTAGATCATTGCAGAAGAAAGACTGACATCCTGACATCCATAGTATGGACTGTCTGGTTGGAGCCTGTTCAGTCTCTCCTTTGTGGTAAATATTCTCTTCTAGGCATGAGTGTGAGATACATTGATACGCATACTGTGGGTAACAGTGGTTCAAAGCTGATCTAAGAAATTTACAAAACAATTTGCAGAGGACTTGCTTTATGAAATCAATAAAATTTAAAAATTCTAAGAAGACTGACAAAAAGGAGAGAAAATGCAAATTGCCAACATCAGGAATAGAACAGTGAATATTACTGCAGACTTGTGACATAAAAAGGGTAAGCAAAGAATACTATGAACAACTCTACATACCTAGGTTTAATCACTTAGACGAAATGAAGCAATTCTTTAAAATAACACAAACTACAACAACTAACACAATATAAGATAAGTAATTTGAGTAGTTCTATAACTAAGAAAACTGAATTTGTAATTTAAAAAAATTCAAAACAGAAAACTACAGGCTTTAAATAGTTTTGCTGGACAATTTCATTAAATGTTTAAAGAAAATTAGTATCAATTCTACCAAATCTTTCAGAAAAATAGAAAAGAATGCTTCCCAATTAATTCTATGAATATAATATCACCACCAAAATAAGATAAGCACAGTATAAATAGAAAAATCACAAACCAATATTCCTCATGAATTCACACACACGCACACAAAAACCGTTACCAAGCCAGGCGTGGTGGCGCACGCTTGTAATCCCAGCATCCGGGAGGCTGAGACCGGAGGATCTGGGTTCGCGGCCAGCCTCAGCTAGTCAGTGAGGCACTCCGCAACTTAGTGAGACCCGGTTTCAAAATAAAGAATAAAAAATAGGGCTGGGGGTGTAGCTCGGAGGTAGAATGCCCCTGAGTTCAATCCCCAGTACCGCAAAAAAAAAAAAAAAAAAAAAAAAAAA
>PVLC010000183.1:0-273921 GCA_004027655.1 Graphiurus murinus | reverse complement strand
AGTTTCTCTCCATTTAATATGATGCTGGCTGTAGGCCTATTGTATATTGCCTCTATGATTTTGAGATATGTTCCTTCTATTCCGATTCTCTGTAGTGCTTTTAGCATGAATGGGTGTTGGATCTTGTCAAATGCTTTTTCAGCATCAATTGAGATGATCATGTGATTTTTGTCTTTGAGTCTGTTTATGTGGTGAATTATGTGGATTGTTTTTCGAATGTTGAACCAGCCTTGCATTCCTGGGATGAACCCAACTTGGTCATGGTGTATAATTTTCTTGATGTGGTTTTGAATGCGCATTGCTAGTATCTTGTTTAGCAGTTTTGCATCTAAATTCATCAGTGATATAGACCTATAGTTTTCTTTTCTTGAGCTGTCTTTATTTGGTTTTGGTATTAGTGTGATGTTGGCTTCATAGAATGTGTTTGGAAGGGTCCCGTCTCCTTCTATTTCACGGAATAGCTTGAGGAGTATTGGGATTAGCTCTTCTAAAAATGTTTTCTAAAATTCACTTGGAAAACCATCTGGTCCTGGACTTTTCTTTGATGGTAGACTCTTTATTGCTGTTTCTATTTCTTTGACTGTTATTGGTCGGTTTAAGTTTTCGATATCTTCTTGACTCAATTTAGGGAGGTTGTATGTGTCTAGGAAGTTGTCAATTTCTTCTAGATCTTCCATTTTGTTGGAGTACACAACTTTGTGTATGTTATTGTGTAACTATGTTTTTGTGAGATTACTCAAATTCCAATATAACAAAGTCAATAAAGTTTTAAAGCTATATTTTATTTATTTATTTTTTTTTTTTGTGTGTGTGTGTGTGTGTGGTACTAGGAAATGAAACCCAGAGACATTCTACCTCAGAGCTACACCTCCACCCCGATTTTATTGATGAGTCTCACTACTTGTTCAAGGAACCTGTCCTTGAACTTGCGATCCTCCATCTCAGCCTCCCAAGTGCATGGATTACAGGTGTGCGCCATCACGCTCAGCTTGTATTTTATTTTTAATTGATATGTAATAATTGTATTTGTTTACATGATCTTTCAATACACATATATGTTGTGTGATGATTAAATCAAGGTAACTCAATTCCAAATTTTATCATTTTTGTGATAAAAACATTCAAAATCCCCTATTCTAGTTTTGTTTTGTTTTTTATGTTTTGTTTTGTTTTGTTTTTTTCAGTACTGAGGCTTTAACCCAGGGGCATTCTACTTCTAAACTACACCCTCTACATTTTTTTTGAAATATGGTCTGGCTAAGTTGCTGAATGTCTTGCTATGTTGCTGTGACTGGCTTCAAATTTGAAATCCTCTTATCTCAGTCCCTCAAATACTGGGATAACAGGAATGTACTATTGTGCCTGGCCTATTCCAGGTATTTTGAAATAGATACTACATTATTTTTTACTATAATCTCCCTATTTTGCAATAGAATACCAGAATTTATTTCTCCTATCTAATTGTAGCTTTTTATCTGTTTACCAACCACTTTAAGTCCTCCCTCTCCACAATCCTGCCAGCATCTGTTAGCCACTATTCTATTGTCTACTCTAATAAAGTCAACTGTTTTAGATTCCACATATAGGTGAAATTGTGTAGAATTTGTCCTTCTGTCCCTCACTTATCTCAATTGATAAGATCACCAAGAACATTCATTGAGTTAAAGACAGACTCTTCAATAAATATTGCTGGGAAAATGAGATATCCACATAAAAAAGGAAAAAACTAGATCCCTGTAGGCAGAAATCAATTTAAAATCAATCACAGACTAAGATGTAAAACTCCTATTATGACTTTGAAATGAATGTGATGTCCTTTTTTTATAAGACCTCGAAAACAGAGAACATATAAGCAAAAATACAAAAATGAGACTATTTCAAACTAAAAAGCTTCTGCATAGCAAAGAAAACAATCAATAGAACAAAGAGATAATTTATAGAATGGAAGAAAATGTTTTCAAACTATAAACCTGAAAAAGGGTTAATATGTAGACTATACAAGAAACTAAAAAATCTCAACAGCAAAGAAAAATTGATTTTTTCAAAAATGCAAAGATAGAAATAAGAGAAAGTTATATTGAGACAAGCTATATTATTATAAATATTGATTATATCTGGATAGAAAAGAAAGGAGAGGGATTTTGAATCTTTTAAAGTATTCGTTATTAGTTTGGCTATCATAGATACATTTCTCAATTCAGTGCAAGTTTATTACATTTATTTATCAATAAACATTTTTGTAGCATTAGACTGCAATACATGGATATAATCTTAGGTGTTTCTTACTGTACTATTCAAAATTAGAAATAGTTCAATAGTGAATATCCAATGGTAATACTTAAATAGAAAACATTGCCTCAAGATAGCAACATGGTTTCAAAAACGGCACATGATTATTAAAAGTTTACTGAGATTGATATGAACAAACAAGTAAATATTATGAATTGGGTTTGCTTCTTTATTATGCATGCAGTCTAGTATAAATTGATAATGAAAAGAGTTCTGAATCAGTATCTTTATATAATCATGATACAAAAGTCAAATGACATCATATATGTCAAAACTAATTAGAAAGTTTATCTGTTAAAAATCATTCATCAATTCATCTCATAATTTTGTACATTGTAAACTCAATGTTTTGTTCATAAAATGTGTTTAGTCACTGAAGCTTATAATGCAGGGTTGAAGAAACATACATGATGTCCATGTCTCTAATTTTGAAGACATGCATTTAATAGAGTACAAAAGTATTCTGGGAAAAATAGTTTTAAATTCTGATTACGAATAGAACATTAATGTTCTTAATTTTGCTGTGCTTTGGAGATTTTCCCAAATCTCAGTTTAAAAGCTCTACAGGCTTAAAGGCTTAAAAATTAATTCAAAATTCTCACTAGATAGATTTGCAACCTTTCACGATTCAAATTAATGCATATAGGTGATGAGTGGCAACAGGCTATTTTCTAAACTATTGATTTGCTTTATCTCTTAATGCCTTCTATTCTGATTCCGTGAACTATGGTGTAAATGGTTTCATATTGGTAGACCTTTGTCCCCCTTTAGGTCTTGGAGGAAGTGAATGTTGGTGCCTTTTCTACTGAATTAATGCTTTTAATGAAATACTCAGGAATTGAATTAATATTCAGCAATCTGAAAAAAAAAGTAAACCTCAACCAAATTCATATACATCCACACTGTTATATTGGAAATTTGGCACTTTTGTTGCCAAAATTCTACATTCAAAGGTGCATTATTACTTTTTCAAAATCAAAGTGTATCATAACTTTGGTATAATAGGCTAACACTAAGAACAAAATTAGACTGTGGAAATTTTTTTTTTTTAATTTTCAAGGAAGAATCAGTCTATAAGATCAGAGGTACTCTTGATGTTTAACTATCAGACAGATATAATTATGGCATTATGCAATTCACATATGTTAATTTAAGTATATCAAGTAATCTGCTTATCTACATATTTAAAAGCTATATAATTGTATTCTGCCTTCATCACTTCAACAAAATAAATAATATATATAAAGTAACAGTATAATTTGAGAAAATAATTTTGGGTGGAATATAAACAGGATTCTCATTATTCAGAAAAAGTTTCTTTATTTGTGACATTTGAAAAGTTCACTTTCATAAAGTTAAAAATGCATTTGTTTTCATTTAGAAAAGGATTATCCCATTGTATACACTTGCATATTTGTCCTGGAGTTTAATCAAAATAAGACTCCGTGGATGATAATTTTTTTAGGTAAAGAAAATAAATTCTCAGCCACAGAAATGAAGGAAAGCGGTTTCTTTCAACTAATGATGACTTTGATTCTTAGGGTTGTAGATAAAGAGAAAATTAAGCTTGTCCAGATTTTGCTTGTATTAGAGTTACAGTGGAAAACGTCAAGCAAACAATCATTTCAGGGTATATAGTAAATATACCTAATTAAATAGGCTTTCTTTCTGAAGTCTTATTTTTACTGTTTCCAAAGTGAAAAAAAGCAGATACTTTATGAGGAAACAGGGCAAAGAACCAGTCACAAATATGTCATGTTCTGATAAAGAACAGATTTTGGCTAGAACAAAACAAAGATTGCTACTTTACTGCTTAAACTTTACTGTTTGAAATTATTATTCTTAAAATTATCAACATACATACTATAATAAATGTAATAAATTCAGGAAAATATGTGTATCAAAATTCTGTAAATTGTAGTTTATTTTACCATTGATTTATAGTAGAAAATATATGTCAAAATCAGGATGAAGATAAACTTTATATATATAACACTAATCATTTTACAAAATGCAAATCTTGACTTGTTTTATTAACCTTTCTTGTATTGTAGTAAGAACACTGAACATGAGATTTACTCTGTTAACAAAAATTTAAGTGGAAAATACGGTACTGTTAAGTGTAGGCACAATGTTGTACAACAGATCTCTATAACTTGTCCACTTTGCACAATTAAAAATTTTGTTTAGCCGGGCATGGTGGCACACACTTGTAATCCCAGCATTTGGGAGGCTGAAACCAGAGGATCCGGGTTCAAGGCCAGCCTCAGCTACCTAGTGAGGCACTCCGCAACTTAATGAGACCCGGTTTCAAAATAAAGAATAAAAAGTAGGGCTAGGGGTGTAGCTCGGAGGTAGAATGCCCCTGAGTTCAATCCCCAGTACCACAAAAAAAAATTGTTTGTTATATTTTTGAGTTATGCAATAACCATATAAATTAGGTTCTATAATTATCTTGACTAAAAGATTAAGAAAATCAAGAAATGGAAAACTAACCTGCCAAAATTACAAAACTAATAATTTTAGAGGACAAGAATTCTGGGATAGAGAAGTGAACATCTCCCTGAATTCAGCTATTCATATAAGCACCAAAAACACTAGAAATATGCAAAAATTATTTTTTCAGAACTTTGGAAGATAACCAAAGGTTTGTAAACATCTGAAGAGCATTTATTCAAGAAAAAATATTTGTAGAATAAAAAGAGTTTGAGTCATTGTAACTTGATGAATTCCCTTCCCCCCACAAGCAGTAGACTTGCATCCATCAGTGGAAACAGAACAGGTTTGGAATTCTGCACAAAAGTCCCTACTCAGAGCATTGTCACTATTTAATATGTCTTGCAGGTCTAAGGGGAGATGTATCTATGCTCACATGGTTTTTATTTTTTGACCTGTCTAGAAGACTGCTCCCTCACAAATCAGATCAAAATATTTTAAATTTCCTTTTATAAGAATACAGGGGGAAAAGATGTACATAAAGGGCTTTGAAGTTTTTTCATAGGTTTCTGGGTGTCTACAATCCCACTCACATGTACATGCCGGTAACATGTTTAAGAAATTATTCCAAGGAGCCCTAACTTCAACCATTTGGTTGACCCTGAGGTTTATATGAGAAAAAAAAAGAAGAATATCAAACAGTTGTAAACAACCCAATGCATACACATTCACAGACACACACACACACACACACACACACACACACACACACGGCCCCTTAGTAGAAAAAAGTCACATAGATTCAAAGCATTTATGAAAAATTATGTCCAATCAGTGGAACACTATGCTAATTGAGCAGAGACTTCATTGCCACATATGACAAGAAATACAGACCCTGTAGAATTGGTCCAGGAAAGTTACCAAACAAATCTAACAACTACAACAACTGCAATAAATTTTAAAAGTGACAACAACACACCCTGGGGAGAAGGGGATACCAAATCTAATTTCCATAGTTGCCAAATTATATTATTTTAAATGTCCAGTTTTTATTAAAAATTACAAGGCATAAAACAAACATAAAAATGTAACCAATACACAAGAAAATGTTTCTGACAGTTTCAGGAAGCCCTTAATTGAATTTATTATGGAAAAACAAAATGAGCTATGAAAAAGATATTTCAAATAATAAAAGGAATCATGCATAAAGAAATAAAAGTATGGGAAAGAAAGTATGAGAATAAAATCTCACTGAAAATATCAATACCATTTTTGAGAATATTAATAAAAATATAGAAAGTATAGGAAAGAAGGAGACAAATCTTGGCATTGATAAGTACAGTAATTAAAATAAAAAAGTTAATACAGAAGCTTAACAGCAGATGTGTATTGACTAAGAAAAATCATTTGAGATTACCTAATCTATGGAAACAAGAATGAGGAAAATGAAACTCTAAAAGATCTATGGAGTCCATATTATCCATACAAACATACAAGTAACAGGAGTTTTAGAAGAATAGGATTGAAGGGGCAGAAGGAATATTTGAACAGAAAATTGATGAAAGCTTAACAACTTTAATGAAAAATAGTATTCTACACATCTGAGAACCTCAAAAATAAGCAGGATTAATTGAAAGATGCCTATCATCCATAGTCAAATGTTGAAATCCAAAGACAGAAATTTGAAAGTAGTAAGAGAAAAAATGACTCACTATGAACTAGGAAGATCCAAACCCAGGGATCCCCACAGAAACATCAACAGAAAACAGCTAAAATAATCCTATTGGAGCTTATTTGAAAAATAGTCAACACTCTATAATGAAGTAACCACTGAGTTAAGAGAAAGCCACATCCAAATGTTAGAAAATTTTATACAGATTCTTAACTCACACTTATCCCTTCTCATCATACACACAATCTAGTCCTGGTATGGAGGAAATGGCAGCCTAATTCCAATTTCCTCCCTGAAAACAGAGGAACGGAACAGAGCTGACATTTACTGTATTCTATCCTGTTCCAGGCCGCCTGAAAGATTGGTTTCTGTTTTGCCTAACTCAGATCTCATGCAGACAGAAGCAGCAGTGATTGCTCACAGAAGCTGCAGGGAGACAAGAGACCCACAGAGGCTTGGAGTAAAAGAATGTGGATGGAAATATATAAGAATTAAATGCTTGAGGAGAAGTTGCAGTAAGGTTCTTTGGAAATTAAGTCATGCAAAGCAGCCATGTATAGGGGAATTGAAAACTAAGACCTGGTCCCCAGTCAAGACACAAGTTCAGAAAATAACAAGAAAACCTGAAGTTTTCCCCAGGAGTTCATTGCTGGGCTCAAAGCATACCCGGGCAGTTAATACATCTGCAAAGACTGAGAGACTTAGCTGTTTATCAAATGCCCAATTTTAAACAACAATAAGTATGCATGTGTGTCTATATAAATATATATATATATATATATATATATATATATATATATATATATATATATATATATATATATATATATATATATAAAGCAGGGAGCTGGACGTGGTGGTCTACACTTATAACCTCAGTATTTGGAAGGCTGAAACAGAAGGATTGCAGGCTTGAGGCCAGCCTCAGCAACTTAGTCAGGCCCTCAGCAATTTAAGGAGATCCTGTTTCCAAAATAAAAAATAAAATATGGTTGGGGGTAGAGCTGAGAGGTAGAATGCCCCTGGTTCAATCCCCAGCACTACAAAACAAGAAACAAGATGGCAGTTGAGTAAGATCCTCCTCAATTTCTCCCTAAAGACACATATTGTTGAACAGCTATTCTCACACCAAACTACCAGCACAGGAACTATGCAAATCAGGTGACAGGACGCAGTACCTGCTTTTAGCCTAACAAAATTAAAAGATGAGAAAGAGACCCCATAAACCACCTCCCTCAACTCCAAGCAATCTAGCATAGAGAGATACTTACTCCTCAGGGGAGGAAGAGAGAATTAAGCCCATACCCTAGACAGGAATTCTAGCACCTGGCCTGACTCTGTGAAACCCAGTGCTAGACAAGATCCCACAACCCCCACTGGCAGCCTGTGTACTGAGCCACTGGAACTGTGTTAGGTCAAGTGACAAAAAGCCTGACTTCACCACCCCTTTCCAACTTTTGCAACAGAGCAAGGTTGCTGTAGCATTTGGCAGAGAACTGCATCCATAGGACAGACCAAAGTGTTGGCTGTATCAGTTCCAGCTTTGAGTGGGTCTGGAGAGCACCCATGTTTCTCTAAAGATTGTGCAGATTCCTGCAGCAGTGATACTTATGTGTGACCCAGTTTAGCATCAATTTATCAGCCTTGGTGGCAAAGTAACCATCTCTACCACCAGTTCCCAATCTCAGCACAGCAATTGCAAGGCCAGTGCTCACAGAAAGGGCACTGGAACTGCCCTGGCACTAGGAAGAGACCTGCATCCTAGTGGAAAAAACTATTTTTCAGTCTGCATCACTGTTGGTTGTGTCATAGGCTTTGGTGCACCCCTGAGACCATGAAGGTCCTTGGTGTTTGTGAGACTTAGGCATGACCTGACTAAGCATCAGCCCAAGTGTTCAAGGGTCTACAGCATATAGTACTGGCATAAAAAGAACTACATAGGCCAGTGGAACAGAATAGTGATCCCAGAAAGAAAATCACACATCCACAATCAACTGATTCTTGACAAAGGTGCCAAAAATATACATTGGAGAAAAGACAACCTATTAAAATAATTAGGGCTGAGAAAACTGTATAGCCATATGCAGATGATGCAAACTTGACTCCTGTCACTCATCCTATATAAAATCAACTGAAAATGTACTAAAGACTTAAATGTAAGACCTGAAACTATTAGAAGAAAAATTAGAGAAAGCACTTTAAGACATTGATATCGACATTGACTTCTTAGATATGAACTACAAAGCACAGGAAACAAGCAAAAATAAACAAAGAGGATTATACCAGAGTAAAAAACTTCACAGTAATGAAAGAATTTACTGAAGTGAATATTTACAAAATGGGATAAAATATTTACCAACTACTCATGTGACAAAGATTAATACCCAGAATATATAAGAAACTCAAAAACTTCATAAAGCAAGCAATCTGATTTCAAATGGGCAAACAATTTTAATGGTCACTTCTCAAAAGGTAAAAATACAAATGTCAAATACATTTGTGAAAAATGTTTAATATCACTAGACATCAGGAGAAAACAAATCAAAACTACAAGATATCATATCACCTCAATGAGAACGATTATTGTAAGAGAAATAACAAAAAACATCTTGAAGATGTGGGAAAAAAAATCTTATACACTGTTGGTGGGAATGTAAATTAGTAAAGCCCTTGTGTATAACAGTATAAATATTCCTCAAAAAGCTAAAAATAGATCTACTGTATGATCAAGCCATCCCATTCCTGGTTATATGTTGAAAAGAAATAAAATCTACATAACAAAGAAATGCTTAGATGTTCATGTTTATTGTAGCACTATTCACAGTTGTTTAGATCTAGAATCAACCTAGATGTTCATCAAAAAATGAGTGGACAAAGAAAATGTGATATAGAGAGACAATGTAATATTATTCATCCATGAAGTAGAATGAAATTTTGTCATCTGCAACAAAATGACTGGAAGTGAAAAAATTACATCAAATGAAATAAATCAGAAAGACAAGTACTACATGTTCTCTCTCTTATTTCAAAGTTTTTAAGAAGTGGACTTGAATATATAATAGTGAGTAGTAGGAAATGGGGAGTGTGTGAAGGGGAATCGACGGGAAAGGATGGCTGGATTTGATCAATGCATGCTGTATGCTTGTATGGAAATATCACACTAAACTCTATTAATAAGTACAACTAATCCTTTATTCAACATGAACTTATCAAGGTCACTTGATCTTAGATACATATGAAAAATGAACTGGGTTTCCATATATGAGTAGAAAGAAAAACGAAACAAAGTTAACAATATTGATTTATAACACAAAAGCCATCAAATAATTATAAAGCCACAAAACAGTGCAATATCTGCATGCTGAAAACAACAAGCATTTGTGAGATAAATTAAAGAATAAATACATAACTAAAAGATTCACCATGATTGTGGAATTAAGACAAAATACTGTATAAATTATCCCAAAATTTATCTGCAGCCCAAATGAAAGTTTATTAAAAATCTCACATTATTATGTTATTAAACTGATATAATTCTAAAATACTAATTAAAATGCCAAGGGCCAAGATTAGACAAAAATATCTGGAACAATCAGTAAGAAAATTAGAAGACATATTACAAGACAAAAAAAATAGTATAAAGCTACAGGGAATTATTAAGCTTTTTAAATCAATATTTTGGGGGCAATTATTGATTTCACAGAAAAACTGAGCAGAATGTATAGAGAATTCCCATATACTCTGTGACATTATGCATGCACAGCCTTGCCCAATATCAACATCTTGTCCCAGAATGATACTTGTTGCAGTCATAAATCTAATAATCCGGAAATGGTTAGATAATTTTATGCCATGCCCTGTCCCAAAGCAGAGCAGGCATTTAAAGGGTTAAAAAAGGCAGGCAGAAGTTGTCTGTCAGCATAGCTACAATATAAGATAAATCTGAAACCAAAATTTACAGACTCCACAAAGAAGTTAAAGAATTACAGATACCTTACACCCTCTCACATAGTCACAGGTGATATGAGAACAAAGAACAGACTAAAGAATAAGTCTGGCCTATTGATGAATTTGGTAACAAAGAGAGAAGCACTGAAGGCCGTGGCCTTGAGAACCCGACTTGATCCTTTCATGTGTCTGCTGAGAACACCTATATTTTATTCTAGTATAAGCAAAGATAGCAACTGAGCTGAAAAAGAAATGGGGGCAGGAAACCCCATATAAGCTCCACATTTTTCAAAAGGGAAGATCTCTCAATTCCAATCTCTCCATCACATTTCTCCCTCTTTCTGTTACTTTCGCTTTGCAACAAATTTTTTTGCCTGGCACTAAATTCCAACTGAGTCTCCCAGTTATTATTTATATAATCACTAAGGAGAAGAACCCATGACTGGGTGGGTGACAAGACCACCCAAAACCATAACACTATGGTGACACATCATTATTATCCAAAGTTTAAAGTTTTAGGGTTCACTTTTAATGTTCTGTTTTCTATCGGCTTATACAAAAGTATAATGATATGTTACCACCGTTATAATATCATGAAGAATAATTTTATAATAACATGAAGAATAATTTCATGGCTCTAAAATGTTTCTGTGTATGTACGCTGATCTCTCCTTCCTTTTCACTCTGGGAAACCACCGGTATCACTGTCTTTATAGTTTTTTTTCTTCATCAGAATCATACAGTTGAATGATGCAGTACTCAGCCTTTTCCTATTGACCATTGACCTTCATTTAGCAATATGCATTCATGTTTCTTCCATGTCATGGCTTAATGGATTTTTTTTTTTTTTTTTGCGGTGCAGGGACCGAACCCAGGGGCATTCTACCTCCGAGCTACAACTCTAGTCTTACTTTTATTTTTTTTAATCTTTATTTTGAAACAGAGTCTCACTAAGTTGCTGAGGGTGTCACTAAGTAGCTGAGTCTGGCCACGAACCCGGATCCTCTGGTCTCAGCCTCCCAGGTACTGGGATTACAAGCGTGCGCTACCACACCCGGCTTGGATCATTTATTTTTAACACAATAATATTTCATTGTCTAGATCATAGATTCCTAAATTTATTTGGTTGGCCACTCCTTTTTCAGAAAAAAAAAAGTATTCGGCACCCCCTGAAAAATCTACCTTATTTAATCAAATAACCAGAAAAATGTAGTAACAAATTCGCACTATTTTGTGTGTCTATATTTCACTCCAGTGCCCACCCTAGTTGTGGTATTGCTCATTTTGAGTATCCATGGTAGATGTACCAGAATTCACATATCCAGTCACATAATGAAAGGCATCTTGGTTGCTTTCAAGTTTGGGCAATTATTAATAAACTTCTATACAGAAGTTTCTTTATGTGCAGGCTTTTCTACGGATATGTTTTCAAGCCATTTGGGCAAATACCATAGAGTGTGATGATGAATCATATGAAAAAAATATATTTGGTTTTGTGAGAAAGTGCCAAATAGTCATTCAATGTGGCTATACAATTTTTTACTTGCACCAGCAATAAATGAGTTTCTACTGTTCTATATCACAGAACATTTGATGTTGGTGTTCTGGATTACAGCTATTATGATAGCTGTATAGTGGTGTTTCATTGTGGTTCTATTTTGCAATTTATTATTGGCATATAATTTTAAGTATCTTTGAATATACACATCTCCATCTATATATTTTCCTTGGTTAGCTGTTTATCCAGATATTTTGCTTATTTTCAAATTTATTTTTATCACTCTTCTGAAGGCATATTATACATCACTAAAAGTTAGCAAAATAAAGTGAAAGCCCCAAAATGTACATGGTCAAAAGATTGTTGGCATTTTATCCATTTCTTATAAACAGATGCTAAAGAGTGTGACTATTTCCAATGTCCAATTTCCATAGTTTTGAATATATTTTTACGAATAGTTAAGTATGTCTTTTAACTAGAAGTTTATTATAAATAATAATCTTGATATTTGTGAATGTTCATACTTTTCATACATTTTAAAAATGACTTCTATACTATCTATTGTGAATCAGATTAGCCTGATTTTTAATGGGATATGTTAAAAAATTATACCGCATTGTCCCCATACTAGACTAATATTTTTAATAGTAACTATGTATTATAATAAACAAAATATATGTGTATATAGGTGTTTTTAATAAATGAATGACCTATTCAAATTAAATTCTTTTGGGGGGGTACCGAGGATTGAACCTAGGGGCATTCTACCTCCGAGCTTCACCCCCAGCCCTATTTTATTTTTATTTTGAAACAAGGTCTTGCTAAATTGATGAGTCTCACTACTTGCTGAGGCTGTCCTTGAACCTGTGATCCTGTCTCAGCCTCCCAAGTACTGGGTTTACAGGCGTGCACCACCATATCCAGCTTCAAATTAATTTAGATGAAGAATATTTATGCTTTGTGATTATTAGTTTCAGATCATTTAGTAGATAGGTAGAGGTTTAGTTACTGTTTCAAAGTATGACATAACATTTCCTTGCAGTTGAAATAAGCTATCATTTTAATGAATAGATATTGGTGCAATTTGAACATAGAAATCTAGACTGTCAATAAGATGAAATTAGGCTTACATTATGCATATTATCAGCACAAGGGAATGACTAATGTAAAATGCATTCGCTTGGATTCAGATGGGATTTAGTAGATCTAATCATTACACTGATTTTACATATTTCAAACTCCTTTATCTTACAAGTTTCCTCTCCTTAAGATCTTTGCATATACTATGGGGAAAAGAAAACACACTGACAAATTTTCGCAAAATGTACGGATAGAAATTAATGCAAGTCTCATTCTATTGCACATACCAAGGGATGAGAATGCAGATGCTAACACAACTCAAAGGAAATGCTCTATTCACAGTGCTACAGCACTCCAGGGAATGATACCAAGTCGACAAGCTAGGATGATTTAAAAACAACTTAGGGAAAAAATATTTGTGATATATTTTAAAAGAGAAAACACTTAGAATAATCTAAGAAAAGGGGGGAAAAAGCACTTCATAAAAAAGCAGAAAATAAGCTTAGAAAATATAAAAGTATGCAGCAGAAAAATTGAAAAAAAAAAGAGAGACTAATTAGAAATGGAGCTATAGCAAAATCCTACAGGTAATTACAAATCAAGGAAAATAAACAGTCTAAATTGACAATGCAGCGGGGCATGGTGGCACACGCTTGTAATCCCAGCATTCGGGAGGCTGACACCGGTTGGATCTGGGTTCGCAGCCAGTCTCAGCTACCTAGTGAGGCACTCCGCAACTTAGTGAGACCCTGTTTCAGAATAAAGAATAAAAAATAGGGCTGGGGGTATAACTCGGAGGTAGAATGACCCTGAGTTCAATCCCTAGTATCGCAAAAAAAAGAATAAATAAACAGACAATGCTATGAGCCCATATAGTTTTTATAACAAAATTTCATATACATAGCAAAAAAACGAATATGTTTAAGTTATGGATAATCAAGGTTTGATTTCAACTATATAGAATTAGAGATTTGAGCAGTTGTTACAAAACTCATTCATATCTTGATACTACAAAAACAGTTCAAAACCATGTGCATAAATTAAATTGATTTTAAAGAACATTGAAGCCGGGCGTGGTGGCACACCCTTGTAATCCCAGCATTTGGGAGGCTGAGACTGGAGGATCCGGGTTCATGGCCAGCTTCAGCTACTTAGTGAGTCCCTGTTTCAAAATAAAGAATAAAAAATAGGGCTGGGGGTGTAGCTCGAAGGTAGAATGCCCCTGAGTTCAATCCCCAGTACTGAAAAAAAAAATTGAATAATCTTCCCTAATGTTATATGAATTGTGCTTAATACAGGATAACAAACAATTGTCCTTTAACTCATATGCACTGCTCTGGTAGTTTACATCTAAATCATATCAAAAATAAATACAAGGATAATTTTGAATAATTTTTCAGTTTGACAGCTTTATTATAAGACACATTTTTCTTTTTTCATACTTTTATTGATGCATAATAGTCTCACATCATAATGCAGTTCATAGTAAGAGTGGCATACATGCACACAGCACTTGGTGGGCTTTCCCTGACTCCTTCCCCATTCCCTATATAGGATATTGAGATTGGCGTTGGTATTTTCGCAGGCGTACACAATGTTAATGGAAGTGATTCCTTCACTGATCCTCTCTGTTCTCCCTTCCTATCCCCTAGATCACCTCCCTGGCTCCACTGAATTTTCTCCTCCTCTATCTGGAGTTTCTGTGGTATCCTGATTACTCCCTAGCTTGTGCATATTAGAGAATACATATGATACTTCACTTTTTGTGGCTGGCTAATCCCACTTCACATTATGTTTTCCAGGTCCATCCATTTTCCTGCAAATGATATAATTTTGGTTTTTATTGCCAAATAGAATTCCAAGTGTGTATATCTCATAATATTCTGATCCATGCATCTGTTGATTGACACCAACGTTGGAGCCATAGTTTGGCTATTGTGAATTGTGCTGCTATAAACAAGGGTATTCATGTATTACTATAGCATTCTGATTTCAGTCCCTTTGTAAAGATGCTCAGAAGTGTTATAGCAGGATCATATGGTTGATCCATTCCCAATTTTCTGAGGAATCTCCATAATAATCTCCATAGTAGCTGAACTAATTTGCATTCCCACCAACACTGTAGACATGTTCCTATTTCCCCATATCCTCTCTAGCACTTATTGTTGTTTGACTTCTTGATGATTGCTATTCTAATTTGGGTTGGATAGAATCTCAGTGTAATTTTGATTTGCATCTCCCTTATTGTTAATGATATTGAACATTTTTCATGTATTTATTGGCCATTTGTATTTCGCTTTTTGTGAAGTGTCTATTTAGTTCAATTGCACATTTCTTTTTTTTAGCATTAAGTCTTTTAAGTACTTTGTATATTCTAAATATTAGTCCTACATTTGAGGAGTGGCTGAAAAAAATCTCCTCCCATTCTGTAGGCTTTCTCTTTTGAACTTTGATAAGCAAAAACTTTATTTTAATACCATCCCAGTTAATAATCCTTATTTTGATTTCCTAAGCTATGGGAGTCTTGTTGATGAAGTTTCTACCTGTACATATATGTTGGAATGTTTCTACCTGTACATATATGTCCTATACTCTCTTCTAGTAATTTCAAAGTCTAATTTCCAGGTCTTTGATCCACCTCCAGTTGATTCTTTTGCAGGTAGAGAGGTTAGGGATTTAATTTCATTCTTCTACAAATGGATAACCAGTTATATCCCTATAACTACATTATTATGTGATAGTAAAATGCACCAATAAAAGTATATATTTTTACGTTAAGCATATGTCTCTGAGACTATAACTTTTTCACTTTATTGTATTTCAAACAGATGTTTTCTACTTAAATATATATATATCAATTTTAAAAGAAAATTCATATTAGAATGTATTTTTTAAATTTATAACCAATTTTTAAGAAAATACAGAACAGTATTGAATGAAGCTTCTCCTTTAATATTTTAGTATTAAATACACTGCTAAAAATTGTGATGAATTGCTTATTCTTATTTAATTGAATTTAATTTAAAAAGCAGGTGAAATTTTCCAGATGAGAATGTGAGCAATATCATACATTATTGAAGGAAAGTCACTGAATCAAGAAATGACTCAGTGATTGTTTAATCAATTCCTTCTCTTTATTAATAGCTTTCCTTGTCTTCCATATATTTTTTGAGCTGTGTTTGATGTTATTTTTCATTTAAAGAATAAAGACATAATTATTTCTTGTAGGATATGTTAATCTGTTGCATTTCCTAGGCCATCCATTTTGCATATGGTATAATTTAATAATGAAAATATAATTTTAATTGGTAATAAATTTGAAGTAACTTATGTATTAATGAAAAGTACATAAATGATAATCATGCTTCATCATAATAACTTGAATCAAAGAGAAATGTAGTTATAATATTAAGTAACATACAACAGGAAAGTTTTTGTGTGTGTGTGGTAGTAGGGGTTGAACACAGAGGCATTCTACCTCTGAGCTATACCCTAAGCCCTATTTTGTTATTTATTTTGAAACAGGGTTTCACTAAGTTGAAGAGGGTCTCACTAAGTTGTTGAGGCTGTCCTTGAACCTGCTATCCTTCTGTCTCAGCCTCCCAAGTACTGGTATCACAAGCACACCACACCTGGTTTAACAGGAAACGTTTAAATGAAATAGCCACAAGACTCTAGCCAATATGAAGGCATTGTCATTAGGTAGCCATTAAATGTTAGGAAATAGACATACGAAATCTGAAGAATAAAATAAAAACACACAAAGAAAATTTTGATTATCAATGAAAATATGCATTTAAGAAGACTTAAAAATAGCACTAATATTCCTAATTTACTCTAATTTACTTGAAAAGAGTTACAAATTCCTGCATACATTAAAACGTTAGTATGATCAAGGAATGTACTTTTCTAGATTTAATGGTCATTATAGCCATAATGCAAACTGTGAAACTATAATATTTAAAAATTTATTTGAAATTTTAGAATATGAAAATATTAAAATATGACAAAACAGCCTGGATTAATAAACAAAAACAATTTTATGGATAATCTTCAGAGACACAAATATATACATATAATATGTACATATATATTTATTTACAGGTATGTACTTTTAACCAGGAGAAAGCTTTGGCTATAATCACATTGATACTAAGAGAATTCTCTGAACTTGATCTGTCAAAAGGTAAAAATAGTTTTCAAAGGAGTATAAGTTACATGTAATACATTTTAAACCCATTGGCCCTTTATAGCACTGTGTGTGTGTATGTATGTGTGTATGTGTGTGTGTGTGTGTTGCATAAAATAATTCAGAACTAGTCTGGCTTTATATAATTTATAGAGACTTTGCCAAAGAACTTTAGCTTAGATTGAATGTTTCTGAAAGAAGATTGTATTAGCATTTTGGGAGGGCAATTTTTTTTCTGTTATATTCTCCCACATACTGAATAGTGTTTACATCCTTGACCTCAGGGAATTAAAGGACCATGGCACCAGTAATTGTAATGACTAAAAATGTCCTCACACATTTCTGAATGCACCCTAAGAAGGAGAACAACTCCAGGTTAATAACTACTTATATTATATTTTAAGGATATTATATTCTCATGGCTTCATAATTAGCCCATTTCACAACTGCTCTATTTTTCTATGCATGTAATCACGAAGTTTTCTGAGTTGTATTATTTCCAAGAGAGGTAGAATTAGCTTGAATTTCTTTTATCGTTTTATATAATAAGAAATAGCACATATTAATATAAATGTAAAACTAATAATATGTCAAAGTGCAAAATCTATAATTTCTAATCATATCAAAAATAGAAAAATGTCAGATGACCCAAACTTTCTTTTACTTACTCCAAATCACTACACTCATTTTCAAAATCAAGGAAAATAAATTCCTGACTTTAATGTTATTTTTCTTATAATATATATATTTTTTACTCTGGTGTCAGAGTCTATGTATTTTATTGGCAATCAATTGCTAGGAATCGGTGTACATATTTATTCAATTTAAAAGGATGATGCCAAATTCTTTAGCAAAGTGACCATAACCAACACTGTCAAGTGTGTCTTTTATATTCTATCACATATTTCTGCCTTCCTAATATTGGTCATTTTGTGAGGTTGTAAAGCTATATAACACTATGGGTTCAATTTGTGTTTACTGAGCACTTTTTATGCGCCCATTAAGAATTTGGCTATGTTTTGTGATGTGGTGTCAGTTCAAGTCCCATTCTCTGTGTATGTAGTAGTTATATAGTCTGGATTAAAAATTGTATCCATTAAAGTTATTGAAAATATATTTTTCTACTTTGTGTGGCCTTACTTTTCATTTTCTTAGAGATGTCTGTATTATTATTATTATTATTTTTTTTTTTTTTTTGGTACTGGGGATTGAACTCAGGGGCGTTATACCTCCGAGCTCCCGGATCCTCTAGTCTCAGCCTCCCAAATGCTGAGATTACAAGCCTGCGCCACCACGCCCGGCTGTATTCTTATTTTAATGTAGTCAAGTTTTCAATTTTTTTCTTCTTGGATAGTATATTTTATTTTTAGCTTATCTACTTTACATAAAAATATTCTTCTGTATATTATTCTATGAACTTTGTTAGTCAGCTTTTTCATTATTAGCTTTACAATTCACTTCCTGTTGACTGTGAGGTGAGGTGAGGTGAAGGTGAAGGTGAATGTGAGGTGAGGTGAAGGATGTGAAGATTTTAAAATATATTTATTTATTTATTCTAACATCTACTTATTGAAAAGACCATCATTCTCAATTTCTCTGCAGAGCACCCTTCATCTTAAATAGAATACTAATATGTGTTTGCTTTGGTTCCTGAATTCTCTTCTGTACCAATGATCGATTTTTTATGTTTCTTTAATTTTAGTTATGATTTCATTGGTGCATTGTAATCATACATCTTAATGAAGTACAAGCTGTTAAAGGCATACATGAACACATTTCTCATTTAAACCTTCCCCAGTTCCCACCCCACTCCCTCGCCCTCCCGCCTCCTCAAGTTCAGTTTAGTGATTGACTTTGATATGTTCCTGAGAGTACATCATGTGCAGTAGGGTGTCCCCCCTCCTCCCATCACCTTCCGTTAAGTCAAATTCTTTGCCCCCCTAAGGTTTCTCCTTCTTCGTCTAGAGTCCTTCTTATGTCCCACTTTCTGCCTAGCACAAAGTAAAAAGTCGTATGTTAGGAAGAGTATACGATTTTTTACTTTTTGTGACTGACTAATATCGTAGCATAATGTTTTCCAGTTCCATCCATTTCCCTGCAAATTACATGATTTTGTTCTTCTGTAGGGCTGAGTAAAATTCCATTGTCTACATATCCCTTTTGTCAATGCCATGCTGCCTTTCTTGCTATAATTTATAAAACAATTCTTGATATCTGTAACAGCAAGGCTCTTCACATTGTTCTTTCCAAAGAACATTTTAGTTATATTTGTCATTTGCATTTCCATATATATTTTAGAATGAGCTTGTTGAATTTCAAAAATGTAATCTGATTAGACTTTAATTGGAGACACATTGTATATATGAGGCTGTTTGGGGAAGAAATAATTTTATGGCATTGACTCTTCTGTATAGATAACAATTAATTGACCTCCATTCATTTAAGTCTGGTTGAAATTCTTCAAGGAATGATTTATGGTTGGTTGTGAAGTATTTTTGATATTTATTAGCCACCTTTCTAGTACTTGACATTATAGTACTTTGTTGGTATCTAATTTATAAATTTCCCTTTCAAAATGCTATTTTGCTGGCATTTAGAAATGTAAAACTAGCAATTGTATTAAATTTAATCCTAATTCTAAAAAAATATCTGTAGATACTTTGCGGTTATCTACAGATGCAGTTGATTATCTTCTAATAAAAGCAATTTTAGTCTCTTCCAACCCTTCTATCTATTGAAATTGTCTTTCTTTAAATATTTCTCTATGCAGAAAGTCTAGTATAATAGTGAACAGTGGTGATAATTGGCCTCATTGTCTTATTCCTAAATGTGAAGGGATACCTCTTGCTATTTCACCACTGAGATTTATTTATTTATTTATTTATTTATTTATTTATTTATTTATTTTTGCAAATACTCTTTATCAGGCTAAGAAGCTTCTATATTTTTTGATTAACTAGAAAAATGTTAAATATAATCCAATGTAATTTCCACAAAACCATATTATTTTAACTTTTTAATGTGATGGATTATATGCCTCCTCTTCTCTTCCCACCTCCCTCCTAGCCTCAATCTCCCTCACTATTCTAGTGGCCTCTCTCCTAAATTATCTAATGTCCCTTTTATTTCCTATATTCTTTCTAGCTTCTACATTTGAGAGAAATAATACAACCCTTGATTTTCTGAGACTATGTGATCTCACTTAATATAATATTCTCTAATTTCATTAATTGAGAAGTGTCTCTTCAGGTTGTTTGCCCATTTTTAATTGGTTTACTCAGTTTTTGTTGTTAGGATTTTTTTTTAGTTGCTTATATATTCTGGATATTAACCATATGTCCGATAAATAGTTGGCAAATATTTTCTTCCATGTTGCAGGTTGTTTTTTCACTCTGTTGATCATTTCTTTTGTTTTACAGAAGCCTTTTCATTTAATATAATCCTATTTGTTGATTTTACTTCTATATTCTCTGCTTTTGGAGTCTTACCCAGATAATCATTTCCTGTACCAATGTCTTGAAATTTTTCTCCTATTTTTCCAGTAGTTTCAGATGTTCAGGGGAGATAGAAATACAGTTTCAATTGTTGACAGGTGGACCAAGTTTTCCCAGCACAATTTATTGAAAAGTATGTACTTTCTCCTATGTATACTTTTTACTCTTTATCAGGAATCCATTGGATGATGAAGTACAGGTTTATTTCTGGGATGTCTGTTTTCTTTCACTGATGGATAGGATTCTGGCTATAATATTCTTGATTGGCAATTATTTTCTTTCATGACTTGGAATATATAATACTACTCTTTCCTGGTCTGTAAGGTTTCTGTTGAGAAATTTGTTGTTAGTTTAATAGAGATAACCTAAAATGGGTACTTGTAGTTTGGTCAGTGTAACTATAATATGCTATTGTGAACACTATTTCTGATCATGTTCATTTGAGGTCCTGTAGACCTCCTGTATATGGCTGTTGATACCTTTCATTAGATTAGGGAAGTTTTCTATTATTTAATTGAATAGGTTTTCTATGTTCTTATCTGTTTTTCCAATTGTTTTAAGTTACTCCAAAAAGTTAGATATTTGTTAATGGTGTCTCAAAGGCCTTGAATGCTTTCTTTGCTGTTTTTGTTTTCTTTCTTTCTTACATTTTCTGCTTTGTTTTTCTTCAACATCCCTATCTCTCTGCTGGATTTCTCATTCATAGTTTTCAATAATTGTCTCCATCAACTTCCCTTCTGCTGTAACCCAAAACGACTGACCACACAAATTAGAGAAAGGAAGATATGTTTTTTCATAGTTTTTAGAGCTTCCAAAATTCAGTCTATGCCAAGACTCCTTTGCAGAGCTTTGGGCATGGTGGGAAGCAGAGAGAGGGAGGGCATGATGTTCTATTCTCAGACCACAAAGGCCAGAAGGAGAGAGAGAGAGAGAGAGAGAGAGAGAGAGAGAGAGAGAGAGAGAGAGAGAGAAGCACAAAGCTCAGATCTTACATTATCGAGGGAGGAGAGAAGTTCATATAATCCCCAAGGCCACACCCTCAGCAGCCCCTCCATAGCAACCACCCACCCTTTCCAACATTGCTACCTTGTTTCCATAAGGACTAGGGAGACATTCTGAATCAAAACCATTACAATGTTTGACTAATTGTATTTAACTCCCAATTGTCTTTCCTCTCAGTGAGTTTTCATAATCTTTTAAAATTTTCTTTATCAGACATTTCTTAAATGGAGCTATCTTTGGAATTTGTTGCTAGAAAGTTATTTTTCTCCTTGGAAAATGTTGTATTACTTTATTTTTTTCATATTTCTTCATTTCCTGTGTTGAGATTTGTTTGATGTATCACTTGATTTCTACCACTTTTATAGGGTGTATATCTTAGTAAGCAGTTTTCTCTCAAAGTTGTGTATTGGGATGCCAATTCATTCTGAAATGTTGGTTTTGTTCCAGCTAGACAATGTAGTGTTGTTTCGCTATAGCTCCTTTGGCTGTAATTAATTATTACGGGCATTGTGCACACTGTGTCAGAGTCAGAGGGACCTATTGTCTATGGGCAATGCCACAGTAGGGACAGTCTAGTGGCTTAGACAGATGTGGTGCAGACAGAAAGTGGGTATGGGGTATTCACTGTTTTGTTAGTCCTGAAATGGGACTGGGGACCCCAGACAGATGCTGGAGGTTTCCTCAGGCACTTTTGATGCTACCTCTGCTCCTAGAAAAAGCCTCAGTATTGATAGTCTCAGAATCGATAAGGGAGCCAGGCTTGGTAGCACACACTTGTAATCCCAGTACTTGCGAGGCTGAGACAGGACGATCTCGGGTTTGCAGCCAGCGTCAACGACTTAGTGAGGCCCTCTGCAACTGCAACTTAGTGAGACCCTGTTTCCAAATAAAGAATAAAATAGGGCTTGGGGTGTAGCTCAGAGGTAGAATGCCCTTGGGTTCTATCCCTAGTCCTCCTCCCCCCCAAAAAAGAAGTGATAAGGGGCCTGAAGCACCTGTTCTCCCACCAGGAAATGGACTAGTCCCCCGTGCCCTATGGGAAGAGACTGATGGCAACTGCAGCCACCTTCTGTGGTGCTCATCCACAGTCCTATTAGCAGTGCATGGTCACCAGTGGAACCATGTCACTGGAGTAGCAGTGAGGACTCTAACATTGATTTTCAGCTTTTCGATTACAGTGCAAACCCTACAGTGGGTTGGTAGCTGAAGCCAAGCAAATTTCTGCTCAATCACTTTGACCATGAGCACCCGGGGTGGGCAATGGCTGAAGCAGTGGAGCTACTTGCTGCCTCCTCAACACACTCCCGTGGACAGGGCTGCAAGGGAGCCACAGCATTCCCTTCCAGCCCTGTCAACAAAAGGCACCCTCAGCACAATATAGGGTTGACAGGTGCCAAGAACAACTTGGGCACCAGCTTTATTCATAGCACTGGTGAAATTCCACAGAGAGTAATCACCCTGATCTGGTTCTTGCAAGCAATATCTCCCATTGCCCCCATCCCAATATCCATACCTGACATTACATGGCACCTGTTACACACCTTATTGTCACTCTTCCAGATTAACTTGGATTCACGAGGCAGCTATCCACCAAGCCCGATCAGAGTAATGCCTGTGGAATCCTTGAAATGTGAATATGCTGGCAATAATTATGACCCCTAGAGAATCCTAAATTGAGGTCATAGCTCACTTCTCAAGATGGTTCTTAGCTACAGCAGTCCGAGGATCCACTGAGAGATGAGGTGCAGCCCATTTCCAAAGCCAGGCTGTTTTGCAGATTTCAGGTTGCCTACCTAAATTTACTGCCGACCTGTGATGACTGCAGAACTTTCCAGTGGCTAAGACATTCAGCATTTGTGCTAACAGAGTTTTCTAGAACTATTCCATTCACCCTCACCTTAGCAAAAGGGAGTGCCCCCCTTCCCTGGCTGTGCAGCCAGGATGAGAGTTGCCAGCGAGTATGATTTCTCTTTCTGTGCTGTCATCACATGTCTTTAAATAATACAACTACAACATTCTAGTCTTTTCCTTGCTGATTTACAGTTTCCTCCCACAAAATACAACTATACATGTGTTACTTTGGTTCTCTTGGAAGGAGGAAACAAGTACTGGGCATCTCTATTTAGCCATCTTGAATCCTTTCTACTTATTTTAATTGATTAGCATTATTTTTGTTGTTTTATTTAGTGTTCTAATTAAAATTGATGCCCAGCAAACTACCTCAAAATGTAGTGACTTGAGACAACAACTATTCTATTAGGCTGACAAATTTTTAATTTAAATAAACTCTTATTGGTGCATTGTGACTATACATCACACTGAGATAAAAAGTGACATATTCATACATGCGCGCACAGCACCTGCTGCTCCACCTTCCTCCCACCCCAAACATGTTAGTGAGATCGGGAGTGATACCTTCTCATTTAGACAGAACATTATTTGAACTATTTTCTTCCTCAACCCTCCTTTCCCCCTCCCCACATCCCATCCTCTTCCGTATTCTACTGGTCTCTCCTCATTGATCTGAAGTCCTTTTTGTTTCCTATTTTCTCTCTAGTCTCCGCCTATGAAAGGAAACATACAATCCTTAATTCTCTTTATATATATATATATATATATATATATATATATATATATTTTTTTTTTTTTTTTGTGGTACTGAGAATTGAACCCAGGGGCATTCTACCTCTGAGCTACAGCCCCAGCCCTATTTTTTATTCTTTATTTTGAAACAGGGTCTCACTAAGTTGCGGAGTGCCTCACTAGGTAGCTGAGGCTGGCTGAGAACACGGATCCTCCGGTCTCAGCCGCCCAAGTACTGGGATTACAAGCATGTGCCACCACGCCCGGCTCTTTTTTTTTAATTTATATTCTGATAGACCATTTTAGTTTAAGTAAGATCTTCATCTTCTTATGAATTAATTAGCCTTGTGAAGCTGTTATTATTGATGGGTTTCATTGAAAAAAAGAAAATGTAATTGACACTCATGTGGGAGACTGATTGAATATATACCTTTCATCGACTCATAAAATATGTGATTGAAAGGGCTATGAGAGGATACAATTCTCTCACCTTAAAGGGAAAGAAATTGAGGCCTAACAAAACAGAGCATCTTGTTCTAAGTCTGCAGTTAACTGGCAAAATTGGGACTCAATTCCAGGTCTAACTACTGCTACAATGTTCTTTCCACTGCAAGGCAGCTGCATATTGTCTCTTACTGTAGTTACTAGTATAAATCTAAAATCAGTTAATTAATTTGGTAATAATAAGTATCCAAGGTTGCACGGTTGAGGAATAAAAGTCAATTTAATCATTAGTATTTATAATTATGCAAGTAAGTTGAGGAAAGGGTAGTTATCAATTTGTTATTGGCACCATTATCAATATAGATTGCAATAACTTAATGGAACATTACCTTTGCCTATCTATATTTTATATTATTTTGCTACTCGAAAGGAATCTGGGCCAGTAGAGTAGTGTAAAGGAGTTAAGGGAGGGAGGTGGAGAGGGGAAAATGGAGGCTTGATGAAGCCTAATATAATGCCATGCACATATATGAAGATATCACTACCAATCTCATTAACAAGTATGGAGAGAGAGGGTGGGATCCAGAGAGAAATACATCGAGTACTGTGTGTATGTATGTTTGTATCATTTTGAGGCTCACTATAATGTATAATTATGATGCGCCAATAAAAGTATAATTAAAAAAGAAAGCTTGGCCAAAAATCTGGCCAAAAATGTCAAGTTATGAATGATGCTCTTCTGTTTGTAAATTGTTCTCTCATAATCAAAGCCTATGGTTTCTATTCAAGTGATTAAGCGATGAAGTCTCTTTAACACAATCATTGTTGTTGTAGAAGCTCCTCCAGGAACCTGAGGTAGATAGGCTTTACTAAGTAAATAGCTGAATGGCAATATTGCAGTATTCTGTTATTAAATGAATATAATGATTGGTTATCTCAATAATTTTATTAGTCTAATTTTATATACATCAGCTTATTTAAGGAAGTAGATTTGAAAAGAGCTGATTAAATTCTGCTTTAATAAAAATCCACTGATAGGGATAAAAATTAGTAATTTTCAGTTTTTATGTCTCTGAGAATATTGCTGAAGAGATAATAAACAGCTTTATACCTCATTAGAAAGCTTAGGTTTTATTCATCTCTGGAATGGCTTAGGAAGAGCAGCATAAAATATGAATTCTTAGATTAGTTTCTTAAAATTATTGATAGCTGATTGTGCTCCTAAAGTATAAATTGCAGCATAAATTTAGTATAAAATATTTAACACTTATTTTTCTAAAAGATAAAAATAAGCATTATGTTAATTTTTAAAATAATGTTTTTAATGATATTATGAGTCTCATTCTTGTTTGATTTCTTTACTCATACATCAATCAATCATTCTTTATAACATGGAAAATAATCAAGTGTAGTATTCCTTTTAAACCAGTGCATATAATTACTTTTTGCTAACACTACTGTCAAAGTGAAACAATTTCTTACTGTTAAAACTCAACGGGTAAACAGATTTTTAATGTAAAGTTTTTTTTTATTTCTTAAAGTATAATTTTATTTCTTAAAATATAATTCTAGGTTTTGAAGTTGACGATGACACACACATTACTGATGACAATTTTCATTATTATTTATGACATCCTGTTTGTCTCTTTCTTTCCTTACTTTTAAAATGTCTTGCAAATTGCAATGTGTGTGAAAGTTTTGTTGTTTTATCTTGGGTCAAAGTTTTAATTTTTATCAGATTATGACTATACCAACTTTAACAACATTTATTGAATCTATTTATAGGGTATAGTAAGATACTTTGATACATGTATTCAAGGTATAATGAGCAAATCAGGGCAATTATTTTAATCTCCTTAAGCCTTTACCACTTTTATGTTTTGGGAACATTCATACTATTCTACTTATTCTATAATACAAATTGTTATAGACTATAGTTACCATACTGTGTTATACAACACAAGAATTATTTCCTTCTAACTGTGTTTTAGTACCTATTCCAACTTTGCTTTATCCTTTTCCCCTTCCCAGTTTTTGAAACCACTGTTCTAATCTTTTTTTTTTTTAATTGGTGCATTGTACTCATACATCTTTATTAAGCCCAAGCTGGTAAAGGCATACATGCATACAGCTCTCATTTAACACTTCCCCAATTCTTGCCCCATTCCCTCCCCCCTCCCTCCTTCAAGTTTAGTTTAGTGATTGACTTTGATATGTTTGTGAAAGTACGTCATGTGCATTAGGGTATCCCCCCCACACGGCATCCATCACCTTCAGTTAAGTCAACTTCTTTGCTTATCTAGGGTTGCTCCTTTTTCATTTGGAGTCTCTCTTATGACCCACTTTTTGCCTAGCTTCCGCATATTAGGGAGAGAATACGATTTTTTATTTTTTGTGACTGACTAATCTCACTTAGCATAATGTTTTCCAGATCCATCCATTTACCTGCAAATGACATGATTTTGTATTTCTTTATGGCTGAGTAAAATTCCATTGTGTACATATCCCATAGTGTACAATTCACTGTTCTACTCTTCTATGAGATCCACTTACATAGCTTCAACAAACAAATTAGTGAGTACAGTACATGTGATATTTGTCTTTCTGTACCTGGCTTATTCCACTTAATATGATGTTCTCTAGTTCTACTCATGTTGCCAAAGAGAAATAATTTAATTTTTCTATGGCTGAATGGAACTTCACTGTGTATATAAACCACATTTATATTATTCATTCATGTACTGAGCACCTTAATTGATTTCATATCTTAGTTATTGTGAATAGTGCTGAAATAAAAATGGGAGGGCAGGTCAATATCATATATAAACATTATGTTTCATTTGGATATATACTCAGTAGTAGGATTGCTGGGTCATAAGGAAATTATATTTTTAGTTTTTCAGAAACCTCCATACTGTTTTGCATAATGGCTGTACTAATTTGCATTCCACCCACAGTGTATAAGAATTCCCTTTTCTCCATATCCAAATAACAAATAACAGTTTCATGCCAGCATTTATTATTTGTCTTTTTGATAATAACCATACTAATTGCTTTGAGATGATACCTCAGACTGGGTTTTATTTTGAATTTCCCCGATGATTAGTATCATTGAACATTTTTTCATGTATTTGATGAATATTTTATGTTTTCTTGTGTAAAATATCCATTCAGATGATTTGACTATGTTTAATTGGATAATTTGGGAGATATTTGCTATTGACTTGTTGAATCGTTATATATTCTGGATATTAACCCTTGTCAGATGGTAGTTTGCAAATATTTTCCCAAAATGTAAGTTGTTTCTTCACTTGTTTGATTATTTCCTTTACTGTGAAGAATTTTCTGTATTTGATATCCCATTTATAATATTTATATTTGTTGTCTGTGCTTTTAAATCTTATAAAAAATATCACTGCCTATACTAATGTCTTGAGGTATTTCCCCTATGTTAACCTCTAGCAATTTTACGGTTTCAGGCCTGGCATTTAGATCTTTATTCCATTTTTCATTGATTTTTGTATACTGTGAGATGTAGGGTTCTACATTCATTCTTCTGCATATGTATATGTAATTTTCTTAGCACCATTTATAGAAGAGACTGTCCTTTTTCCAGTTATGTTCTTGCCTCTTTTGCTGACCATCAGTTGGCAGTAAGTATGTATGTGGATTGATTTTTGTGGTCTGTATTCTGCCCCATTAGTCTGTGTCAGTTTTGATTTCAGTATGATACTATTTTAGTTATCATCACATTGTAGTATGACTTGAAGTCATGTTTGCTAATTCCTCTAGATTTGCACATTTTGCTCGTGATTGCTCTGGGTATTCAGGGTCCTTTGCTGCTCCATGTGACTTTTGGAATTTGTTTTTCTGTTTCTGTGAAAAATACCATTGGAGTTTTTATGAAGATTGCATCGAATCTATAGATTGTTTTAGTAGTATGGTCCTTTCAACAATATTAATTTTTTTCCAATTCATCAAAACTGGATGTCTTTCCTTTGTTGCTTTTTTCAACTTATTTCATCAGTGTTATATGATATAATTATATATTAGGTATCTTTTATTTCCTGTTTAACTTTATTCTTAGATTTTTGTAGTTGTTGTGAATGGGATTACTTTATTAATTTCTTTTTCAGAAAATTTATTATTGGTATATACAAATGCTACTTGTTCTGTATGTTGATTTTGTATACTGCGACCTTACTGAATCACAGATCAATTCTAACAGATTTTTGGTGGAGTCTTTAAGCATTTGTTTTTATAAAGTCATGTCATCATCAAATAGTGGTAATTTAAATTCCTTCTTTACAATTTCAATTCCATTTTTTCTTTTTCTTAATTGCTCTCAATAAGCTTTCCAATACTGTATTGAATAAGAATAGTAGAAATAAGCAACCTTATTTTATTTCAGATCTTAGATGCAATATATTTTACTTTTTCCTGTTCAATATGATGTTGGCTATGGATTTATCCTATATAACCATTATTATTTTATGGTATATCCCTCCTATACCTCTTCTGTTCAGAGAAAAAAGAGAGAACACTGAAATGAAAGAGCTTCTGTGCAGCAAAGGAAACTATCAAGAACCTCAACAGAGAGCCCACAGAGTGGGAGAAAATTTTTTGCCAGCTACTCTTCTGATAGAGGTCTAATATCTAGGATATACAGAGAGCTAAAGAAAATAACAGCTAAGAAAACAAATAATTCAATCAAAATGGGCAGAAGATCTAAATAGACACCTCACAAAAGAAGAAATACAAATGGCCAATAAATCTATGAGGAAATGTTCAACATCATTAGCAATCAGAGAGATGCAAATCAAAACTACATTGAGATTTCACCTAAATCCAATCAGAATGGCAATCATCAAGAACACAAACAACAATAAATGCTGGCAAGGGTGTGGAGAAGTGGGAACCCTAATACATTGTTGGTGGGATTGCAAATTAGTGCAACCATTTTGGAAAACATATGGAGGATCCTCAGACGAATGGGAATGAATCTACCGTATGATCCGGCAATACCACTTCTGAGTATCTACCCAAAAGAATGGAAACCAAACTACCAGACCGATGCATGTGTATCTATGTTTATAGCTGCACAATTCACAGTTGCCAAACTAAGGAAACAGCCAAGATGTCTATCAGCAGATGAAGGGATTACAAAACTATGGGATATGTAGACAATATAATTTTATTCAACCATAAAGAAGAACAAAATCATGTTCTTCAGGGAAATGGATGGAACTGGAAAACATTATGCTAAGTGAGATTAGTCAGTCACAAAAAGTAAAAAATTGTATGCTCTCCCTAATATGCAGAAGCTAGGGATAAAGTGGGACATAAGAGGGACTCTAGACAAAGAAGGAGAAACCTTAGATGAGCAAAGGTAACTTAACTGAAGGTGATGGGGAGAGGGAAAAACCCTAATGCACAGGATGTACATTCACAAATGTATCAAAGTCAATCACTAAACTGAACTTGAGAAAAAGGGAGGGGGAGGGGGTGGAGCTGGAATTGGTGAAGGGTTAAATGAGAGATGTGTGCATGTATGCTTCTACCAGCTTGTACCTCACAAAAATGTAGGATTACAGTGCACTGAAGAAAGAAGAAAGAAAGAAAGAAAGAAAGAAAGAAAGAAAGAAAGAAAGAAAGAAAGAAAGAAAGAAAGAAGGCAGGCATATTGATATCAAACTAACTTGTGGATTTATTTACTCACTCTTCCAACAAACAATTTTAGATGTTTATGTCATTAAAAACATAGTAAAATAATAAAGAGATACCACTTTACTCCCACTAGGATGACTAGGATCTGTAAAGACAAAAGAATTGGCAGGATGTAGAGAAATTAGAACCTCATTTACTTCAGAGAAAAAGCAATTGTGCAGCCACTCATGAATAAAGAAGAACAAAACTATGTCATCTGCAGGAAAATGGATCAAACTGGAGAACATGATGTTAAGAGAGATTAGCCAGTCACAGAAGGTGAAAGGTCAGATGTTTTCTCTCATATGTGGAAAACTAGAGAGTAAGGTGGATGCAAGAGGGACTTGAGATAATGGAGGAGAAACTCCAGTGGAGTCAAGGAGGTGGTCTTAAGGAAGGTGGAGGGAGAGAGGCAAACTTAATGAAGGAATCACCTGTATGGGGAAGAGGGAATAGGGACGGAGCCGGGGGAAAGCCCTACAATATGCTGTGTACATGTATGCCACTATCACTACAAGCTGCATTAGGATATGAGACTATAATGCACCAATAAAAGTATTTAAAAACATGTGCAGCCACTCTGAAAAAGAGCAGATTAGTGTTTTCCAGAGTATAAATTGAGGGGGATTGATAACATTTATTAAAAAGAGTGTTGTTATTGTTTATTCTGGCGGGGGAGGGTGATCAAAATATCCTCCTTTACCCTTAGGTAAAGGTGATGTTTATACAAATCTGTGAAGATTCCAAAACTCACTGAATTGCAACTGTAAAAGAATGTGTGTTATGGTATGTAAATTTATCTGAGTTTAAAAAATGTTACTTTTAAAAAGAAGGTTCATTACTTGTGGAGAACTCTATTTGAGATGCAAGATAATGAAAAAACAGATCCTAGTCTCAAAAAAAAAAAACATAAAGACAAAAGGCAATTTGGGAAAATATTGCACTAATATCAGTAAGAAGTGGAATTGTATGGTAGGATTCAAGCAAAGGTGAAGGTGGCAGATAGGAAGAGGAAACTCTAAACTCTAGGTGTTGAAGGACTTACAAGAGATTTAAAGCTAATAGGATGTGGTGGAATATTAGATATAGGAAGGAATGAAAAATACTGTAAGTTGTTACAAAAATCATTTCACTTTCATGAAATGGGGACTATATGAGGAAACGGATTCTAAAAAAGGCAATTTAGTTTTAAACATTGAATTTACAGATATGTATAGAAACCTATTAAGTATATTTTTATCCATATTATCCTCATCAGGGACCATTTCCAGGGTACAGTTATGCTTCCTTACCAGCCAGGAATATATCTCAGCACACATAGGCACAACAATAACAAAATAGAATAATTATAATAATATACTGCAATGAAATTGTCAACATCAATACGTGGGTTGCATTAATCTGAAGAGCTTCTGTGAAGCAAAGGAAACTATCAACAACCTCAACAATGTAGTTTTAAACATTGAATTTAAAGATGTGTATAGAAACCTATTAAGTACATTTTTATCCATGTTGTCTCATCAGCGACCATTTCCAGGGCACAGTTATGCTTTCTTATCAGCCAGAAATATATCTCAGCACACACAGTAGATGCCTAAAATGATGGCTAACACCAAATTCTATATATACTGTGTTTTCATATACATACCTATGATAATCTTTAACTTATAAAGTATACAAAGAAATTATCAACAGCAATACCAAAATAGAATAATTACAATAATATACCGCAATAAAAATGTCAACATCACTACTTTCATATGTTGATGCCTTGATTCAGTAAAATAAGTGTCACTTGAATACAAGCACTGTAATACCATGACAGTCCATTGGATAACCAAGACAGTTACTAAGTGACTAACAGCAAGTACTATATATGATCTGGGTAGGATGGCTAGAGGGAAATATCACATCCTAGGTGGGACAGAGTGGAACCATGTGAGATTTTACCATGCTACTCAGAATGCTGTGCTATTTATTTATGTATTCATTCATTCATTCATTCATTCATTCCGTTTGGTAATAGGGAATAAACCTAGGGGTATTCTCTCTGAGCCACACATCAGCTCAGTTTTACTTTGAAAAAGGATCTCACTAAGTTACTGATACTGACCTTAAACCTGTAATCTTTCTGTTTCAGCCTCTAAAATATTGGGATTACAGGTGCATGCCACCATGCCCAGCTGTTGTGCTATTTTAAACATGTAAATGTTTTATTGCTGGAATTTTCCATTTAATCTTCAAAGATTAAAGTTGCCAGTGAGTAACTAAAACCATAGAGAGTGAAACCTCGGGAAAATAAGATCTTTGTTAGACATACACAACTATTCATACTCTTCGGAAAAAAATGTCTACATTGTAAAAATTGAAACTTCATTTTATTTCTTTTCTTTTCTTTTTTTTTTTTTTTTTTTTGCGGTACTAGGGATTGAACTCAGGGGCGTTCTACTTCCGAGCTACACTCCCAGCCCTATTTTTATTCTTTATTTTGAAACCGGGTCTCACTAAGTTGTGGAGTGCCTCACTAAGTAGCTGAGGCTGGCCGCGAACCCGGATCTTCCAGTTTCAGCCTCCCGAATGCTAGGATTACAAGCGTACGCCACCACACCCGGCTCATTTTGTTTCTTTTAAAAGGACACCTTGGACCCAAATATTCCTTGGGAGAGATGAAATAACACAAAAAGGACCTAATTTCTTGCAGTTTCTCATATACTTCATGTCATATTCTGGGATCTTAATATCTATAGGATCATCACTTTGATTTATATGCATTAACTTTTATATTATTTTAACATTATAGTAGCATGCTTTATGCTGTCACTACTGGCAATATTGATTTTCATGAATTAGGAATATAAACCACAGGGACACATATTTTTATTAATTGCTTTCATAAACATTCCTTCTTTGGGCAGAAAATTCTTAATGAAGAAAAAGAAAAATTAGAAAATGATAAATAAAGCAAAAAGGATGATAGAAAACATATTATAGCTCTCTTCCCCATAAATAAATAGTGCTTAAGTATTTTCCAAATATAAAATGAGTATGAAATATACATTTTAAAATGTAAGTTCATTTTTCCATTATTATATTTTCATTTAAGTAAAAGTCCATTTTAATGGGGTGTAATGTATATATATATATATTTAATACTCATACTAACATATAATTTCAGCTTAAACCATACATTTATAATTTATTATCTATTTATATCAGTCACAGTTAAAACAATCTCACAGTAATCAACTCTCAAAATTTGTCATATCAGGGGCATGCAAAGCAAAAAATTGCTTTCAAAATTTCCCCTTCATCAATCCTATACTTATTGTTTTCTAAGGTTTCATTTATACAGAAAACCCATTTAATTCAGAGACACGACATATGCACTGAGGGTTCAATTTTGCTCTCATTTTGATAATACACTGAAGAGTGTACATATATATATATACATATATATACATATATATATATACATATAAAATTTTAAAGTAAGTGTATTTTCTATTACTAATAACTATATACAAGTTATTAGGTAATTATTCCTAACTCTTGTAAATCATTTTCTAACTTCAGTGCATATACATGATCATCCTATTAAATTAAGTCAAGCAATATTTTTTTGTGTGTTTGTGGTACCAGGGATTGAACTCAGGATTTTACCTCTGAATTACACCCCCAGTCCTATTTTTTTTAATTTTGAAACAAGTTGCTAAAGGCCTCACTAAGTTGCTTTCACAAATTTGTGATCCTCCTGTTTCAACTTCCTAAGTACTGGGATTACAAGCATGTGCCTCCACACTCAGCTTAAGTCAAGCAATTTTATAATCATCAATTCAATATCTTATATAACTAGATACAATATACTAATATGATATTTAGTTGGGAATATTGAGTCTCACTACCAAAGTTTTCAAAATTAATTAAAACTCTAAGATAAAGATCTGGTGTTCTATCTCTAAGCAAATTGTTAAATTTTCTACATGCCTTTGCTAGCAATAAACAGGGGAAAAAGTCAATTGACCATTTTAACATGCTACACATAAATGAAAGTGTTTTGGATATTTTTATTGCAGAAAAGAGCAGATAGGTTTAATATGTACACAACTGCATGATAAAAATATGCAATGTTGCATTCTATATGAAGAAGTGTTTAAATATATATCTATATTCAAGAAAAGGAAAATGCTTAAATGACAGAAAAAACTTTAAGCTACACTGATAAGCTTAGGCTGACTTTGGTGATCAAGGAATATATGCCTGAATATGCTATAGACCTAGGGGTATGAGCTTTAATGTCCATGTGGAAATAAAAGATCTGCTCTTGGGTCAAGGTAAAGCTGAGAATCATATTTGAAATAGAGGAAATCTTTGATCATGGAAATGTTGATGCTTCAGTCAAAGGAAATTGAAAATATTCTATCCCGTGGGGGGGGGGAGAAAAGAAAAAATATAAGCAATTTGTTTTTCTGCCTGGAACTTCTAGATAAAAAAATGTTTTATACACACACACACTCACTCACACACACACACACACACACACACACACACAAATATGATATCCAAAGCATGTGTAAAATAAGCATGTGAATTTAAATTTACACCTTTCATCTATTACAGGAATCTTAAGACCAATAAAATAACATGAAGACACTTGAAAGCACACTCACCAGAAGAAAAGACAACAATTCTATAGCAACTATAGTGAATGCCTTCATGGATCCCCCAGATTGGCCTTAAAAATGAATGACTTATTTCCCCCCATTAGTGTGGAAAGGTGCCTGGCAGAAAACCATTAGTTGTAAACCTCTATGGGAATTTCCTCTGCCGAAATCAACCAACTTGTCCATAGGCACACCCACTTCCCAGAATAGCCTGACACCCATGATTAATCAAAGTGATAGTGTAAAAGCCAAGTCCCCTTGTCCTAATAGAACGGTTCTTCAGTATTCCTTATAGATTGATCTGAGTCATCTGCTAAGACTATATTACAGGTGTTCACCCTACCAACAAGACCGAAAATATGCTTTTATGCAAATCTGTGTTTCAGAGCCTTTTTCCAGTAGAACCCAACTGCTAGTGTTTGGATCTTGACTGCCTCATAAATGCCCATGTGTTAAAGGCTTGGTCTCCAGCTTGGCATTGTTGAGAGGTGCTAAAAATCTTTAAGAGGTGGAGTTTAGTAGGAAGAAGTTGTTACTGGGGGCATGCCAAAGAAGGGGTTTGTAAGGTGGTAATCTCTTTCTGCTGCTCAGCTTCCATGAGGTGAGTTGTTTGCTGCATGGTGTGCTACTCACATGATGTACAGACTCTAAAGAAACAGGGCCATTTGGGGACTAGACTATCATAAATTGTAAATCAAAGTAAACTCTTCCTTTTTTAAGATGATTATCTCAGGTATTTGATATAGCAGTGGAAATCTGACTAACACAAAATTTGGTATTAAGGATTGGAGTCATTGTCGTGACTACCTGAGATGATGTGGAAAAGCCATTGAAACTGGTTTATATGAAAGGCTGGGAACAGTTTGAAGTAGAGGGCTAGGAAAAGCTTACAATGCTATAAGAAGAACTTAATGGGCCGGGTGTGGTGGCGCAGGCTTGTAATCCCAGTACTTGGGAGGCTGAGATAGAAGGATCCCAGGTATGAGGACAGCCTCAGCAATAGTGAGACTCTCATCAACCTAATGAGACCCTGTTTCCAAAATTGGGCTGGGGATTAAGCTCGAAGGTAGAATGCCTCTGGGTTCAATCCCCAGTACCACAAAAAAAAAGACCTTAATGGGCACTGTTGGTAGGGACTCAGACTATCAGAATGTTGATAGAAATGTGGACAGGAAAGCGTATACTATTGAGATTTAAGATAGGGATGATGATTGTTTTGAGAACTAGACTAAAAGCCATCATTGTTAAATCATTGCAAAAAATAAATAAGTAAATAAATAAATAAATAGCTGGGTTTTCAGTGCCCTGAGGCTTTGTGGGAGAGTGGGAGACTGAGATTAATGGTGATGGATTACTTTATCTAGTGAAGGAAATTTCAAAGCAGCAAAGCACTCAGTCTGTGTAATACATATTACTGGCTGTTTCCATCTGATTATTGTGAGAATCAGGAGTATAGAGCAGAGAAGCCATATTTGAGAGATGGGGAAGAAAAGGAATGTGTCTAAATGTGCTTCCAAGGAAGGTGTAGAGATTAGGATTCTTAAATAGAAGGAAAATGTTTTGCATTAGACAGTAGGAAAGATATCCCAGAGTACCTAAGGAATCTGCAAGACCTCACCCATCACAGACTCAAAAGTTCAAAAATGTTAGTTTGTTTCAAAGACTTTTCTGGGCAGAGCTTTTTGAAAAGAGAACTCCAGGACATCTTGTCCAGCCCAGGTCCACCTCAGCTATACTTTCTCTGTGCTTCAATGCAGTTCTCCAGGAACTCAGGTCATTTAAAGAGGCACAAGTAAAATTCATGCCAGTGACAGGTCTTGGCATTGTCCACATAGTGCTGGTCTTGCAGGCATGCATTATGCAAGAGTTACGGGGTGATGAAAACCTCCACTGAGATATCAAAGAAATACCTGGGAGACCCAGGTTCCACAGGGTGAGAGTCCCTTCAATCAGTCTCTGACAGGACAATTAATAGTAAAGCCATGAGGGAGACAATAAAGCAACATTCCAGACCCTGGAAATTAGAAATGCCAGGAATTTGAAATGTCTGCAGAGGAGAGTTGCAAGAAACAAACAGAGCTATCTCTCAAGAGTGGCCATATGGGCTGTTATGCCTTGCTATGTAAGCCCACATTCTGGACAACGTACCTCAGATGTTGGATATGGAGACTTAGAAAATAATGTTTGTCCTGCTGAGTGTTGCTTTAGTCTGATCCATCATGTCCGTGCCCCTATTTAACTCTTTTAAAATGGGAACCTTTACCCTGTGTCAATGTAACTTAGAAGTAGGTAAAATGGTTTCTACTACTACTACTACTACTACTACTACTACTACTGCTACCACTGTAGTGGCTTATAGCTGAGTTTGCTTTAAGTCTCCTAGTAGACTTTGGAATTAGGCTTTTCAGCAATGCTGGTAGTTAAGCCTTTGGAGACTGTGGATGTAGACTGAATGCATTTACATTATGAGAAAGGCATGAAGCTTTGGAGATCAGGGGCCGAATTCCATAGTTTGCAACTTGATTAACTCTCTCAAAGGCCTGTATGTTAAAAATTCACGTCCTACATTTGGCATTATTGAAAGCAGGTGGAAAACTTTAAGAGGTAAGGCCTACTGGGAGGTTGTAGGTCAATGAGAGGATGTCCGTTAAGGGGGGTGATGGGATACTGATCTCTTGCTCTCTTTTTGTTTCCCAGTTACCATGAGATGAGCAGTTCACTCCACCATGTGCTCCCCATTATGACATGCTGTTTGCCACAGTCCCAAAACCAACAGAACTAATTGATCATAGAATAGAATCTCAAAAACTGTGATGCAAAATAAACCTTTCTTCTTTTTAAGTTGATTGCTTCAGGTATTTGTTAAGTATCTGTAATGGTTTGAATCTGGAAAGATACCCAGTTCCCTGCCCCTTCTAGCTTTCACAGAAATGGGGCTTGATTACTAAGGATGAGTCCATGGGGGTGTATCCTTGGGGATTATATATCCTTCCTCTTTCCCCTGCTTTCTCTCTCTCTCTCTGCTTCCAGTCTCCATGATGTGAGAGCAGAGCCTTGTACTTTCTCTTCTCTCTCTCTCTCTCTTCTCTCTCTCTCTCTCTCTCTCTCTCTCTCTCTCTCTCTCTCTCTCTCTCTCCCTGCTTTCCTTCACCATGCTTTGAGCTCTGCACACCCTCCTGACCTGAACCAAAGTCCTAAGTCTCCAAACACTGTGAGCAAATACATTTTCCTTTCTCTAAGTTTGTGGTCAGTGGTCAGTTGCTTTGTATTATGACAGTGAGAATGTTGACTGAGACAGTAACACAAAGCTCTCTAACATGGGACTAGGATAGATGATAGAGAGATAGGTAGGTAGGTAGATGATAGATAGATAGATAGATAAATGATGGATGGAGAGAGAGAGGTAGATAGATAGATAGATAGATAGATAGATAATAGATATTTCTTGCTTAAACATAAACTTAACACAAAACAAATCAAAAGCTCAGAGGACAGGATCAATAAGGCAGAGTTTAGCAGATACTACAAACATCATCAAAATTCTTGAAAAAAAGTTAACTTAGAGATATTACCAACATTGTTTAGACTAATTGTAGAAGAAATAAGAATCTGTAATGAAAAAGAGAGATTACAGAGGAAAAGGAAGACAGTTTATAGGGTGAAAAAAGAAAAAAAATACTGAAATACTTGTGAGGGTATAGTACATTGGAAGTCAGTATTCATTCTACCTTCCCTCTAGGGTGCCGTTGTTTTCGGCAGATCCCAGAAAGTAAAAACATACATTTCCAAGACTCCCTTGAACAAAGACTCTGGGTGTAATTTAGATTCAGCCAAGCAGACACAGTGATGTAAAATTTGGATTTAGACATGAGGCAAAGGCTTTGATTCTTTTGAGTCTGCTATTTCTGCTGGCAAGCAGAGTCATGTAGACTTAATAAAGGTCCCAATATCTAGTTGTTCATTTTATAGTAGGGCCAGGACTAATGTGAGGATTTGGGCACAAACTTTAAGATGACATAAAAAGTCTCAGTAATCAAGATAAATAATATTTCAATACAATGTTTTAAATAGTAAAATTAAAGTGAAAAAACTCATGATAATCAGATATGAAAGTTGTTAAGAAATTTAGGATCAGTATTCTCATATTTCCCCTTACCTCAAGTTTTAATATAGCTTCTGACTGGGACTAAAATTGATCTTGTCTTTCATTGCAACACTGGTAATTTGCTTACTATGAATATTCTGTATTAAGTATAATTTAACTGTTTCATCAATATATTTTTCTATATTTACTATCTTATTTTGCACTCTGCACTTGTTTTACCTATTTATTTCTTTTTTTTTTTTGTGGAGAAAACATCATTTTTTATAATACACTAATTAGAGAGGCAAAAATGGCTGATTATTTATTGCTTTTTATCTCTTTTTTCTCCTTTTAGTACTCCATGTACTTTCTTTTCCTAATTTGGGTGGTTTCATATTTTACTTCTAGTCTTATGATTCATTACCTAGAAATTAAAGGTTTCATACTAAAGTAATATAATTAGTAAATATAAATATCTGTTTCCTCCTCCAGATTGTAAAAGAAACTTGTGATATTTAAATGAATTTAACATTAACTGTCATACGTTATTATTGTTTCATTTCAATTTGAAGGTATTTTTACCACTTCATGATATGTTAATTTAATACAATTAATGGACTTTTAATTATATCTACATATTCACATTGTTTGCCTTTAATTTCTTCTCAAATGTCAGACCTGCAATCAGGGATTATTTTCCATATATCTGACATCTATCCTTTCTAATATCCTTTAATTAGGAGTGGCTGACAGAAATTGTGTTCTCCGTTTGCTTGAAAATTATGTTTTTCAAAACATGCAAGCTATTCAACATTTATCATTGGTTTCTATTATTGATCATGGAATGGCATATAGTCTAAATATTGTTCCATTGAGATAATTAGACTGCTCTTATTTATTTATTTATCTTTGAATTTCTGCATTTTCTTAGCATGCTCTGTGTATGGATTCATTGGGCTAATAGAATTTCTGGATGGGATTTTTTCTGCAAGTTGGTTTATTTAAAAGCCTCTTTTAGCCTGGCACAGTAGTGTATACCTGTAATCCCATTTCTTGAGAGGCTGAGACAGGAGGATTGTAGTTTCTAGGCCAGTTCACAATAACTTGGAGAGACCCTGTTTCAAAATAATAAATGGAGCTATAAGTATAGTTCAGTGTAGAGCACTCCTAGGTTAAATCCCTACTACCACAAAAAAGAAGCCTCTTTTGCCTTTTGTAGGGGGGAAGCACTGGGGATATTTTATTTTTATTTTTTATTTCAAAATAGAGCCTTGCTAAATTATCATGCTCTGGACTTGAACCTGTAAACCTCCTACTTCAGCCTCACATGTACTGAGATAACAGGTGCAATTTATCTTGGCTCTTCTATAATTTTTACATTCTCTTTCTTAGTCTTAAATGAGCTTAGGAGTTAACTTTTAGATGGTTGCAATGGGCTGTTCTGAAATAATAAACCTTCAAGTGACCTTGAATAACAAAAAATACCTCATTATAAGCAAAAAGACCGTGAAATAATAGAGAGCCATAAGCCTTTACATATTAACCCTGTAATTGCAGGTTAAGAATTTTCTTAAAAGTGTTCACAAGAAATGCTTTAAATTAGGCATGCCATTTAAAAAAAAACATTAAATTAGGCACACAGAACCAAAAGTGAATTCAACAGAATTGGACCCTAAGATATTACCATGAGCTCAATAATGTTAAATAGTGCAGGAGAAGTTCCTGCCAAAATAAAATAAAATAAATAAAATAAAATAAAATAAGGGGCAGGTGGGGAGCAGCTTTAGATACCCTACCAGAGCTATTCCTGGGAATTCTGGAGGAAGTTTACTTTAGTGAGTTGAATAAAATTCTGCTTAATGCTGTCTCCATGATCCATTTTCAGCCCATTTCCTTCCTGATTCCAAATAATAGTGGGGCCAAGCAGCATTATCCCCCAAATAATCTTTTTGATCATTAGTTGAAAGTTGTACAATGTTGGCAAAGGCAACCCAATAGACTGCATGCAGGAATTGACTTAGCACTTCCTATTACTTCAGAATTTAGACATGGCCAGTCAAAATACACATTTAAATTATTGATGCTACAGCACAGAATTAGAGTGCATCCAGAAGTCACGTATCAGGCATCCCTGAGACCAAAACCAAACCAGAACATGGCTTCATATTGGAAATCACAAGAGAATTACTGTGAGTGGAGTTTCCTAATCCTTCTCTAATCTAAGACCCTGGTGATGAAGGCAAAACCAGGATTTCCTTTGAAAGTCAATATTGAGTATCATCTTGAAACCAGGATTCTCACAATGAAGACCAAGTAGAGGAAAAAAAAATAGAAATAGAGATCTGATCACTCGTGCCAAAGTTCTTTATCAGATAAAATGTCTTCCAGACCCAGAAACCAATTCTCTATTGCAAAAGTAAAATCATGTGCCTCATATAAGGGCCACAGACCTGAGAGAAAACCTCTAAAATGGTCTCTGGGGAAAGTAGACTAGACAGCTTCTTGGACTCAACCATTGTCTCTTGATATTGGCATGGGGCTCATGAGTCACAGAGAAAAGGTCCATTTGGACTTGTCTCCTTGCTGGATCATCAGATTGATACTGAACACGGCCAATTTTGCCTACTGCACAATTTGCCAACCACTGAGTTTTGCATACTGAGAAAGCTTATTCAACAAGGCAGCCAAGTGTGGAGAGGAGCCCTAAGCTTCAAATCCACCTGGCCAAGGGTATTGTTTGGGGATATTTATGGGCTAAAGAAACTGGGAGCCAGGAGTGGTGGTGCACACCTGTTATCCTAGCACTTTGGGGGCCTGACAAGAGGATCACAAGTGTGAGGTCAGCCTCAGCCACTTAGCAAGGCCTTGTTGTTTTGATTGTGAAAATCAAAAAATAATAAAAAGACTGGGGATGTGGCTCAGAGGTAGAATGCCCCTGAATTTAATTTTCCAGGAAAGAAAGAGAGAGAGAGAGAGAGAGAGAGAGAGAGAGAGAGAGAGAGAGAGAGAGAGAGAGAGAGAAAGAAAGGGAAGGAAGGAAGGAAGGAAGGAAGGAAGGAAGGAAGGAAGGAAGGAAGGAAGGAAGGAAGGAAGGAAGGAAGGAAGGAAGGAAGGAAGGAGAAAGAAAGGAAGAAAGAAAGAAAGAAAGAAAGAAAGAAAGAAAGAAAGAAAGAAAGAAAGAAAGAAAGATAGAAAGAAGCAAGGATTTATGGTGTGGCAAAAGGTGATTTGAAGTGAAGTAATCAGTGGTATGCACATGTGTAATCAAACTTCATGACTTTTCATGGTATACATGTTCAGAAAATGGTGGCATTAGCATTATCTAGGGGCAGAGGTTGTGGAATTCTGACATCAAAAGGTCACCCGTCAGACATTATTTTTCCAGACACAAGTGAAGAATCACTGATTTTTACAAAAGTGGCCTTCAAGTCCTTGAAAAGTAACCTAAGCAACTGTTATCATCATAACCCACATGTCAGATGTGTTATCTACAGTAAAGCTAGTGGAAGATTAACAACATAGTGCTCAGCTGTGTGACCTCCAAAATTAGTGATTTTTAAAGTCAACTGAAAGCAAATAACTAAAAGTCAGTCAAACTAGAGGCTTTATTTAGGTTTTCCCTCAGTTTCAGTATATATACTGTTATTTTTAGTAAAATGATCTATAAATATCTTTTAGTAGCAACTGGTCTATAGTGTTGTTTAAGCCTCCTATTTTTTCATTGTACATCTTTATGGAATACAGTGTGACATTAGAATACATTTTTACATTGTGTATTGATCAACTCAGTATATATAGGTTATTCATCATATCAATTTTTATCATTTCCTCATGATGAGAATATTCAGATTCTCTCTACTAGCTGTTTTGAATTATACGATACCTAGTAATCTGGATGTTGTAGCCACTATTGAAATTTAGATTAACTTTTCTACTATTAATGTAAATATGTCTACTTCTATCTTCATATCTGTCAATGTTCACTTGGAAGTTATTATATCTGATGTTTGGTGCAAATGTGCTTGTAATTGTTATGTCTTGCTCATGAATTGTCCATTTTATCAATATTTGTTACACTTCTTTTTCTGTTCTATTTACTTAAATTCTGTTTTGTGTACTATTAGTATAGCCACCCCTGCTCTCTTTTGGTTACTGCTTCAATAAAATATCTTTTGCCATTCTTTCACTTTCCATTTATGTTGTTATATCTAAAATGACTCTCTAGCAGGGCGTGGTGGCACACGCTTGTAATTCCAGTACTTGGGAGGCTGAGACCAGAAGATCCGGGTTCGAGGCCAGCCTCAGCTACTTAGTGAGGCCCTCTGCAACTTTGTGAGACCCTGTTTCAAAATAAAGAATAAAAAATAGGACTGGGGGTATAGCTCAGGGGTAGAATGCCCCTGGGTTCAATCCCCAGTACCACACAATAAATAAATAAATAAATAAATAAATAAATAAATAAATAAATAAATAAAGTAAAATGACTCTCTGCAAACAGCATATATTTGAAACATATTTTAATCTATTCTGATAATCTACATATTTTAATTGTGAGGGTTAATTCATTCACACTTAATTACTGAGGGGAAACCACTTTTTTCCATTTTGATTTTTTTTCTCTATATCTTAGAGATTTTTTGTCCCTCTTCTCCATTATTACCTTTCTTTGCATTTCATTGATTTCTTAAGTGACACATTTTGATATTCTTATTTCTTTTTGTATTTCCATACCTATTTCTTTTGAGGGTACTAGAAAAAAATTACATGTAGCATTCTAAAGTTAAGATAATCTATCGTTCTTCACTATCAAAAACCATTTTTTAAAATTGGTGCATATCAATTTTACAGAACTGTGGATTTCAATAGTCGCATATTTATTCACATGAAAAAACATAATTTGATCAATTTCACTCACCAATACCTCCTCACTCCTCCCCCCCTTCTTATTTCATGGAACCCCCGTTTTTGCTTCTAGATTGTACATATAAGAGAAAAGATGTGATACTTTTCTCCCTTGATCAAACTTTTTCCATTTAACATGATGTTCTTCATTTCCATCCATTTTCCTGCAAATTATATAATTTTGTTCTTTTTTTTATAGCTGAATAAAACTCAATCGTGTACATATACAATATTTTCTTTATCCATTGATCTGTTGACAGTCACCTAGGCAGAATGAATAACTTGGATATTGTGAATTGTGTTGCAGGAAGCATGAGTATGCATATATCTTAAAAAATGATTACTCAAAGACTTTTTGCCCCATGTTATTGATACCACAAATTATATCTTTATGTATTTTGTACCCAGAGGCATAAATTTATTATAATTATTTATGCTTTTTTCTTTTAATCCTGCTAAAACTAGAAAGTAAATTTACAAAACAAAAATTATAATATGTATTTCTTCAGAAGCTGTTTCTGGAGACTTATTTTTCTTCCTTCAAATGAGCCATATTTCTCTTTTTCTTCATATCCTCTGTGAACTTTTGCTTGAACTTTAAGCATTTGAGGAACGCCCATCCCGCCCACTCTTTTCAAATGTGTGTGGAATGTCTTTACTAGTTAGAGGATTCCTGAGACTTTAAATCTTCCTGGGACAAAGTCTTGAACTTTATGGAGCATACATTCTGTAAGGGCCTGTCTGTGTACACTTTTATCTCCTTTTCTCTGGCTGCTTTAAATTGTCTTTATTTTCCCAAATATTCTCACACCAACTATTCTGAGGATCTTAGGTGTTCTGTGACATATCTTTGCTCATAATCTCTTGCCCTAAGCAGCTATGTGTCTGTAGTTTCTATGCACCATAACACCGTCACTGCCTTCTGTAGCCTCCATCCTTAGAGGAAAAGTATGCTGCCTTTCCCGTGTGAGCTTTGAGTTACGCAAGATAGTCCTTTCATTCTGGCAGCCCACAGATAGACCAAATGTTGACAACACATTCTATTGTGGTCCTTTTGGACCAAGGTATGGAACCAGGAATGAGGCCATGTCCTCTTCACCCTGCTGCATCATACTGGGGAAGGGGTGAGTCAAGAGTGAGTAAAAATGCCATACATTTTCTGCCATTTTAATGTGACGTTTGCATGATGGAGCATTGTCATGACTTTCTGCTATAGATTTTTGACTGTTTCAGAGCTTCTATAAGGTTATTGCACTAAGTGTGTATTAGTTTAATTGGTGTTTCATTGGAGAAACAAGGGCCTGGAACTTCCTAGTCTGCCATTTTACTAATGTCATGCTCTAACTTGTTTCTGTGTGCGAAGTATATGCTCTTACACCCCTCCATTGCTATTTTAGATTATTTCACTTTATATTTATGTAATATTTTGTACTTTTACAAATCTGCTAGTTTTCTTGTTTTTGTTTTTGTGGTACTCAGGGGCATTTTATCTCCAAGCTACACCCCCAGTCCTATTTTTTATTCTTTATTTTGAAACAGGGTCTCACTAAGTTGTGGAGGGCCTCACTAAGTAGCTGAGGCTGGCTGCAAACCCAGATCCTCCCGTCTCAGCCTCCCAAGTACTGGGATTACAAGCATGCACCACCACGCCCGGCTTGGTAGGTTATTTTGATAGTCTACAGGTCTTTCTAAACATTTTTGTGCTTGTTATTTTTTCCTAAATATTCTAAGCATAACTATTTAAAACTTGCATCTGATAATGTAAATATGTGTACTCCTTGTGGACCTGCATCTGCTGTCTGATTTTTCTGATACTTCTCGCACATAGTGTACTGCTCCATTTTCTACTTTGTGTGAATTTGTGGAGTTTGAGCTGGTAAAATTACTAGGAAAAAATAATTGTTGGGATTATTTGAGGCTTAGAAAAATAGTGCTATCTTCTAGATCGAACTTTCTTTTGCTGTAGTCAGATAATGTGGGGCACCACCAGGATGAAATGAAGAATGTTCTAAAAGAAATTCCAGTTCTTAAGGCTTATCTGGGTAATTATTAACTTGAGGTGAAAATTCTGCAAACACTGCATGTGTTTATGATTATGTTTCAGTGTCCTTTATTTTGGTGTCTTTTATTTTCAGTCCTGTACTTCTTGGTACTAAATTTTAATTGCTAATAGGCATGAGAATGTAGATGTAGTTAATTTCTTGTTGAAACTTCTCTTTATGGTATAAGTGTTTGGGATGCTTCCAACTTGTGGATAACCTGACTTTGGCTTACAGTTCCTTAAACCTTCTATATCATGAAAATCAATGATATGTTTCCAAAATTAGGGAAAATATTGAAAGTATAACTAGTATTAATTAGGGAAAGTATAACTTTCTTGCTATCTTTGCTTTTTTAACTCACCTAATAATTATTCTTATATTGTCCATTCTTCCATGATTTTTTAAGATTATGAAAAAATATTTCATCCAACAGCTTTAACTACTCTTAGTAGGGGCGTTAGTCTATAAACTTAGCTAGATGGATTACTATAAATTAAAGAACATTATTTTTTACAGCCACAAGCTCTAATTTAAACAGGCTCAGATTTCAAATCAGGAAACATTAGGCAAGATGAAAACACGAACATGTTTTACAAAGGTGAGTTTATCAGATGTGTCCTAAAGTGTGTGTGTGTGTGTGTGTGTGTGTGTGTGTGTGTGTGTGTGTTGGTGGTGGTGGTGGTGGTGGTGATGGTGGTGGCGGTGGTGGTGGTGGTGATGGTGGTGATGGTGGTACTGGGGATTGAACTCAGGCTTATTCTGCCACTGAGCTATATCCTTAGCCTTTTTATTTATTTATTTATTTTATTTTGAGGCAAAGTTTTCCTAAATTGTCCAACTGGCTACAATCTTGTAATCCTCATGTCTCAGCCTTCCAAATCACAGGGATCACAAGTGTGTGCCACAGAGCACAACTTAAAAGTATGTTCTATGGATCACTTATATGTCACTGACCTCAGTAGACTGACAAAATGAAAATTCGTGTGTTCCACCCAATATGTACTTAGTAAAGGATATATGAAGGAACAATGCAATAATCTACAGCGTTGTCAACTACCATAATAATTCAAACACCAAAAAATTTAAGGCTTATGAATTTAAAACTGAAATTAAAATAATTAATTTTTCTCTTTTTATATTTTTCAGTTAAAATCTTTCTGTTGTGAAAAAAGATATAATAAAGAGAATTCATGAGGAAAATGAAAGGTCAGAATGTCTAAACGATGGTTATGGACTTGACAAGAGAAAAAATCAGAATAAATTTTACACTGTAATAAAGAGTTAATTTCCACATAATTTGAGAAATATAATTCATAATTGGGTATGAGATTAATAAATCAATAAACAATATACTATATTGAAAGGCACCAAAGAATTTCATTTTAAACAAAACTGGAATTTGGATAGTAGACAAACCAATTTTTAACCATGCAGTTCACACAGAGGATTGGGCAGCAATTCATTTGGCATGCCAAAGAACAAACATCTTGAAACTTTGTGAAGAGCATGTCAGAGAGTCTGACAAGGCAAACCTGAGGGTGCAATCTTTCTCCCTCAAATAAATGGTTGCTACTGTGTTTTCTGACTAGGTGTCTTTTACCTGCTGATTTTCTGTGCCTGATATTGCAGCGGCCATTTTATAGGCAGCTTCTCTGTAAACTGAATGCATAAACTGAATGCTGTATATTTTACAGAGAAATTTACACTTCTCTTTCCTGTTGCTAAAAACTAAATTGCTATTCCAAATAAAAGTCCTTATTTCAGACGGTGATAGGCAACAGGAAAATGCATGAGAGGAAACATCTTTTGGAAGAAGTTGAAAATGTCTGATATATCATAACTCCAGTCAAGTGACTGTATTTGCAAACATTATATTTGCCTTGCAAGACATATTAATGTTGGGTGAGGCAATGGTGAAGAAATCTTTACTAATGGGTATTAAGTTATAGTTAGATAGGCGAATGAAGTTCTGATGTATTACACAGCAGGGTGACATAATTTTGAATGAAATGTTTTATGATAAAGGAACAGTAAATGTTTGAGGAGACTGATATCTTTGATTTGAATATTGCACAACATATACATATATTGAAATATCACATGGTGCCTTATAATTATATATACACTATATGTCTCAGTTTTGAAATATTTCAAAATTAAAAACAGGTTAAAGAAGTTCTTCACATAAGAAGGAAGAGTATTTGAGAATGAATAAATGAGGTAAAATTAAACCATTTTTTATTTTAAATTTCAAACAAGTTACTGCATGCTGGCCTGGAACCTGAGATCATACTACCTCAGTGTACCAAGTACTAGGATTATAGGTGTCTACCATGCTTAGCTGATAAGCGTTTTTTGTTTTTGTTTTTGTTGATATGCTCTTGAATTTAGTTTGTTGCGAGGTGACCCACAGAGACACACCACACTCCATTTGTGCCAAAGAGGTGGCTTTATTGGCTTTATTTACCAGCCGCCGGCTGGCCGGAATGAGCAGCCTACAGGCCGTGGCATGGAACTTTGGTGTAGGCCAGTTTTATACCCTTTGGTTACAGAGTTGGGGGTATGGAAAATTATTGCATTGTTTTATAAATCCAGTGCTTAGGACACAGAGCTTATCTTATTTAGGAAGCTAATAGTAGTTAACATTCCTTTTTACATACTAGTTTAGTTTCTGTTTGCCCCTTGGACCTTTAATCAGAGGGCCAGGAGAACTTGCCTAAGACTTTTACCAAAAAATGGATACATGCTGTTTCAGTTTGCTAATATTTTATTGAGAATATTTGTGTCTATGTTCCTTAGAGATATTGATCTGTTTTGTTATTTTCTTATTAGGTTTCAATATCAGGGTAATGCTGGCCTCAGAGGATGAGTTTGGAAAAGTTCTCTTCCTTTCAAATTTTTTGAATATTTTGAGAATTATTAGTATTAAGTCTTTCTTTTCAAGACTTAATAAAATTCAGCAATGAAGCCATCAGTTTCTGAAGTTTTCTTTGTTGGAAGAATTCTAATAAAGGCTTAATCTCAGTATTCATTTTTCATCTGCTATGTTTTCTGTCTTCGTGGCTAAATTTTGGTATTTATAACGTGTCTAGAAAGGTATTTTTCTAAGTTTTTAAATGTTTTGGGATATAGTTTTTCCAAATCATCTCTCTAATTTTGTTTTTTCTGTCTCATCTTCCATCTCTAATTTAATTTTCTTGGGGCTTATTGTTTTTCTTGGTTAGTCTAGCTAAAGTTTTGTCAAATTTCCTTATATCTTTAAAAAACCAACTCTTCATACCATTGCTCATTTGTAATGTATTTTTAGTCCCATATTTCTGATCTATTATTATTATTATTATTATTATTATTATTATTGTTGTTGTTGTTATTATTATTGTTATTTTGGAACTGGGGATTAAACACATGGGCATTCTAACTCTGAGCTATACTTCCAGTTTATTTTTTATTTTTTGTTTTGAAACAGGGTTTCACTCAGTTGTGGAGGGTGTCACTCAGTTGCTGAAACTAGTGTTGAACCTGCAATTCTCCTGTCTCCACCTCCCACCTACTGGAACTATAGGCATGCACCACCACACCCGACTTGCTCCTATCTTTTGTAGTCATTGTTTCTACAAATTTTGGGTTTGATTTTTTCTTGATTTTCTAGATCCTTCAGATGCTTTATTAGGTTGTTTATTTGAAATCTGTCTATTTTAAAATGGGCGTATATTCCTGTAAACTCTTTTCTTTGTTGTATACTATATGTTATGTTGTGTATCCATTTTCATTTGTTTCAAGAAAGTTTTAATTTTTAATCTGATTACTTCAATGATACATTATTCATTCAGTGGCTTGTTTTTATTTTCCATGAATTTCTGTAGTTTCTTTTGTTATTCATTTCGAGTTTTATTCCATTTTAGTTTGAAAATATACATGATAGGACTCCATCTCTAGATACTGATGAAACTTTTATGTAACATATGATCTATTCTAGAATGTATTATGTATGTTGGTGAAAAATGAGTACTCTGCAGCTGGTGGACAAAATTTTCAAGAAAAAAAAATAAGCCCCAAGTAAATTTGTTAAGTTAATTTAATATACAATATAAATGTTTCTTTTGAATTTTTGTCTTGATGACACTAGTGTGCCAAATTTCCCAGTTTTTCTATTATAGCATATCTCTCTTTAGATCTAATAATATTGATTTTCAAAAAATTGAATGCACCACCATTGTATGAATATATTAATAATCATTATTTCTTCTTGTTAAATTCACCCCTCAATTATTATATAGTGACCTTCATTGTCTCTTCTTACAGGTTTAGTCTTTAAGTCTTTTGTCTGACATCCAAATAGCTACTTTTGAAGTTGGGCGTGGTGGCGCACGCTTGTAATCCCAGTACTTGGGAGGCTGAGACCGGAGGATCCGGGTTTGAGGCCAGCCTCAGCTACTTAGTGAGGCCCTCTGCAACTTAGTGAGATCCTGTTTCAAAATAAAGAACAAAAAATAGGACTCGGGGTATACCCCGGAGGTAGAATCCCCCTGGGTTCAATCCCCAGTACCACACACACACATTAAAAAAAATGGCTACTTCTGCACACATTTAATTTTTGTTTGTGTGTAATATTTTTCCTATCCTTTCATTTTCAATTTGTGTGTGTCTTTACTGATGAAGAGAGTTTCTTGTAAGCAGCCCATCAATAAGGTGTTGTTTTTGTATCAATTTAGCCAGTCAGATCTTTTAACTGGGAGAATTAATTCCCTTTACATTCAAGGTCATTACAGACCAGTGAAGACTTGATCTCATCCATTTGTTGTTTTTTGTTTGTTTTGAATATCGCTTTCCCTCTCTTGTTCATGTTTGTGGCTTGGTGGTTTATTATGAGATTTGATTCTTATCTATTTCTCTTTTGAGCATCTGCTCTTCTGGTTAATTTTATACTTCCATGTATTCATTGTGGTGGTTATCTGTATTTTGGTTCTGAATGTAGAACTCCTGTAACCATGGTTTAATTTCACCTCACTTATTCCTTCTCAAATACTCTTCTTTCTTATATGAAGAACTTCTTTTAACCTGTTTTTAATTTTTAAACATTTTAAAACTGATGCATACAATGTATACATAATTATAAGGCACCATGTGACATTTCAGTACATGTAATGTGTTGTGCAATGTTCAAATCAGGATATCAGTCTCCTCAAACGCTTACCATTCCTTGATCATAAAACATTCAAAATTGTGTCATTCTGTTATGTAATATAACATCAGAACTTCATTTTCCTATCTAACTATAACTTAATAAGCATTAGTCAACTTTTCTCCAACTTTCCTTCCCCCAACATTAATATGTCTTGTGAAGCAAGTCTAATGGTTGCAAATATTGATTTTTTTTTTATCTGACAATGTCTTTATTTCAGTTCTACTTTGAGTATAATGTCATAGGATACATGATTCCAAGCTGGAAGGTTTATGCCCTTTAAATATATCACTAGACTTTCTTCTTTCAAAAGAGAAATAAGCCCAGAGCCGGGCATGGTATCACACTCTTGTAATCCCAGTACTTGGGAGGCTAAAATGGGAGGATCCGGGTTTGGAGCCAGCCTCAGTCTCAGCTACTTAGTGAGGCCCTCCACAGTTCAAGGCAAGGGGAAATCCAAGATCAAGGTTCCTACCCGCAGGTTCATTTTTTTGTGAGTCTACTTTCTGGGTTTCTTTTTTTTTATGGTCCCTATTTCCAGGGGAATAGGGAACCTGGGGCATCATGGGATATTGGTCCCCCGACCTTAGGGTCTAAAAAGAAAGTGGAAAACAACCTTAGGTAGGAATGGAAACAGGAAGTTTGGGATATAGGGTCTTTCTTACAATAGGTATGAGTGATTTCCTTTTGAGAGGCAAATGAAGCTCTGAAAAATCACCTCAGGAACTTCCAAAGTGGAGTCAGCACATTGTGAATCGGCCTTGCTTTTTAGGATGAACAAGATCTGTTGAAACAAAACCATTTTTCTTTCCTTCCCAATCCATCTCCTTTCTGCCTAAATTTTTATTCCTTCTATTCTACCTCATCACTTATTTTTCTAGTATCTTTCCTCTTTGCATTTCACTTTGGGAAGTATCTATTGACAAATCTTCAGATTCACTCGTTTATTTCTTGGTTGTGCCCTAGCTACTAATATGCTCATCAAACCTTCTTCATTTCAATGCTAGAAATAACACTGTAATTGTAATTTTCCCTTCTCTCTTCTTATAAACCTTCCTTGCTTATACTGTTTAATTAACAGCGTCACCCACAGGAGACACTAACTGGCTACTTGAAATGTGCTGTGTTTTTTTTTTTTTTTTTTTTTTTTTTGTGGTACTGGGGATTGAACTCAGGGGCGTTCTACCTCCGAGCTATACCCCCAGCCCTATTTTTTATTCTTTATTTTGAAACTGAGTCTCACTAAGTTGCAGAGTACCTCACTAGGTAGCTGAGGCTGGCTGCGAACCTGGATCCTCTGGTCTCAGCCTCCCGAATGCTGGGATTACAAGCGTGCGCCACCACGCCCAGTAATGTGCTGTGTTTTAATCACCTGTTATCATCTGATTTTGTTTTATTTAGGAAATGTCCTCAATTCTTCAAAAACACCTTTGCAAGTTACATAAAATTAATTCTGTTTTTCAATTATTTGATTGCATGTTTTGCATTTAAGAGCTTTTTCAAGTTACTAGGGGTTGGTGCACACTTATAATCCCAGCATTTGGGAGGCTGAGACCGGAGGATCTGGGTTCGCAGCCAGCCTCAGCTACCTAGTGAGGCACTCTGCAACTTAGTGAGATCCTGTTTCAAAATAAAGAATAAAAAATAGGGCTGGGGGTATAGCTCGGAGGTAGAATGCCTCTGAGTTCAATCCCCAGTACTAAAAAAAAATCTTTTTGTTTTGTTCCATTTTGTCTTGTCTTGTGTGCTTGCCTTTCTAGTAAAGGTCCCTGAGGTGGCTCAGGGATCTGGATAGGGGCAAGGATCCAATCCGACCCGAGATTGCATACTGGACCAAGGACACTTAGGTGCCTAGTATGTTCCCAAGAAAGAATGGACAAAGGTTCATTCTACATCCGCCTGCAGCTCTGTGGCAAGGAGGCTTGTCCATAGGAGAAATGCAGAAGAGATCACTGCATATTTCCATTGGTGGGACGCCGCTACGGAAAGACTGACAGCTCATTAAGGACAGATGTTAATCTGATCCAAATAGTTCTTAATTTTGTCGTGTTTGTTTGTTTTAAAAGTCTAGTTTTGTATTTTTCTCTTTTTTTAATTCCTTTTATCTCCAGAATTATTAAATGAATCCTTGAAGTACACAAAGATTGACAAGATCATGGGTAATTCTGCTTCTGTCCATAAGAACTCTCCCCTTGGGTGTATATTAAATAATTGGAATTATTTTAAAATAGAGGACATAGCCGGGCATGGTGGCTCACACTTGTAATCCCAGAATTCTGGAGGCTGAGGATCCGGGTTCGCGGCCAGCCTCAGCTACCTAGTGAGGCACTCCGCAACTTAGTAAGACTCGGTTTCAAATAAAGAATAAAGATAAAGAATAAAAAATAAAGAATATTTATTTATTTTCCAAAATAAAGAATAAAAAATATAGGGCTGGGGGTATAGCTCGAAGGTAGAATGCCCCTGAGTTCAATCCCCAGCTCCACAAAAAAAATAAAAATAAAATAAAATAAAATAGAGGACATAAAGAAGGAGAAGCTTATCTTCTTCTGTAATACAGCCTGGCCTCAGTATAAGTTAAAGGGTGGTCAAAGATGGCCCGAAAATGGGACCATAAGTTTTAATACTATAAATCAGCTTGATCTATATTATAAGCAAGAAGGAGAGTTTACAGAGTGCTATATGCTCAGACTTTTATGGCTTTATATTTAAACCCAAAGTTGTATGAAAATTGTGATATTTTTATGCAGATGCTTCTCATCAATTATAGGATGAGCCAGACCCAATGGAGGATTTATTATTGAGCGCTCCAAATAGGTCTCCTCCAGAACCTGCAGCTACAACTGCAGAACCAATAACTTCCCCAGCCACACCACCTCCTTATAAGCATGTCTGTCCTCCATTTCCAGAGGAACCCAGCCCTGCTCGTATAACTAGAAGTGGTACATGTTATCATCCAACTAAATCGAAGCCTTCAAATATGTGTCCACTTTGAGAAGTGGCAGATGGGGAACGAAATATATTGAGAGTACATGTTCCTTTTTCTATGACTGAGCTAGTCCAGTGTAAAGAAAGATTGGGTCAATTTTCAGAAGACCCTGATAGGTTTACAAATTGGTTTCAAGATCTGGCTATTATGTTTGATCTTACATGGATGGATCTTCATGTGATCCTTTCCACTTGCTGCACTCCTGATGAAAAGACTCCTGTACAGGAAGTTGCAAAGGCATATGGTGATGGAATCTATGCCCGAGATCAAGGGCAGCCTACAGGAGAAGAGGCTATTCCTGGTCAGAACCCTAATTGGTATTATCAAAATGGTAGTGAGGATCTTAAAAAATGGAATCATATGATCACATGTTTAATTGAGGGAATGAGAAGATGTATGAATAAGTCTGTTAATTATGATAAGGGAAATAACACAAGAAGCAAATTGAAGTCTTGCTGTGTTTCTGGGGCGTTTAAATAAAACCCTCCGAAAATAAACTCATATTGACCCAAACTCACTTGAGGGACAAATATTATTGGGGACTCATTTTATTAGCCAATTGGCCTCAGATATTAGGAGAAAACTTCAAAAGCAGAAATTGGGATCTCAGACTCCCATTAATGAACTTTTAAATTGGCCTTTGGGGTTTTCAACAACAGAGACAAGGTAAATGAAATAAAGGACCAGAGGAGACAATTGCATACACAGAGACACCCCCACCTAATTGCCCTAGCATCAGATAATAGATCCCTGCCACCTCAGAATTATCAAAAGGCCCCTTCTACAGAGAGGGAAAGAGACATGAGGCCTGGCATCTGCCATAACTGCAAAGAGCCTGGGCATTGGATTAAGGATTGCCCTAAGCAGGGTCCATCGCCTCCGAAGGGAAGTGAGGCCATCTGCTCCCATCATGGATGCCCTCAAAGACTGAGCATGCCCGAGGCTCAACAAGCCCCCCCCTCTGATCAGCCCTCTAACCAGCTAGACATGACAATGGAGGAGCTTCGGGTAACTCCTGATGTGGCAGGTACAAATATCAGTTTTCTTTTAGATACGGGGCCCAAGTTTTCTGCTCTGCTTGCCTCTCATGGACCTCTTTCAGATAAAACATGCATTGTAACTGGAGTTGAGGTTGACGGCATTCCAAAGGTTAAAAGGTTCACAATCCCTTTAACATGTAGGTTTGGAGAGCTAATTTTTACCCAAACTTTCTTAGTTTTTCCTGAGTGTCCTACTCCTTTACTAGGAAGAGATTTCTTGTCTTCTCTGGGAGCAACGCTTAATTTGGCACCAGGACATGCTTCCCCATTCCTAGGTGCTTTAATAGAAAAGCCAACAAAAGAGCAATATATCTAAAGATATTTTGTGTCAGGTAGATCCTCAGGTCTGGAATATTGAAGTCCCTGGAAGAGCAATTAATGCTCAGTCACTTTCTATTTCATTAAAAACCCCAAAAGTCTACCCCCACAAGCAGCAGTATCCTATCAAGCTAGAGGTGTGTCGAGGCTTTCAGTCTCTTATTAATAAGCTTCTCAAATATGGTCTTTTAATCCGCTGCTTCTCCCCATGCAACACACCCATTCTCCCGGTGTTAAAGCCAAATGGGGAATAGCGATTAGTTCAAGATCTAAGGGCAGTTAATGAGGCTGTAGTTCCACTACATACTATAGTTCCAAATCTGCATACTATTTTGACTCAGATACCAAGTGAATCTAAATATTTCATGGTATTAGCGCTGAAGGATGAATTCCTCTGTATCCCACTACATCCAGATTCACAGTATCTATTTGCTTTTGAAAGGACTGACCCTGACAGCATGGAAACTGTGCAGTACACTTGGACAGTACTGCCTCAGGATTTTAGAGACCGCCCCCATCTGTTTGGAAATGCTCTAGCAAAGGACTTAAGATCTTTAACCCTTAAAAGAGGGGCTCTGCTCCAGTATGTAGATGATCTCCTCATATGCAGTCGCACCAAACAGGACTCTGATGACAATACTGTAAAGGTACTTAATCATCTGGGAGCTGCCGGGTACCGTGTGTCTCCACAAAAGGCACAAATTTCACAGGAAATGGTAAAATATTTGGGCCATATCTTAAATCCAGGGGAGAGAGCTCTCACCCCTGAGAGAAAAGAAGCCCTTTTAAAGATAGGGCCAGCCACCCCAGACCAAGAGACAGCTTAGAACATTCTTGGATATGGCTGGATTTTGCAGAATCTGGATTCCCAATTTTGGACTTATAGCTAAACCACTCTATGAGACCACCCAAGGGCCTGACCATGAGCCCCTAGAGTTGCTGGGAAAACAGCAAGAGGCCTTTCAAAAACTGGAGACCTTACTGCTGTCTGCCCCAGCCCTGGGAATCCCTGACTTAAATAAGCCATTTACGCTCTATGTAGCAGAAAAACAAGGTATGGCACTGGGGGTCCTTGTTCAAAAACTAGGAGATATCCCAAGACCTGTGGCTTATTTTTCTAAACAATTAGATTCAGTGTCACAGGGATGGCCTGGTTGCCTATGAGCTGTGGCTGTGGCTCTCCTGGTGAAGGAAGCTGCCAAATTAACTTTAGGACACACACTAGAAGTCCAAACTCCCCACCAGGTTCAGAGTGTTCTTGACATTAAAGGACATTGATGGCTAACTGGAGAATGGCTAACTAAATATCAAGCCCTCTTATTAGAGTCTCCAGAAATCATTCTTAAGGTCTGTCAAACCTTCAACCCAGTAACTTTACTTCCCATCCCAGGGGAAAAAGATGACTTGGTCCACTCTTGTGTAGAAACTGTAGACCAGGTGTATGCTAGTAGGTCTGATCTTGGTGATCAGCCTCTAACTGACCTGATGTAGAATGGTTTACTGATGGAAACAGCTTCATGAATGAGGGGATACAAAAAGCAGGTTATGCAGTAGTAAGCCTTCATGAGGTAATAGAGGCAAAGCCACTTCCTCCAAACACCTCAGCACAAAAGGCTGAAATAATTGCCCTCACGTGGGCTTTATAACTGGGAAAAGGCAAACAAATGAATGTATATACAGATTCTAAGTATGTGTACTTTGTTATTCATGCATATGCTGCCATTTGGAAAGAAAAAGGACTTTTAGCAGTGAAAAATTTCCCCATTAAGCATGGTCCTGAAATCCTCTCTCTTCTAGAAGCAGTGTGGTTACCTGCCCAGGTATCTGTAATACATACCAGAGGACACCAGAGAGATGGTTCCTCCATAGCACAGGGAAATGCATTAGCAGATAAAAATGCTAAATGAGCAGCACTGGAGAGCATTTCAGAGATGGCTTTAATTCCTCTTGCCCCAGACTTAAGTGTAAACCCATCTTATACTGAAACTGAAAAGGAATGGGCAAATCATTGTGGATATAAACTAACTGAAAATGGTTGGTGGGCAAGGGAGGAGGACCATAAAGTCTTGCTACCCCAGGCTGATCAATGGCAAATTATTAAAGGATTCCATGACTCATGCCATTTTGGGAAAAGGGCACCAACCACTTTAATTGCTCTTGCCTTTAGAGGAAAGGGTCTTGAGACCACCATTCAAGAGGTCACTAGGGCTTGCCCCCTCTGCCTCCATAATAACCCAGGTGGAGGAGCCAGGCCACCACCGTTGCTTACACAGTACAATGATGTGGCACATTCCCAGGAGAAGACTGGCAAACGAACTTCACTCAAATGCCCCTATGCCAAGGATACAAGTATCTCTTGGTTTTTGCTGACACTTTTTCTGGGTGGGTGGAGGCATATCCTACCTGAACTGAAAAGGCCCAAGAAGTTGTTAAGGCATTATTAAAAGAAATTATTCCTAGATTTGGACTCCCCAGGTCACTCCAAAGTGACAATGGGCCTTCCTTCATCTCAAAAATAACACAGGAGGTTTCACAAGCTCTGGGCATAACTTACTATCTCCATAGTTCCTAGCATCCTCAGTCATCAGGAAAAGTAGAAAGGGCTAACTTACAGATTAAGACCACCTTGGGAAAGCTATGTCAAGAGACCTCAGAGCCCTGGTTACGCTTACTGCCCATTGCACTATTAAGGATTAGAATCGCTCCTAAAACCTCTCTCCAACTGAGTTCTTATGAAATGCTTTATGGGAGATCTCTTTCTTTCTTTCTTTCTTTCTTTCTTTCTTTCTTTCTTTCTTTCTTTCTTTCTTTCTTTCTTCCTTTTTTCGTTCGGTACTGGGGATTGAATTCAGGGGCGTTCTACCTTCGAGCTATATCCCCAGCCCTATTTTTAATTCTTTATTTTGAAACCGGGTCTCACTAAGTTGTGGAGGACCTCACTGGGTAGCTGAGGCTGGCGGTGAGCCGGATCCTCCAGTCGGTCTCAGCCTCCCAGATGCTGGGATTACAAGCATGCGCCACCACGCCTGGCTATGGGAGACCTTTTCTAACCTCAGATCCTGTCACTGACTCTAAGACCCAGGAGATGATTAAATATATAATTAATTTGAGGCAAGTACAAAATGCTTTATTGGAATATGGAAATAGGATTCTTCCAACTCCCGATAATTTGACCTACCTGACAAAAGTACAACCAGGTGATTATGTCTTACTCAAAACCTGGAAAAAAGGACTCACCCTCAGATCAGCTTCTCCCAAGACTCTTTACATCCTTTGAATCCTTATGGTAGTTCAAGTTTGTCTATTTAAATTTAAATACTCTAAAGAGGACTGCACTTCTAATGGAAATGCTCTAGAGTTTAGGTATTGCTCCAAACCTGCGAATAATTATTTTAATTACAGTGTAATTCAAAAGATGAGCATTACTGATGATTCTTTACTCTGGAAAATCAGAGTAATTAGAATGTGTATTTCTTCTCCAGATCCCATGGATTAGTTTACTTTCAACCCTGGAGTTTCCGCAAGTTATCACATTGTCAATTTCTAGTATTGCCATTTTGGGTCTCTGATATTGCCTAAGAATTCGTTCCAAGAACAAAGTAAGGAAATGTTATGCTTTGGACTTAAAATGTTCTCCACAAACTCATGTGTTGAAAGCATGTCTCCAATGCAGCAGGGTTCAGAGGTGAGACATCGCTGGAGGAGGTGAGTCATTAATTTGGGATGTGACCTTGGGGACTGTGGATGCTTTCGGCCACTTCCTCCTTAGTTGATGCCTGTAGCCAGTTCTATTGGACTGAACCTCTGAAACGCTGAGCCCCAATAAACCTTTCCTCCTCTAAGATCTAGTTGAGTATTTCTGGTCACAGTGACAGGGAGGCTGACTAAAACAGAAATTGGTACCAAGGAGCAAGGTTGTTGCTATGATTCTGCCTGTTATTGTGGGTTAGAAGCCTTTGGAGCTGCTTTGCAGGAGGAATTTGGAAAGGTCTGGAGATGCAGGCTTGAAAAATCTCAGGATGTTGTAAGCAGTGCTAAGGGAGGATGCTGGTGGGGAGCTCAGAAGATCAGAATGCTGATAGGAAAGCAGACAGTGAAGACTGGCCTGAGGTTTCAGATGACAAAGAGGACTCTATAGGGAATTCGTCTAGAAGCCTCATGTGATACATGCTGGTAAAGAACTTATCTGCACTTTGTTTATGTCCTAAGACTTTGTGTGAGGCTGAATTTAAAGGCAATGGACTTTGTGTTTCTTTTATTTAGACGTCTCTATGCAGTTCAGTTGCCCTGGTTTTGATTGGGCTACTTGTTTTTTAGTGTCAAGTTTTGTCATTTCTTTATATATTCTAGATATTAACCCTCTATCAGAGAAGTGGCTGGCTGGCAAAGAATTTTCTCTCATTCTCTTCAAATTTGATGATCTCATTTGCTGCACAGAAGCTTTTAAGTTTGATCACATCCCATTTATTGATTCTGCTTTATTTCCTGAGTTTTGAGGGTCTTGTTGAGCAATTATCTACCCGTGTGGATATGTACGAGGAGGGCTGGGTAATGGGGTGGAACCTGAAAGACCTGTATGCATTTTATTCATGTGACCTTGAACCTCACTATGATGTATAATCACAATGCACCAATAAAAGTATACAAACAGCCGGGCGTGGTGGCGCACGCTTGTAATCCCAGCATTAGGGAGGCTGAGACCGGAGGATCCGGGTTCGCGGCCAGTCTCAGCTACCTAGTGAGGCACTCCGCAACTAAGTGAGACTCAGTTTCAAAATAAAGAATAAAAAATAGGGCTGGGGGTATAGCTCGGAGGTAGAATGCCCCTGAGTTCAATCCCCAGTACCTCAAAAAAAAAAAAAAAAAAGTATACAAACAGCCGGGTGTGGTAGCGCACGCTTGTAAACCCAGTACCTGGGAGGCTGAGACCGGAGGTTCTGGGTTCTCGGCTAGCCTCAGCTACTTAGTGAGGCACTCCGCAACTCAGTGAGACCCTGTTTCAAATAAAGAATTAAAAATAGGGCTGAGTGTGTAGCTCGGAGGTAGAATGCTCCTGGGTTCAATCCCTAGTACCGCAAAAAATAAATAAAAAAAAAGTATACAAACAAAGCCAGCTTAGTAGCATACACCCTCAATCTCAGTACTTGGGAGGCTGAGACAGGAGGATCAAAGGTTCAAGGTCAGCTTCAGCAAGTTAGCAAGACCCTGTTTCAAAATTAAAAATAAAAATAAAAAAGGCTGGGGATGTAGTTTGATTTCAAGCCTCAGTACCCCCCCCCCAAAAAGTATAAAACAATAAAGGCAATGATAGACGAAATTCAGTAAGATAGAGCATTGATATAGTACCACCACTATTTCTGTCAGCTTATAGACATATTTACTGTGATAAAAGGGAGAAGAAAACAAATGAGACTTCGAAAAGTTGCAGTTGGGGCACAAAAGCCCTTATAAAATTGGAGCCAAGGGAGGTGCTGCTGGAGAGATTACTAAAGATCAGTTAAGTACTTTGTACAGAAAAGGAAAAGCTGCCCAGGCACTCAGGGACCACCAAAGTCATGGTCCAAGGGGGCTCAGCTAGTGCTCCAGCTTGCAGGCCCAGCTACCGTTCTAGTGGGTGATAGACCTTGGAGTTGCACACGTGGTGCCAGCTCTGAAACAAGGCAGGCTGCTGGAGTCAAGGGGTCATGGTGGTTTCTACTCAGATTTCCAAAGGAAGGTCTGGGAGGCCAGGCAAAGTGCAGAAGGGTTGAAATCTCCACAGGTGGCCTTGAGCTGTCAATTTGTGTAGCCAAACTACAATGAAGACCCCAAGAATGAAGAGATGCCAGAGGCATGGGAGTATTCCTAGAGAGGCTTCAAGCTCCAGGTGGAGCCAGCCTAGGAGAGCAGCCATAGTGGCTGCAAATGGCACCGTCAGAAGAGTGGCGGTGCCGAAGCCCTTTGGAGATTGCACAGAGTAAACAATTGCATTCCAAAAGAAAGGAATTGGGGCATACAAAGAAGAGATGGAAGTCGGGCATGGTGGCGCACACTTGTAATCCCAGTACTTGGGAGGCTGAGACTGGAGGATCCAGGTTTGCGGCCAGCCTCAGCTACTTAGCGAGGTCCTCCGCAGCTTAGTGAGACCCTGTTTCAAAATCAAGAATAAAAATCGGGCTAGGGGTCGAGCTCGGAGGTAGAATGCTTGTGGGTTCAATCCCCAGTACCGCAAAAAAAAACAAAAAGAGAGAGATGAGAGCAGAGCAAGATGGTATAGCCTAGAGTATTCACATTCAGAAGCACGTATGTAAGTTGCTTTTATTTTTACAGGAGCTCACCGCTCAAAGTTTTGCCTTGAGGCTCAGAGGAGACTTTGGACTTGGAATTTTGAGCAATGCTGGAACTATTAAGACTATGGGGATGCTTAGGAGATGGACTAAATCTATTTGGCAGTAAGATGGCTATGTGCTTTTGGGGACCAAGGACATAGAAAGAAGATTTAGGAATCAAAGTGAAACTGAAACCCAGCAGGGCAAAGTTTGAATGCTGGAGCTGTATATCCGGCATCCGGGACCTGCAGGTCATTAGAGATGTGGTCTTGGGTGCTTATAAATCCATGTGCCTCCTCCTTGCCCTTTCTCTTTGCTCCCATCCTCCAAGACAAAGCTGCTTGGCCTCCCTGGTTTATACCTCAGAGGTTCCCAACCCGCCCTAAGGATTGAAGCCTCCAAAATGGTGAGCTCCCGTTAGCCTTTTCTCCTCTTAACTTGTTCTTCTCAGGTATTTTGGTGACAACCACAGGACAGCTGACTAAAACAGTAGGCAAATGTGTAATTTTAATAAAAGCTAGTATAAATATTCATAATTTTGGTAAGAGTGCAGATATTTTTGTTATGTCACGCCATCATGGCAAAAATAATTATGTCAGAAATATGTGGAAGGAAAAGTTGATAATGAAAGAATCATTTTGTGTGTGTGTGTGTAGTACTAGGGATTAAATCCAGAGGCATTCTACCTTCTAGCTACACCCCCAGCCCAATTTTATTTCTTATTTGGAAACAAGGACTTGCTACGTTGACAAGTCTCACTACTTGCTGAGGCTGTTCTCGAACCTGTGGTCTTTCTGTCTCAGCCTCCTAAGCGCAGGGATTACAAGCATGCGCCGCCATGCCTGGCTCAAGAATCTTATCTTTAAGGACATATTTAATGTAGTGCCAATGTCGACCTACTAAGGAATTCAAATACCAAATAGAAAATGAAGATATTTTACCTTGTAAATATCACATACAACTAATAGAGCCACTGCTATATGTAGCAAAGCATGAAAATAATTAATTTTTAAAAAATAGGAAGCTGGGGGTGGTGGCGCATGCTTGTAATCCCAGTATTTGGGAGGCTGAGACCAGAGGATCTGGGTTCGCGGGCAGCCTCAGCTACCTAGTGAGGCACTCCGCAACCTAGTGAGACCCGGTTTCAAAATAAAGAATAAAAAATAGGGCTGGGGTTATAGCTCGGAGGTAGAATGCCCCTGAGTTCAATCCCCAGTACCACAAAAAAAAAAAAAAAAAAATAGGAGCCCGGCGTGGTAGCGCATGCTTGTAATCCCAGTACTTGAGAAGTGGAGACCAGAGGATCCGGTTACTGGCCAGCCTCAGCTACTTAATGAGGTCTTCCACAACTTAGTGATACCTTGTTTCAAAATAAAGAATAAAAGATAGGAGTGGGCCTGTAACTCGGAGATAGAACGCCCCTGAGTTGAATCTCCAGTACCGCTAAAACAAAAATTAAAAAAAAATAGGTACCCAGTTGCTATTGCCTATTACATGGATTCAGATGGATGACTAAAAGGTATTGTGCCAGTATTAAAAATTGTTCCGGTATTAATTTCCAAAGTGTAAAAAGCAGTCAGAGTCTGGGAGCTGTGCAGGCACTCCAGGAGGGAGGGGGCAGCTTTGCCTGTTGCTCCTCAGAGCCCCTCCTCCCCTTGACCTTTTGTCCTATGTTTACCCATAGTAAAGCCTTTAGCTTTAGAAGTATGTAGAGAAAATTGAAAACCCTAAGATCACAGTGACTCTGTCTGGTTCACTTCAGAGGCGTAAAGATAGCAAGAGCCTTTTACTTTGGCCATACAGGGATTTCTTAAAGATTATATAATAGACCTCAACTACAAAATCACCTGTACCTATTTTTTTTTTCTGGTACTAGGGATTGAACCCAGAGGAATTCTACCTCTGAGCTATACCCCCAGTCCTATTTTTTATTCTTTATTTTGAAACAGGGTCTTACTAAGTTGCAGAATGCCTCACTAGGTAGCTGAGGCTGGCGGCGAACACAGATCCTCCGGTCTCAGCCTCCCAAGTACTGGGATTACAAGCGTGCACCACCACGCCCAGCTTGTACCTATTTTTTTTCTAAGAAAATATGTGTATTCATTCTGTAATTTGTTCAATGGTAATTGTTCTTCCACTTTTCAATCATATTTGGTAATTCCTATTTTGCTCGAAATCAGTCATTTCCTCTAATTGTTCATGTTCTTGGTAAAATAGATATATTACTACATTTTTAAAACAAGTCTGACAATATGTATTAACATTTAATAATGCACATACAATTTAACTGTGCAATTCCCACTTCTGAGAATTTAACTAATAGAAATAGGAGCAATTATACAAAGTCGTATGAATAAAGATGCTAATTATAGCAGTGTGTGTCATCGTGGTGAAAAAAATAACTAAAGGCAGCTTTAATATACAACAATAGAGAAACAGTTTAATATTTTAAGAATCAAGCTTGGCACAATGGTATACCCACTCCTGGAACCCCAGTACTTGGGAGGCTGAGACAGGAAGATCTCAGGTTTGAGGCCAACCTGCACACCTGTGCTTCCAGTACATGGAAACCTGAGGCCAGAGAATTGCAGGTTCAGGTCCAGTGCCTGCTAATTTAATAAGAATCTTTTTCAAAATAAAATATAAAACAGGGCTGAGGGTGTAGCTCAGAGGAAGAGCACCCCCGTATTCCCAGTACCACAACCACACAGAATACACAAAGGCACCTGCGAGAACATGCATGCGTGCGTGAGTGAGCGCGCGCACACACACACACACATACACACACACGCCACACACGCACACACACACACACACACATGCAGTAAAAGAGCCTTTTTGTGGTACTGGGGATGGATTGAACTCAGGAATGCTTTCTTCTGAGTTACATCCTCACTCCTATTTTTTTTTTTTTTTTTTTCGGTACTGAGGATTAAACCCAGGGAATTCTACCTCTGAGCTATACCCCCAGCCCTATTTTTTATTCTTTATTTTAAAACCGGGTCTCACTAAGTTGTGGAGTGCCTCACTAAGTAGCTGAGGCTGGCCTCGAACCCAGATCTCCAGTCACAGCATCCCAAGTACTGGGATTACAAGCATGCGCCACCATACCTGGCTTTATATAGTTTTGATATTAGTAATTCATTGGGTATATGGTCTGCAAATACTTTCTCCCAGTTTGGGTTTACACTTGTTGATTGCTTCTTTTGTTCTGCAGAATCATTTTAGATTAATATAGACTTACTTTTCCATTTTTGTCTGTTATTTGTACTTTTGGTGTCATATACAAGAAGTCGTTGCCAAAACCAATGTCATACGGCTTTTCTCCTGTCTTCTGCAAAGAGCTTTACAGTTTCAGGTCTTATGTGTAAGTCTTTTATCATAATCTATTTTAAGTTGATTTTGTTCATGGTATGAGGGTATAAATTTATTCTTTTTCATGTGGATATTAAGTTTTCCCAACACCATTTGGAAAAGAGAAGCAATTATTTCCCTGTTTTCTATTCTTGGCGTCCTGTCAAAGAGGAGTTGACTATGTGTAAATGTGTCACTTTATTTCTGGGCTCTCTATTCTGTTCCATTGGTATACATGTCTGCTTTTATGCCAGCATGATACTCTTTTAAATACAGCAGATTTGTAATATTTTTTGAAATTAGGAAGTGAAGTGCCTCCAGCTTTTTCTTTTCTCAAAATTTATTTGGCTATTCAGGCTGTTTTGTGGCTTCCTATGAATTTTAGGGTTCTTTAAATTTCTGTAAAATGCACAGGAATTTTTAGAGGGATTGTCATTAATCTATAGATTTCTTTAGGTAGTGTGGACATTTTAATAATACTAAATTTCCTAATGAATGAACACAGGACATCTTTCCTTTTATTTTTGTCTTTTTTTTTCCCCTTGGGCACTGGGAATTGAACTCAGGGGAATTCTACCTCCGAGCTATACCCCCAGCCTTATTTTTTATTCTTTATTTTGAAACCGGGTCTCACTAAGTTGCGGAATGCCTCACTAAGTAGCTGAGACTGGCCGAGAACCCAGATCCTCCAGTCTCAGCCTCCCAAATACTGGGATTACAAGCCTGCGCCACCACGCCTGGTTTATTTTTATCTTTTTTTGTGTGTGGATGGTTTGACATTTTTACTAGATAACTCTTTCACTTTCTTGGCCATGTTTATTCATAAGCATTTTTCTTAGTATCATTCATGGGATTTTTTTCTTAATTTTTTAGATACTTCATTGTTAATATATAGAAATATACCTAACTTTTTTTTTTCAGTACTGGGGATTGAACCCAGGGGCATTTTACCTCTGAGCTATACCCCCAGCCCTATTTTTTATTCTTTATTTTGTTTGTTTGTTTGTTTGTTTTTTGCGGTACTTGGGATTGAACTCAGGGGCATTCTACCTCTGAGCTATACCCCCAGCCTTATTTTTTATTCTTTATTTTGAAACTGGGTCTCACTAAGCTGCAGAGGGCCTCACTAGGTAGCTGAGGCTGGCTGCGAACCTCTCAGCCTCCTAAATGCTGGGATTACAAGCGTGCGCCACCATGCCCAGCGTATATCTGACTTTTTGCATGTTATTTTGTACCCCGCAAATTTACTGAACTAATTCATTAGCTCTGTTTTTGTGGAAATATAAAGGGGTGTGTGTGTGTGTGTGTGTGTGTGTGTGTGTGTGCTTTTCATATATGGCCTTTATTATGTTGAGGTAGCTTTTCCCCATATATAGGTTTTTTTTTTTTTTTTTTTTTTTTTTTTTTTTTTTTTTTTTTTTTTTTTTTTTTTTTTTTTTTTTTTTTTTTTTTTTTTTTTTTTTTTTTTTTTTTTTTGCGGTACTTGGGATTGAACTCAAGGGCGTTCTACCTCTGAGCTATACCCCCAGCCCAATTTTTTATTCTTTATTTTGAAACTGGGTCTCACTAAGTTGCGGAGGGCCTCTCTAGGTAGCTGAGGCTGGCCACGAACGTGGATCCTCCAGTCTCAGCCTCCCAAATGCTGGGATTACAAGCATACACCACCACGCCCAGCGTATATCTGACTTTTTGCATGTTATTTTGTACCCTGCAAATTTACTGAACTAATTCATTAGCTCTGTTTTTGTGGAAATATAAAGGTGTGTGTGTGTGTGTGTGTGTGTGTGTGTGTGTGTGTGTGTGTGTGCTTTTCATATATGGCCTTTATTATGTTGAGGTAGCTTTTCCCCATATATAGTTTTTTTTTTTTTTTTTTTTTTTGCTGTACTAGGGATTGAACTCAGGGGCGGTCTACCTCCGAGCTCTACCCCCAGCCCTATTTTTTATTCTTTATTTTGAAACCGGGTCTCACTAAGTTGTGGAGGGCCTCACTGTGTAGCTGAGGCTGGTCGTGAACCCGGATCCTCGAGTCTCAGCCTCCCAAGTACTGGGATTACAAGCATCCGCCACCACGCCCGGCTTATTTTTATCTTTTTTTGTGTGTGGATGGTTTGACATTTTTGCTAGATAACTCTTTCACTTTCTTGGCCATGTTTATTCATAAGCATTTTTCTTAGTATTATTCATGGGATTTTTTTCTTAATTTTTTACTTCATTTTTTTTTTTTTTTGAAGTACTGGGGATTGAACTCGGGGGCATTCTACCTCCGAGCTATACCCCCAGCCCTATTTTTTATTCTTTATTTTTGAAACAGGGTCTCACTAAGTTGCAGAGGGCCTCGAACCCAGATCCTCCAGTCTCAGCCTCCCAAATGCTGGGATTACAAGTGTGCACCACCATGCCTGGCTACTTCATTGTTAATATATAGGAATATACCTAACTTTTTTTTTTTTCAGTACTGGGGATTGAACTCAGGGGCATTCTACCTCCGAGCTACACCCCTAGCCCTATTTTTTATTCTTTATTTTGAAACCGAGTCTCACTAAGTTGCGGAGTGCCTCACTAGGTAGCTGAGGCTGGCTGCGAATCTGGATCCTCCGGTCTCAGCCTCCCGAATGCTGGGATTACAAGTGTGCACCACCACGCCCGGCGTATATCTGACTTTTTGCATGTTATTTTGTACCCTGCAAATTTACTGAACTAATTCATTAGCTCAGTTTTTGTGGAAATATAAAGGTGTGTGTGTGTGTGTGTGTGTGTGTGTGTGTGTGTGTGTGCGCGTGCTTTTCATATATGGCCTTTATTATATTGAGGTAGCTTTTCCCCATATATAGGTGTTTTTTGTTTTTGTTTTTGTTTGTTTGTTTTGTTTTGCGGTACTAGGGATAGAACTCAGGGGCGGTCTACCTCTGAGCTACACCCCCAGCCCTATTTTTTATTCTTTATTTTGAAACCGGGTCTCACTAAGTTGTGGAGGGCCTCACTAGGTAGCTGAGGCTGGCCGTGAACCGGGATCCTCTGGTCTCAACCTCCCGAATGTTGGGATTACAAGTGTGTGCCACCATGCCCGGCTCCCCATATATAGTTTTGATATTAGTGTATAGTATGCAAATACTTTCTCCCATTCCACAGTTTGACTTTACACTCTGTTGATTGCTTCCTTTGCTGACACTATTTTGTCTTTTTGATAATAGTCTTTCTAAGTGAGATGAGATGGTATCTTATTTTGGCTTTGATTTGCATTTCCCTGATAATAAGTCATGTGGAACACTTTTTCTATACTTCTCTTCCTTAGTCTTTTGTATAGTTTTCCTTTGAGAAATATTTTAACTTTTCGTATAAAAATATTTTTCTTAATTTGCAGCAAATCCCCCAGTTATAAAAGTATAAATTATAGCTACAGCCTTAACTACATATCTAAACTCTACATTTGTAATTTTAAAACACTAAAATTATTATAAAACATTGGATGAGACATTCAGGTTTTGGGGTAATTTAGCACAAATCTGTAGAAATTATTCTAGTTTGGGTCCCATTTTCATGTTTAGGAAGTACAACCAAATAAGTACACTTTAGCCTTTCTTTGATGACTAATCTTACCAAAGTGCTTCATGATTATCCAGCACATAAATTTTCAGGAAGCAGGATAAAATTTTTGGAAATATATAAAAGGAGTTACTCCAGACCCCACACTTACTGTAGAAATGTCTGCTTAGCCCATATTCTTAATCTCAAATTCTTTGGTTTCTTTTTTTAAAAAACATATCCAAGTTCTGGATAATAATGTTTTTATTTTATATTTTGCCAAGCCATCCCAGTCTTCATTCAAGAGAGTACCAAGACTACCTTTATAATGAAGTTCTAACTACTTAAATAATTATTTGGAAACAGAATTAAGTGTCTCTTAAGACAAGGAAGATGAAGATGTAATACACTCCTAACTCCATTCTTCCATCCCTGCTGTCACATTACTATCAAATATAAATAACAATTTATAATTAAATGCACTTATTATCCCAGGTGTCTGTAATTCTTTTCTCATGCAAAATGTTCCTCAGATGTTCATGTGTGCTTCAGTCAACTGATACAAGAATCTAGGTGGGAGCCGGTGTGGTGGCGCATGCTTGTCATCCCAGCATTTGGGAAGCTGAGACCAGAGGATATGGGTTCACGGCCAGCCTCAGCTGCTTAGTGAGGCCCTCCGCAACTTAGTGAGACCCTGTTTCAAAATAAAATAAAAAGTAGAACTAGGAGCCGGGCATAGTGGCGCACACTTGTAATCCCAGCATTTGAGATGCTGAGACCAGAGGATCCGGGTTCGCGGCCAGCCTCAGCTACCTAGTGAGGCCCTCCGCAACTTAGTGAGACCCGGTTTCAAAATAAAGAATAAAAAATAGGGCTGGGGGTGTAGCTCGGAGGTAGAATGCCCCTGAGTTCAATCCCCAGTACCGAAAAAAAAAAAAAAAAAAAAAAAAAAAAGAATCTAGGTGGAAAGTTTAATAGCAATTAATAAATGATAGATTATATAGACTCTAAATTTGCCTTGAGGTTATAATAAAAACACAGAAAAATGTTCTGCATCTGATTTTTTATTCCAGAGACTTTTCAATCTAAATATTAGAATAAATAAACAACTTATCATCGATGAAAATGCTTTACTTTTCTGCATTAAATTGTGTAGCTGAGAAGATACTACTAAGTTTCATTTATTTCAAAGCATCTTAAAATTTCTGATCTTTTGGGCTTAGGGATGTAGCTCAGTGGTAGAGTGCTTGCAGAGAATGTGCAAGGCCCTGGGTTTGATCTCTAGCAACACACACACACACACACACACACACACAAACACACAGACACACACACACATACACACACACTAATAAAGCTTTTAAAAATTTGATTTTTGATCTGACTTTTGTCATTATAGTTTAGATTGCCTATACTACAATGGCCCCCAAGTTAGAAGGGAAATTATTTTGAAAATACATATATTAAAAACTTAATTCTGTCCATAATCTTAGAAAAATATGGCCAAATTAATTTGAATACAGACAACATTTAAACAGTAACATGAATAAATGAAAATATTAATTTGTGTCAATGTTGAGATTGTGTGATTTATTTGGGGGGTCTGTGTTATAATTCAAAAGCAGTATTTTCAATAAAGTCATACTTTGCCAGGCATGGTGGTGTGAGCTTATCATCCCAGTACTTGGGAGGCTGAGACAGGAGGATCCGGGTTCCAGGCCAGCCTCAGCTACTTAGTGAGGCCCTCCACAACTTTGTGAGACCCTATTTCAAAATACAGAATAAAAAATAGAACTGGGGTGTAGCTCAGGGGTAGAATGTCCCTGAGTTCAATCCCCAGTATCACAAAAATAAAATAAATTCATATTTTTAAATTAGAAAAGTAAAAACTAGACCAGAATTCTAGTCCGTTGTTAGTTATGCATATAATGAAATAGCTTTATATTTATTTTGTTTTGTTTTTTTGCAGTACTAGGGGTCAAGCCCAGGGCTTGGTACAAGGTTAGGCAAGCACTCTACCACTAAGCCACACCCCTGGCCCTGGAAAGACATTTATAAAAATATATTTAAAATACATAAACCACATATATGCAAGTGTTTTCACATGTTTTTCACTATACTTATAACACCAATTTATTAGTCTATATAATATTTTTGTTCATATTTGCCCTTTCTCATATAGTCTCTGGGTAACAGGCACAAGAACACAATAAATAAAATTGCTAATTTTTGAGTAATTAATTGAGTAATGCCACATTTACCCCAATATATAGTTTAATAGAAACTGTAAAATGTAAAAAAAAAAAAAAAATGAAACAATGTGTGCGAATTGTGTGCTTGCTGTTCTAACTTCCCAGAAAAACACCTTCTTGCATTCATGCATTTTTTTTCCCCCAGGATGTTTTCCTGCCTGTGTACTGCTAAATTATTTGCTTAGATTCTATTTAGTGGGGGAGGGATTGAGCCTGGGGCTCATTAAGGATTAATTTGTGCATAATGAATCTTGGTGATTTTTCTCAAAGTAGCGGCAAAATTTCTCTCCCCAACAGTTTCTCAAAAACTCTGCAGAGAAACTGATAGGGAAATGTGTTGGTTGAATCTTATCGCAGGACATTTTCCCCTGCAATGTTTGAACGTTGACAACTCATGTTGAAATTATCCATTAATTGCATAATACCTTAGCATGTTTATTTCATCGAAGGCTATTAAAATACATATTTCGCTTAGATTCTGCAGCTTTGATCTCTTTAACTGAAATTTTGTGACTGTGATCCTGAAGTCAGCTCAAGAGCTTCAATGTTTTGTGGCACCAAAGCCATTTTATGACTCTCCAATCATTAAAACCTTAACATCACTGGAGCAAAGAAAAGAACCTTGCCGGCTACCTAGGGATAATGCTACCATTATTCTGGAGATTAATGGAGTAAAGATAAAGGCCAAACACAACATAGCCGGTGTTCTATTTGACTCTGTGAACCTTTAACACTGGACTGCAAGCCCAGTACAGCTGTCAACTTTGACTTTGCAATGCACTCAACAAAGTAGTTATTCTGTATCCTCTTTCCTAAGCAAACAATGATTTAGGACATTCGTTTTTTAAAACTTACTGGAATAACCTTCTGTGCTTTGGGGGGTGAGCAGCCTAAACACTATTTTTGCAGTATAATACATTTTTTTAATTAAAGAAAAATCAGAAAATCATCTTGATTTCTCCCCCCACCCTTTTTTTTCAATCTTGGCACAGAGCAAGCGGGAAGTTACTTAGCAGGGTTCCGGGTTTCCTCGCGCCCCGCCCGCCCTCGCTACCACCACAGCTACAGGCTCTTGGTCCCTGGGTCGGTCCGTGGCGCGTCTGGAGGTAAGCAGCCCCGGTCCTTCGCTCCCCGCAGCGCCGGCCCGCCCGCGGCGCATCTGCCCTTCTCTACTGACTCCGCCCCACATCTGTCCGGCCCGCCTCGCGTCAGAGCTGACCCATTGCGCGGCTGCCAGTCAGTCCCTCCGGACCTGCCGCGAGCCTCGGGCTGCCGAAATCACCGCACCTCCCTCGGTCCGTACCCAGTGGGCATCTCGGGTATCTGGGCGGTCTCCGGTTCCCCCGCGCGCGTGTCTGTCTGTCTGTCTCGGTCTGATCCGCTGCCTGCAGCCTGCCTGGCGGTCCCCGAGCACCAAGTGTCTAGTGTGCCCTTTCTCTGACGCTGCGTGCGGGGCGGCCTTAGTAAGCTGCGAGCCCGCCGGAGACCGGCCGGGCAGCGGCGGAGGAATCCACACTGGGCCCCTGCCCTTGTTGGTATCATTGGCAACCGACCGGAGCCCGAGGCCTGCATTTAAGCCGAAAACCGGTCGCGAGGCCTGTGTCGGCAATGGTAGATGTGGGGAACCCTCCAGCTGCTCGGAGATTTTTTTTTTTTAATGGAACGGGGAAGGGAAATTGTGTTCCTAATAGTGGCATTGGAAATTGATTTTAAATCGGAACGGGTAAAATCCTAAGTCCTCTTAGAACAGATTCGTTATGGGAGGGGAGGGAGGCATTATGTCTGATGCGTTTGTTCTGAGCCTGCTGACCAGCTGTTTCTGAACTTCATTTTCTCAGCCTCAGCCTCAGCCTCAGCAGTGATTCTGAGCCTGTATTTAGCCTGCCTTTGCCGGCCTTGGCTTTTTCTGTTCGTGAACAGCTGTTTGGCCCATAGATTAGAGAAAACGGCCTTTTGCTCTCCCAAGAGATCCTCCTCTCCACTCTCAACCATGTTTAGAGAGATGAGTAGCAGTGAGCCTCTTCCTGCTAGCAAGAAAAAGAAGTACCTCAAAGCTGCCCTGTATGTGGGTGACTTGGACCCAAATGTCACCGAGGACATGCTCTATAAGAAGTTCAGGCCTGCTGGTCCTCTGCGCTTCACGCGAATTTGCCGTGACCCGGTGACCCGCAGCCCCCTGGGCTATGGCTACGTTAACTTCCGCTTTCCCGCGGATGCTGAGTGGGCTCTGAACACCATGAACTTTGATTTGATTAATGGCAAACCATTCCGCCTCATGTGGTCGCAGCCAGATGACCGCTTAAGAAAGTCTGGAGTCGGAAATATATTCATCAAAAACCTAGATAAGTCCATCGACAATAGGGCCCTGTTTTATTTATTTTCTGCTTTTGGGAACATTCTCTCCTGCAAAGTGGTGTGCGATGACAACGGCTCCAAGGGTTATGCCTATGTGCACTTTGACAGCCTGGCCGCTGCCAACAGGGCCATCTGGCATATGAATGGAGTGCATCTCAACAGCCGCCAGGTGTATGTTGGCCGCTTCAAATTCCCGGAAGAGCGGGCCGCCGAAGTCAGATCCAGAGATAGAGCTACCTTCACCAACGTTTTCGTGAAAAACTTCGGCGAGGACATGGATGACGAAAAACTGAAGGGACTTTTTAGCGCCTATGGGCCAACGGAGAGCGTTAAGGTGATACGAGATGCCAGTGGCAAGTCCAAAGGTTTTGGGTTTGTGAGATACGAGACCCACGAGGCTGCCCAAAAGGCCGTGCTCGAACTGCAGGGGAAGTCCATTGATGGGAAAATCCTCTATGTGGGCCGAGCACAGAAGAAAATCGAACGCCTGGCCGAGTTAAGGCGGCGATTTGAAAGGCTGAAACTGAAAGAAAAAAGTCGTCCTTCGGTGGTGCCTATCTATATCAAGAACCTGGATGAGAGCATCGATGATGAAAAACTGAAGGAGATCTTTTCTTCATTCGGATCAATTAGCCGAGCCAAAGTGATGATGGAAATGGGGCAAGGCAAAGGGTTCGGGGTCATCTGCTTCTCTTCTTTTGAAGAGGCTACCAAAGCAGTGGATCAGATGAATGGTCGAGTGGTGGCCTCCAGGCCCCTGCATGTCACCCTGGGCCAGTCCAGGCGCAGGTGGTGAGAATCCGGATGTTCACTTTGTTTCAGCCTTAGCTGGTGCCTACTTAGTTTGGGCTCCTTTGTGATAAGGGGTTATTTTATGCCAATTCACAGGTTTTAAGTGAATATACTTTCTTTTTGCGAACAGAGTAAAACTAGAAAGCCTTGTTCATTTTAGTGGAGAACCTAATTTCTAATTGTAAAATCGTCATTTTGTACTATTTTTTGATATAATGTCCTTATTTTTCCTGAACAGCCAAGGCGAGGCAGTTGATTAGACTATATTGCCCGCTTTCTTTCAATAAGAGTAAATTTCAGTTCTGTCATGGTCATGAAAATGTTGTCACAGTGGTCCTTACCATTAAATCTATCACAGAGGAAACTTCTCACTTGCCGTTTAAGAAATCAGAGCAGAGCAGGGGAAAATGTACATGGTCCAGTTAACACCTGTGCTTAATTTCAGTTTAGATTATTGTTTAAAATGAGTATTCTTTCAAAATGATGCCAGGTTTCTTTCCTTTCCTTATTTGCATGTTTCCCTTTTTCAATATACTGTGAACATAAGACTTGCTAGTGGCTTTCACTAGTGTTGGAAGTTGTCTTTATTACTTCATGCCCTGTTTGCTCAATCAGTACCTTAGAGAATTAACACTTTAGGCAGTGACTATTTAAATTATGATCTGCAACTTAAAAACTTTTCCTGAAAGTTTTGTGGCCACTTTAAGGACCACTCTTACCATTAACTTTTCAAAATTGACTAGGACACACTTAGGTCACGTTAAGTTAAGAAGAAAGAGAAATAACTGCACTATATTGCCTTTACCTATGGGTCATTTAATGTTTTACCTTCAGCCAAGTGTCAGTGTAAAAGCTAAATAATCTATAGAACCATGTCTAAAAACTACTTTTGAAGAACATCTTCTAATAGACTTGTGATCACTTGTAAATTTGGGGGTATATTCATGTGGTAATGTTCACAGGTGTTTCAAAGTCAAGGAACAGGTTGTTTCTTGATGAAGTTATATGCCCCCATCCATGAGAACTATTAAGCCGATACAGTTCTCTTTATGTCTTGGCTGCTTGGAAATTCAGAAAAATGCTCGTTTGATATTGCAATTAGATTATGTACCCTGCAATTTCTAGATTATAAGATTTCACTTCCAGTTGCCTGTTCACACTGACTTCCATTTATATTACAACTTTCTTCATTTTTGTATTGCTTTTCTTCTAATATATGGCAGTTCAAATCCATTTGGGAAGTAAGCAATGCCTAATTTATGTAAAATTTAAATAATTGCTTTTAAATAACATGATACACTCATACCACAAATACAACCACAAGAAAATGCTATGTCTCTGTCATCAGTTGGTTTTAATTACCTTGTAAACAAATCTTCCTTTTCATATAAATATTGTAATAGCTGTGAACGTAAAATCAAGAGAATAAGCTGTTTCTTTCTAATTGTTTATCTACAAATTACATGTATAGTAATTGACAAATATTTTCAAAATGGAAGTCTCTGTTTTTGTTGGATTTAAATATAATAAAGACTCTTAAGGGTACACAGTATAGAGAGAAGTAAAATGATTACAACTCAGAAGTAACTATTATTAATATTTTCAGTATGTGCATATCTTTTCATACATTTTTTCTTACGTATACCAACACAGTTTTACAAAAAATTATGTGAAGTGTTTGTATTTTTTACTTTAAAATGAACCATAATCATCTTTTTGTGCCAATAAATAGCAATCTATATCATCATTTCAGTGATTGCATAGTATTCCATTGAATGTATGTACTATAATTTAAGTAGTTTGGTATTGAAAAAAAGGTTTATATGTTTTCAATAATTTTTACATTTATAAATGATACTGTGATGAACATCCTTTCCTTAAAAACATTGTGTTATAAAAAGCTTAAGTCTGCTAGAAAAGTTAAAATGCCCATTGTATTTATATATGTACCAAAATTTTGGAACAACTTCACTACATATTCTGCATTTAAATTGACAAATGGAAAAATAAAAACAAAAGGAGACAATTTTTCATATTTTGTGAACCTACATGCTTTACATTATGATCAATACATCTGAAAACTGAATCTCCAAATAAAATTTAAAGTAATTATGTTGGTAATTATCATATGTATTCTATTCCTTTTTACCTATTACTAGTTTTCATTAATTTATAAATATGAAGTGTTAGTGTTAGCCTTCATGTTTTACAAAGGATTTGATTCAGTATAAATCTAGAAAGATTTCTAGGAAGTAAAAGTCACCAAGCAGCTGGGCATGGTGGCCCACACTTGTAATACCAGTACTTGGGGAGGCTGAGAATGGAGGATCCAGGTCCGCAGCCAGCCTCAGCTACTTAGTGAGACCCTCAGCAACTTAGTGAGACCCTGTTTCAAAATAAAAAATAAAAAATAGGGCTGGGGATGTAGCTCGGAGGTTGAATGCCCCTGGATTCAACCCCCAGTACAAAAAAAACCCAAAAAAAAACATAAGGATTTAATATATTCTTTTGTACTTATTACTATTTCCCAAAGGTCAGCCAATATACAGAACAAGATAAATTAAAATATGACAAAGTCCAGGTAAAATGTACTTGTTAGGACCATTCCAAACATTTGGGAAAACTCTGTAAATTCCATTGGTGAAAATCAGAAGGAAAATGTAAATGAGGGATTATCTCTATATGAACACAAATACCTTAGTAGTTTTTCAGTCTAAATTTCACTTGTAGCTACATTTAATTGGCTCCTAATTAAGCCTTCCAAGGAGCAGCAACAAAAATGAACAGTTTAAATCAGTGACAAAGGATTTTCTTATGCTTTTATTGGTGCATTATAGTCTCACAGCATAATGTAAATCATGTTGACAGTGGACAAAGGAATTTAAAAAGCTCATTCTTATCATTTCCTAGCCCAGGGTTATTAGTAAAAATATACTATTAGTGGTTGGGTTAAGAATGGACTGCTAGAATAACTTTTGTTTTGTTTTGCTTTAAGTGTGTGTTTATGTGTATTAATGAGGATTGGACCCAGGAGTGCTCTGCCACTGAGCTACATCCAAAATCCTTTTAAAAATAGTTATTCTTATTTTAAGACAGGGTCTTACTAAGTTAATGAGGCTGGGCTTGAACTCTTGAACTTGAGATCCTCCTCTCTCAGCTGCTCTGCAGTACTGTGATAAGGTGGGAGAGGGGGCACATTGGCTTGCTCAGCTTTTTGAAACAGTTATATGTACAAACTTTAAATGTACCCACAGAGAAGAAAATTAATATTGCTTTGTGACTGCAAGTCATCATAAAGATCATAGTCAAGGTTATGTGGGGTAGGATGTTCTGTACAGAAGTTTCACACATACTGCTGCCTGTCTAGTCATAGCAACAATTAAGGGAAATTTGTTACATGTGTAAGTGATATTTTTAGCCCAGTGGAAAAAAGCAAAAACTCTTTTTTTAAAAAAAGAGAGTGGGGAATAGTGGGGGGACCTCACCAAGTGCTGTGTGCAGGTAAGTCACTACCACTCTGACTACATTATCATGTGAGACTGCAATGCACCAATAAAAGCATATAAAATAAAATAAATGGAGTAAATATAACCTCCCTGTAAAAGTGCCCGAATTTTGAAGAATAATTAGAAATATATCAATAAATAACTGACTTTAAGGATCCAAGTGTTCCCAACAGTTATAAAAATACTTGAACATTTGGATCAACAAATACTTGTTGAATGCATGTACTTTTATAATCTATGAATTATAAGCTAAATCTCATGCTGCTTCAAGACAAATATATTCTCTCTAGTTTTCCTCCTATGTTGAACCATATGATCACAACTATCCCTGAGATACCAATGCTTGCTAGTTTGAAGTGAATTAGTTTTTACACATTTCAGAGTGCTTTTTTGCAGCCCATGACACGTAACCTAAGAAAGGATTTTTGGGAGCCTGAAGAGAATTAATGTCTCTCACTGGGCTCCAATGTATCATGGTCAGTATTTATTTATTTTTATTTTATTTTTGTGGTACTGGGGATTGAACCCAGGGGCATTCTACCTCTGAGTTACACCCCCAGTCCTATTTTTATTATTCATTTTGAAACAGGGTCTCAATAAATTGCAGAGGGCCTCACTAAGTAGCTGAGGCTGGCCACGAACCCAGATCCTCCAGTCTCAGCCTCCCAAGTACTGGGATTACAAGCGTGCACGGGTCAGTATTTAGAAATAATCTAGCTACCGTTGAATCTGAGAAGAGAAAACACTGATTAGAAGTACTAATTCTAAGGATATAATTTTTATAAACTTTGAAAAATTAAAGTACTTTCAGGAAGACTGAGTCCACGGTCAGCAAGCTTCAAAGCAGAAACGTCACAGTATAAGGCCATGGTAGAGAAAGGCTGCTCATCTCACATGCACGTACCCACATGCATGTACGTGCAGAGCAAATATGATCAGTCTTTTCAATAATTTCTCATCAAAGGTTTAGGGCCTTAAAGTTTGGTTTTGTTTGTTTTTCAAGTACTTAGTGGCCAGGCATGGTGGCACACACTTGTAATCCCAGTACTTGGGAGGCCGAAGCAGGAGGATCTCAGGTTCACGGCCAATCTCAGCAATTTATGAGGCCCTCCGCAACTTAGGCAACTTAGTGAGACCCTGTTTCAAAATAAAGAATAAAAAGTGGGGCTGGGGTTGGAGCTTGGAGGTAGAATGCCCTGGGTTTAATCCTCAGTACTGAAAAAAAAAAAGTTCTCAGTGATTAGGAAAGATAAAGGAATGTGATATTGAATGATATGAATCCTGCAGTCATCAGAGGGAATTTGTTTGTTGTAGAATTAATCATTCGGTGAAACAAGGTATTGTCACTTTTTTTTTTTTTTTTGGTGGGTACTGAGGATTGAACTCAGGGGCATTCTACCTCCGAGCTATACCCCCAGCCCTATTTTTTATTCTTTATTTGGAAACAGGGTCTCACTAAGTTGCGGAGTGCCTCACTAAGCAGCTGAGGCTGGCCGCGAACCCGGATCTTCCGGTCTCAGCCTCCCGAATGCTGGGATTACAAGTGTGCGCCACTACACCCAGCTATTGTCACCTTCTGAATGAAAAAAAAAACACACTTTCTATAGTGAAGAATAAATAATTTTACATCCTTTTGGAATAGGTTTCAAACTTCCATAAGAGTAAGTTACACTTTTGAAAAACCAAGGATTTTATAAATCAATATTTGAGGCTATTTAAAAATGAATTTTAAGCCGATTTACACAGAATGACAAAATTTTAAAAATCATCTGAGTAATTCGGGAAGTCTAAACACCTGAATAGAACAAACACAGAAAGTAATTTGCATGCTATTCAGCCCCAGTATTTTAGAATACCCAAACTATGTCAATAAATAGTTTTATAGTATAGGAGTTTATTATATTTTAGGGAATAAGCACCTCGCTGCAGTCTTTTTGACAAAGGGCAGCTTTATTGCATTACAGTGGATATTCACAAAGCAATGCAACTCAAGATGAAGAATTTGTTTCCTAACAAGAGAGACAGAAAAATAGAAAGAAAATAATTTATTTGTTCATTACAGAATTGAAAAAGTGGAATATTTGTAAATTCACTCAATAATTAAAAAGAATGGTGTAGAGAACTGAATAGTAACTTAAATGTTAGACATATAAGCAGACACAGTGGCACACACCTCTAATCCCAGTACTTGGGAGGCTGAGACAGGAGGATCACAAGTTTGAAGTCAGCCTGAGCAACTTAGCCAGACCCTGTTTCAAAATAAAAAAATAAAAAGGACTGGGGGCATAGCATCAGGTCTAGGTTTAATTCCCAGTACCCAATTTAAAAAATTGGAAATGTAAGTGAATATTGTAAAAACATTTACACTCTGTCTACCTCAATACTTAAGTGAAGCACTATGAACAGTTTGCATTCAGTTTGTATGGTTATTTTTTTTCATGCTCCTATAACTCGAAACTTCCAGTATTTCTTTTTAAAGTGAATTTTCTTAAATAATTATTGGTGTTAACTCCCCCCCACCCCCGATTCCATTCACCTAACCTCAGCACCACCCTAGCTAACACCCAAGAATATATAGAGTATTTCTGGTTTATGTAGTTTGTCTAAACATCACCTCAGAAATGCATTTGTATCTACAAGATGTACATAGATGTGGTTCTGTGCAACTTTGTTGAGATAGGGTTTCAGGATTTGCACGTTAAACCACAGTAGATGGTTGGAAACTTGACTTTTCTACTGTTTATATGTGAATGAATATATTTAATTGATATATTCTTTTTAAAGAATGCACATTTCGCCAGGTGTGGTGGTGTCGCACGCTTATAATCCCAGCATTTGGGAGGCTGAGACTGGAGGATCCGGGTTCGCAGCCAGCCTCAGCTACCTAGTGAGGCACTCTGCAACTGCAACTTAGTGAGACCCAGTTTCAAAATAAAGAATAAAAAATAGGGCTGGGGTTGTAACTTGGAGGTAGAATCCCCCCAGGTTCCATCCCCAGTACTGCAAAAAAAAAAAAAAAAAAAAAAAAAAAAAAAAAAAAAAAAAAAAAAAAAAAAAAAAAAAAAAAAAAAAAAAAAAAAAAAAAAAAAAAAAAAAAAAAAAAAAAAAAAAAAAAAAAAAAAAAAAAAAAAAAAAAAAAAAAAAAAGAACGCACATTTCATAATGATGCTAATTAAAACAAAAACAAAGTTTGGGGTCTGTTGGGAATTGTGGTCTCAGAATGTATATATGAGCTAGAACATGTGAATATCAAAGACTGTACAGCACAACTAGAAATATAAATATTGTAAATGTGGGATAAGTTTTGTGGTCTCAAAGCATATTCCTAGAATAACAGCAGATACTGCTAGGGGAAACTCACTGTTAATCTTTTCTAAAGTAGCAACATAAGCAATATAATTATCTCTATGCAGGCTTTGTTTTGTAGAGACATAACAAATCATTTGAACTCTCTCAGGCAAAGAATAAAAATACATAGGAAGATAAAATTTTTGAAACTTCTATTATATTTTGTTACAAGTGAAGTAAAGCATGAACTAGATATGCTTCTGAGTAGAATTTCCAAAAGAAAAACAGTTTTACTTTGGGCAGAATGATTTTCTCATTCTACTGGGTCATTTTCACCTTTAGGTTGTGAGAGATACATATGATTATACACAGAATTTATCTCTAAATATTAATATATATGCTGTATTTTAATGCTCAGAGACAAATATATTTCAATATATTCTAAAAGTGATATATAGACTAGAAAGCAGTACCACTGCTTTTGTCAAAGCAATTTGGATCATGAAGATCAAAATTTCTTTTTTTTTTTTTTTTGAGTTACTGGGGATTGAACCCAGGGCCATTCTACTTCCAAGCTACACCCCCAGTCCTATTTTTTATTCTTTATTTGGAAACAGAGTCTCACTAAATTGTGGAGGGCCTCACTAAGTAGCTGAGGCTGGCCGCCAACCCAGATCCTCCAGTCCCAGCCTCCCAAGTACTGGCATTACAAGCATGTGCCACCACGCCCGAATAGATCAAAGCTTCTTATATAAGTAATTTCTTACTTGAAATTTTATCTGGAATTTGGGGCCAAGTACTTAGTGTTGTGAAAATAGTTTTTTTTTTTTTTTTTTTTTTTTTTTTTTTTTTTTTTTTTTTTTTTTTTTTTTGCGGTACTGGGGGTTGAAATCACGGGCATACTACCTCCGAGCTTTACCCCTAGCCCTATTTTTTTTTTATTATTTATTTTGAAACTGAGTCTCACTAAATTGCGGAGTGTCTCACTAGGTAGCCGAGGCTGGCCGCGAACCCGGATCCTCTGGTCTCAGCCTCCCAAATGCTGGTATTATAAGCCTGCGCCACCACGCCCGGCTGTGAAAATAGTTTTAATTGATCTTGGAGCATATGTTTGTAGAGTATTGCTAACTTTGTCTGGTAGAAGTATTTATCTTGCTTAATATGCAAAAGTTATTTATCATTCAGGTTTATGGATGAAATTGAAAATGTTACTAAATACATGAAACAATACAGAATTTATCTCTAAATATTAAAAGTACAGTTCACTGTATAAGAGCACTACTATATGACTTAAGTCAACATTGAGTTCATTATTAAAGGATAATCTTAGTTAAATTTTGTTTGTTTAATGATTTTTTTTTTTTGCGGGACTGGGGATTGAACTCAGGGGCGCTCTACCTCTGAGCTATACCCCCAGCCCTATTTTTTATTCTTTATTTTGAAACCGAGTCTCACTAAGTTGTGGAGTGCCTCACTAGGTCGCTGAGGCTGGCCGCGAACCCCGATCCTCCGGTCTCAGCCTCCCGAATGCTGGGATTACAAGCGTGCGCCACCACGCCCGGCTTGTTTAATGATTTATTGATGGTAGTAGTGGGGATTGAACCCAGCGTCATTCTACCTCCAACCTATACCACCTAGCCCATTTTTATATTTTGTTTTGAAACAGGGTCTTTTTAGGTTGCTAAATATCTTGCTACTTGCTAAGGCTATCCTTAAAGCTGTGATCCTCCTGTCATAGCCTCCTAAGTACTGGGATTACAGGTATGCATCACCACACCTGGCTTAAGATAAATTTAATATGCATGTTGTAAAATGAAAAAAAATAAATTTTATAAGTGCGATAAATTGAGAGCATATCTGTATCAGATTCTAGTTAATACAAGGGGAGAACTCTCACAAAATATTTAAAGTGATGAATGAAAACAAAATGGCTCAAAAGTTCCTCACATGTACTCTGAGCAGAGAGCAATGTGTCTGTTTTAACATCTGAGTAGGCCTAAAATACAAGGAGAATATAGAAAAGAGTAAAGATTTAGTCCTTTAAAAAAGATGCTCTCGTTGATTCTGGACTAGAAGCATTTAACTGTTATTAATAGAGGTGAATGTCTTCAATCTAATAAGAAGTGTGTAAAGAAAGAGTAGAAAAAATATTTTTAATTGTGAAATTCTGAAAGGTATCACTTTAAGACATGTAACTTCACCCAGTGTGGTAGTGCACACTTATAATCTCAGTATTTGGGAGACTGAAACAGGAGGCTCGCAGGTTCTCGGCCAGCTTCAGCTACTCAGTGAGGCATTCTGCAACTTAGTGCTTAGTGAGTCCCTGTTTCAAAATAAAGAATCAAAATAGGGCTGGGGGTGTAGCTCAGAGGTAGAATGTTCCCGGGTACAATCCTTAATACAAAAAAAAAAAAAAAAAAAAGATGTGCAACTTCATATTCTGTTGTTGTGAGTATAAGTTCATAAAACCACTCTGGAGAATAGTCCCAGTGTTACCTAATATATGTGGATGTGTGTGTGTGTGTGTGTGTGTGTGTGTGTGTGTGTATATATATATTATATATATATATATATATATATAATAGATATGTTAGGATACATATCTTGAACTCAGCAATTCCACTCCTCATTCTTAGAACTAGTGGCTGGATCTCAGCCAGTTGTAGCAACCAATCTTCAGCCAACCACAGAGTGCCAACTGATCAGAGCCTTTTCATATAAGGCAAACACCTCATCACACCACACTTCAATAACTCAAATGATGAGCTACAGCCAGTCAAGCCATTTCTGTACACTACTTCTTTTTCTGTCCATAGATACAGCCTGCCCATGTTGATGGGTGGAACTCCTTGAACTTCTCCTGGTTCCGAGTGCTGCAGGATTCATGATATTCATTGTTCAAATAAACTGCGAAATTTAACTCGTCTAAAGAATTTCACTTAACACAGAAAACATGAACTATAGTATTTAGAGGTGTGAAAATAGGTAGCAAAACTGTAAAAGCAAAGAAACATTTTCTGAAAAAGCAGGAGAGTATGTCACACAAAGAGGAGTTCATGATCAAGAAAACACTCCATTTGCTGAACTACATTATAAGTACAGGATGCTCTTTTTATACTCAAATGTTCAACTATACAATTTTTTCTCTTCATAGCAACTATAATCTACAATAAATGTATTAAAATAAAAATATTCAAGCAGCATGATTCAGTTTAATGTATTACCCATATTCATTCTAATCAGTGACATCAGGGATAACCATTGGATTTTCAACTCTTCTTAAAAACAAAAGGGAATTCTAAAATAAAGAAAAATATCATATGAGTTAAAAACAAAACATCAAATCTGGAAGTCAATAGTTAGCTCTGCTACTATAATGTTCTAAAATGTAATATACAGAAATTAATTTGTAATTTTACCAGAATCATATATATATATATTCCTTATTATTATTAAATAGAAAACCGAATCATATATATATATATATATATATATATATATATTCCTTATTATTATTAAATAGAAAACCTTAACAAAAATATTTCTAGAACCTAGTAGGCAATTATAATGTTGGAGAGAAATGGGGTTAAAGTATAAACATAATGAACACAATTACTCTATAATCCAACTATAGGGTTTGGAAAGTCTCATCATCTAGAAGCTTCATGAGAAAATCCATTAAAGCACAACTAAATAAATAATTTAACCCATAATGTAAATACTTATATTTATAAAAGAAATTCACAAAGAAGGCAGAATAATCAGGTACCTTGCACTGGTGAGAGAATACTTTGATTACTAACAATATTTGTTTTTATAATGAAGGCATCAGACTCACAGAGGGTAATAGGGAAACCATGATTTCATAGGCGTGTTCAAATCCAAAACAGTTGCAAACGGGTACCATTAGAGTGTTTGTGTAAGTTTAGCCAGTTTAACTCCTATGTTTCAGCTTATTTTAAGATGTCACCAAATTTCACATAGGTCTTGAATATAAATTTATTAATAACTGGTAATAAGTCTTTGTCTACTCATCAGGTTTAAAAAAAGAAACAGTGATTGAAAAGAATCAGTGAAGGACAATGTAGCAGCAGTGCCAGGAGAGATTCATTCAGATGAGGGTTTTAGTATACCTCTGCCAATTTACATGGTAGAATTCATGATAACTGTAACACTACAAAGAACATCAGTTTCTACTGATATCAAATGAGTTAAATCACTTAAAATAGATAAGGGAATCAAATTGAGAATCCTGGTTGGAATGTATTACACTCCCAAAGAAACTGAGATTTTAGCCATAGATTTTTATGCCCATGAATAATATTATTATTATTATTATTATTATTATTATTATTATTATTATTTTGTGGTACTGGGAATTGAACCCAGAGGCATTCTAATTCCAAGCTACAGTTCCAGACTGATTTTATTTCTTATTTGGAAACGGCCTCACTAGGTTGTTGAAAGCCTCACTAAATTGCTGAAGCTACCCTTGAAACTGTGATCCTCCAGTCTTAGCCTCCCAAGTAGTTGGATTAGTATAACTATCAGCTTAGATTTCTTCTCCCCCATTGGACATGAGTAAAATCAAATGAAAATAGGACATATTTCTTTTAGGGGAACTGGGAATTGAATCCAGGGACATTCTACCTCTGAGCTACACAAAGAGCGCCCCCCCTTTCTTAAATTTTAAGACAGTGTCTTGCTAAGTTGCTGAAGCTGGTTTTGAACCTTCGATCCTTGTCTCAGCCTCCCAAATACTGGGATTACAAGCATGTAACATCGTGCCTGGTTTAAGACAGAATATGTTTCTAATGCTATATTTTAACTAAATCTACTTAAAACAGTGAGTATTTCTGGTACTGTTGTAAAAGGGGATCAATATTGTCCAGGTTGTCACAGTCAAATGTAACTAAAAAGAGGACAGTAACAATTCCCCTTTGTGCTTTTGACCCTAGATAAATAACTGCCACCTTCACTACCACAAATGAATCAGTAAATAAGATTACTGAGGTGGGAAGGAAAATAAATAATATTTTCTTTAAAAAAAAAACTCCATAACACTTCAGTTTTATATATGGCTTTCTTCTCCATGTATATCTTGAGTTAATTAGCAATGTCAAAATAATAATAACAACTATACTTAGTATTATCTATTATGTGGCAGATTATTTTAGATTTCTTATATAAGATACTAAAAATGTAGCTCTCCCCCATGTCCACTCTCCTCATCTGGCAACTTCCTTTTCAAATACACATTATTGTCTGCTTTTCTATCTTGTAGGTCAGGGACTTGATTAGTAAGAAGAAAGGGGAACACCAAAGTCCTTGGTGTTCCCCTTTATCTCCCAGGAATCCTGTACAATCTGTAACTCTGAAATGTCCTGATGAGCTTTTCCATTCCTCAGCAGGACATTACAGAGTTACATTGTGCACAGTCTCTCAGAGAAAGCCAGGTAAGACTGAGCCTCAGCCACCCACAAGAACAACTTTCACAGGGACAAAGACAAAAATAAATCTAACACCCTGATGAGAGAAGAGAGGATTGGCTAGCCCAAGTGATTTGGCTACACTTGCAAAAGCAAAGGCAAAAACAAAAAACAAAACAAAACAAAAAAACCTAGGATTTGAACTCAGGTCATTTTAGCTCCATAACTTATATTCATTATATCATGTTACATTATATACCGTGTTTTAAGACTTGATTAAAATCAATTTAATCATAATGATCTCAAGACTATTCATATATACCCCATATTAATGATTACCTATTTGCAAACATAAAATCAGAAAAGAATGGAAAATATACATACGATATTTTAGAAAACATATGGTTATTATTGTGCAGAAACAGTACTATAAAGAAGAGTCTAGAAATATTTCTTGCTAACAAATATACTTTATACATTATTTATTAACTATATCTTACTATTGTCTTTGGTATAATAGATAAAATATATGAGAAATTCCCATTTTATTACCTCAATATGTATTTCCATGCATAAAGCTCTCATCGCAGAAAACAGAAAAAAAGAAAGAAGTGTGGAAATCTTCATTTGTCTACTCTCAATTTCTTAAATACCACACTTGAGGGTTACTTTCAGAATACTGAGAGTAGTACCACAATCCTCTAAAACTAACATTTAAAAAATTTAAGGTTCCCAATCTTAACCCCATCACTTCATCCTAACTCCAAGAGCTAATCAAAGTGGAAAGGCAGCAACTCTTCTTAGAGTCATCGGAGAAGTGAGGTCCCAGGGTGAAACACTTCCCTGGGTTTAGACTGAAAGATAATCACAGGTACAGAGGCAGTTCCCAGAAATCACAACTTGAGAAGAAACCCATGAGCAGAAACCTTCATAGGAGCCATTCAAAAGTAGAAAATCCAAACTATAATGGATACATATTTGGAAGCTCAGTGGGGAAAAGCTTGAGAAACAAAAACTCCAGGTAGACCCAGGAATAGAGAAATCCTCACATTTTTGTGAATTTTACCTCTAGCACCTGTGCCAATTTCCCACAGTGAAAACTGAAGAAAAAAAATCCTTGTGCATCTGGTAAAGAAAAGAGAAAAGGAACCATTTTGAAATAGAGCAGAACATTCTGATCCTTTTACTAAGCCTGCCCCCAGGAGACACTGTTTTATCAGAGCCTAGTCTGCTGGATTTATAAAGTCTAAACTTGGTGTGGTGGCACATGCCTGTAATACCGGTGTTTGGGAGACTGAGGCAGGAGAACTGCAGGTTCCAGGACAGCCTCAGCAAGTAGTGAGACTCTTACTAATCTTGCTAGACCTTGTTTCAAAAATAAAAATAAAAATATGGCTGGGGGTGTAGCTCATAAGTAGAATGTCCCTGGGTTCAATCCTCAGTACCATATTTAAATAAATAAATAAATAAATAAATAAACAAACAAACAAATAAATAAAGTCTATCCTATCCAGGAGAAAGGAAATATCCAACTCCAGCCAGCTCTAGCCTATCATTTGGAAAAAGAGATATAAACAACTCCAGTTCCCTCCAGTCACCTTGTCCAAGTAAGGGGAATGGGAGAGAATGAGAAGTATTTGTGAAGTTCACAGTCAAGGGACACAGGTTAAGCTTAAGACCTATACCTAATATAAGACTACAGAATGCTTTCCCTTACCCCACACCTTACCACTATATTACTAAAGGTTATATATTCATGTTCCTTTTACCCAGTACATCAAATACATCCTCCCTTTTAAAATACTTTTTCATATCTTCCCTTTTTAAAAATACTTTCATTGATGCACTGTAGTCTCACATCACGATGCAATTCAGAGTGTTAGTGAGCTCATGCACACAGCACAGGGTGGGCTTCTCCCCGGCTCCCTTCCCTCTCTTCAGTCTTCCCTATACAGAATATTTAGATTGGCATTGGTAGTCTTACATATGTACATACTGTCATGGAACTGATTCCTTTATTGATCCTCCCTCTCCCCACCCCCCTTCCTCTATAGCACCTCCCTGGTTCCTCTGGAGTTTCTCTTCCGTTATCTGAAGTCTCTCTGGTATACTGATTGCTCTCTAGCTTCGGCATATGAGAGAAAACTGAATGCATATACTAGAAAAGAAGAAAGATATAAAATCAAGAGCTCTTCATTGTTTCTCGTTTCCTAGGCTTCTATCTTAGGAAACTAGATTAAAAGCAAGCTAAATTCAAAGTAAGCAAAAGAAATAAATAAGCATGATGGTGCATGCCTATAACCCCAATACTTGGGAGGCTGAGACAGTAGGATCACAGGTTCAAGGGCAGCCTTAGCAATTTAGTGAGACCCTATGTCACACACTCACACACACACACACACACACAGGTTCAAGACCAGCCTTAGCAATTCAGTGAGACCCTGTTTCACACACACATACACACATACACACACACACAGAGATTGGGGGCATTGCTCTGAGGTAGAATGCCCCTGGATTTAATCCCTAGTACCAAATAAATAAATAAATAAATAAATAATAACTATCTTCTATTTGGTTAGCCAGTTATTTATAACTGTGAGACAGGGTAAGGACTATTAGGAGATAGTGAGATTAGGATTAGGTTTATAGCTGTGATAATAAAAGATTTATTTCTTTCTCATTCATTTTCCTTAGATAAACACCTGTGTGTGATTTGTATACTTTATCCTGCCATGTGGTTTTATGTCAGTTTTTCATTCTACTCATTGCCTTGTAGGAAATAGACAATTTTAACCTGCCTACCTATTAACTAAATTGAATCTATAATTGATATCTTTCAAAAATAGGAAACTCCAGGGTGAGATGGGATTACTGTAAAATTCTACTAAAAGTCTAAGTAAGACATTATACCAAGTTCCTGAAAACTTATCCAGAAGATATAAGTGGAGAAAATTCTTTTCTTTTTCTTGTTCTTAGCTTGTTTGTTTTGTAGATTTTTTTCTTTTGGTACTAGGAATTGATCACTTTGCCACTGAGTTACATTCCAGCCCTAAAGAAAATACTTTCTAAATAATTCTACAAAGCCAGCATTATCCCAATACCAAAGTCAGACAAAGACATTACAAGGAAACAACAGCCCATTATCTGTATCAAACATAGATGTAAAATTCTCAGAAAAAACATGAACAAATTCAATCCAATGGTGTACAAAAAGAACTGTGCACTGTGACCTAGAATTATAGACTAAGATTTATTCCAGGTATGCAAAACTTGTCCAACATTTGTAAACTAATTAATATGATTCATCATATAAACCATCTAAGGATGAAAAATAAAAAATAATGATCATATCAACAGATGGAGAAAAATCATCTGACAAAACTCAGCATGCATTCATGATAAAACTCTCAACAACAAGCAATATGGAGAAACTTTCTCAACTTGTCTAAAAAGAACTACAATAAACCTACAACTGACATCATTCCCAATAATAAAAAACATGAAGCTTTTATACTAACCTCAGAAATAAAGTAGCATGTCTCCTATCACCACTGCTCTGTGTATGTGTGTGTGTATGTGTGTGTGTGTGTATGTGTGTGTGTGTGTGTGTGTGTGTGTGTGTGTGTGTATTTTACTGGGGATTGAACCCAGCAGAATTCTACCTCTGAGCTATACCCCCAGCCCTATTTTATTTTTTATTTTGAAACAGGATCTCATTATGTTGCAGATGGCCTTCTAAAGTTGCTGGGACTGGCCACAAACCTGCGATCTTCCTGTCTCAGCCTCACAAGTACTGAGATTACAAGCATGTGCCACCACACCTGGATTCACTACTGCTTTTTGACATCAAAATGCAAGTCCTACCTAATGCAATAAAATCAGAAAATAAAATCAAAGGTAGACATATTAGGTGTGTAGAAAATCACATGGTATTGTGAAAAAAGTACCTGAAGTAATAAGTAATTATAGCAAGATACAAGTTGGGTATTTGAAAAAAAGTTTGTAATTCTCTCATATGCCAGAAATGAACAGGTAGAATTTGAAATTGAAAAGCACATTATCATTTTCATTAGAATAAAAAAATATGAAACACCTGGGTATAAATCTAACAAGATAGGTACAAGGTTGACATAAGGAAAACTTCAAAATTCTGATGTAAGATACTAATTACGAACTAAGTAAATAAAAGTTATTCCATGTTAATAGATTGAGACTCTCAATATTTTAAGATGCCACTTCTTCCCAAATTATATTATAGATTCAATGCAATCCTATGAAAAATCCTAGCAAGTTATTGAGCATATATTGACAAACTGAGTATATACAGAAGAAAATATACAGAACCAAAAAATACTGATGCAAAACAAAGAAGCACAAACACTACTTGATTTCGTCTTACTAAACAGCTAGGTAATCAAGAGGGTATGGTATTGGTGAAAGAATAATCAAATAAATCATTGAAACAGAATAAAGAGTACAAAATAGACCCATATACAAAGAGCCAAATGATATTTGGCAAAATATCAAAGGCAGTACGATGAAACAAAGAGAGATTTTCTAACAAATGACTCTTAAACAATTTGGCATCCACATGCAAAAGAATAATATCTTCATTTAGACACAGACCTTACAGTCTTGGAAAAATTAACACATAATGGAACATAGGCCTAGCAGTAAAATGAAAAACTATAAAAATCCTAAAAGATAGCATTGAAGGACATCTATATAACCTTGGGCATGGTAAAGAATTCTTAGATACAACACTAAAGACAATCTATGAAAGAATTGATTAGCAAGACTATATTCAAACGATAAACTTCTGCTCTGTGAAAGACAATGTTGAAAAAATAAGAAGAAAGACTAGGGGAAGGTATCTTAGAAATAAACATCTGATAAGAGACTATTATCTAAAATATAAAAAGAACTCCTAAATCTTAACAATAGAAAATGAACAGCCTGAATTAAAAATGAGCAAAAAATTTGTACAGATACCTTATGGAAGAAAATATACAAATAGCAATTAAGTATATGAAATGATGTTTGACATCAAATGTCAGTAGAGTATTATAAATGGAAATGACAATGAGCTACAAGTATACATTATTAGAACAGCCAGATTCCAGAACACCAAGAATACCAAATGTTGGCAAGGATGAGTGCAACAGGGACTCTCAATCACTGCTTGTGGGAATATAAAATTATACATCACTTTGAAGACAGTTTGGCAGTTTCTCACAAAACAAAACACATTCTTACCATATGATACAGCATTCATGCCTTTTGGTATTTACCAAAAGAGTTGAAAACTTATGTCCACAAAAAAACCCTGCACACTCATGTTTATAGCAGCTTTATTCATTATTGCCCAAATTTGGATGAATACAAGATGTCTTTAAGTAAATGAATGGATAAATAAATTGTGTGGTATATCTAGACAATGTGATATATTTAATGCTAAAAGATCATAAGCTTTCAAGTCATGAAAAGGCATGGAGGAACCTAATATTCATAGAATTGAGTGAAAGATGCCAAAATGGAAAGGTTACATACTGTTTAATTCCAACTCTATGCCATTCACGAGAAGGCAAAAGTATGGATAATGTAAAAGAGTAGTGGTTGTCAGAGGTTAGGAAGGAGGGATGGATGAATAGGCAAGGCACTTGAGATTTTTTACATAGTGAAAACTAGTCTATATGACACTACAGTGGTGGACACATGTCAATAAATAATTTTATTTGGCAGGTCCAACATAAAAAATATGCTAATGTACATTATAGATGTTGAATGATAGTTATGTATCAATGTGTTTTATCAGTTATGACAAATGTACCCTCTACTGCAGAATGTTCATAGTTTGAAAGGTGGTTTATGCTTGGAAATAGAAGTAATTTTGGGACTCTGTACTCGGCTCAGTTTTGTTGTGAAACTAATACTGCTCTAAAAAATAAAGATTATTATTTGAAACAAATCCATGGCATATATATATTTTTTAAAGATAATTCCTCCAGGTACATTGAAAGTGCTTTGGAATCCTGAAAGAAAATATTTTTGCACATACAAGAAATTATTTAGGCATTATTAGAGTAGTTAAAAACATGAAGTGGTTAAGAGCACCAACTCTAAAACCAAATTACCTGAGATAAATCCCAGTTCTATTACTAGCTATGTAAGTTTGAATGAATTACTCATCATTTAGTGTCTTAGTTTTATCATATATAAAGTGAGGATAAAAACAATACCTTTCCTCATAGGCTTGTTGAGAGGGTTTAGTTAGAGGGTTTGGTTAATCCATTTAAATACTTAGAAAAGGACTTCATGTGGTATAATCAAACAAATATTATTTTACATGAATATTCAAACATTTTATTGCATCTATATAAAACAATGTTCACAACACTTTTGAAAAATCCCACAAAAATTGTTAAGAACATTTTTTTTTCTAAAAATTTCAACTGTTTGTATAGCAATCTATCTGAATTGCATATGGATTCACAATATATCTAGTCTCTCATTTTTAACCACAATATCTATTTTGCTATATCAAAATTCTTTGCCTATAAGAAATATAAATTTTATTCTAGTATTTAGATAGGATATAAATTTATAACTATTTTGTATGCCTTTTTATGTTATTATATTACTCAATTTTTATAAGTAGAATTCTATAAGGAAGAAAGAAAGCTCATATGTTAAATATAATTTGGGAAGTTGAAGACAGTATATTTGAAAGTTCACATAAAACAGGAGTTTCTGGTCAGATTTTGAAAATTGTGATTAACTTAAAAATGCCATTTTCTGCATTTGTGCATTTGTATGTGAAAAGAAGATAATGAAAAAATTCAGAGAGAAAAAAAAAAAAGACTTGTACCAAGTAGGTATAAGATCATGCATGCGTTCAACAAATATTTGAGTGAGTATTTTATACAAACTGTCTGTTGAATAAAGAATAAATATATGGATAAATAAATGAATGACAGAGAATATTTATCTATTATCTATCTGGAAAAGGAATAAAACATGCAAAGCAAACCTAAGAATTGTAAATAATAAAGTAATATTTGCTCAAAAGACTGAATTTGGAAAGGTCTTATACATTTCCACTGTTCTACATAACAAAGAGGAAAAGAAATATCAAAAGTCAATTTAAGTTGTACTTTATTGATGGTAGAATGAATTTGATTAAGCAGAAACTGAAAAAAACATACAGCTTTTCAAGTTTGAATAAACAAGCTCCTTATCCTACCTGAGTGTCTAATTTGAAGAGATCCATCTGGTCCCAATGTTTTTTTATTCTCCTTTCTCGTTTCTTCAGTTCAATTTGAGGACTGTTTGCCTGAGCATGCACAAAGTACTTGGCATGGCACTCAGCAAGAAATGGTTATTTTTACAGATCACAGAGATGGCACGCTCACTGCCCAGGAGGCTGATATACAAGGAAAGAGCTTCTTGTCCAGATGTCAACTCATGTGAAAATGCCTCATAAAATACGTGTTGTTATTTGGGGCTTTTGAGTCCTGCTCTCTTGAATCATAAATAAGTTGTCTTCCAATTCAGTGCCAAATGATTCTCTATGTGAAATTTGTCCTGATTTGCTTGAAAAGTAAAATCCTGATACCCCAAATTCAGTGTGAGAAATTAACCAAACACTTAAAAATAAAGAAGGGAGGAAACAGCAGTAGGGTGACAAAGTGATAGAGAAGATGTTGAACCTTTCAACTTATGCTCACTAGGCATGTAATTTTGAAGTAAACAACATGAAGATAGAAAAACAGTATCCGATGTACATTCCTGGCAACAGAGCACTTAAATTGTTATTGGAGAGCTCAGTGAATAAGTCAGCAAAATTGCCAAATCATATATATATATTCACATTCCAAATTGTGCAGGGTAGGTTACATGTCCTCAAGGCTCAAGGCAGGGGCAGTCCAATATTATCCTGGAGCCTAATTTCCAAATCAGGGAAAGCTTTATGGAAGACTCACATGAAATCAGTTTCTGTTTGAGTCTCACTTGGTCCATGATTTCAGAACAACACCAAGAAAATTTGTTATTGTGAAACTTTGAATAAATAAAAATGGTAAGAAAAAAACATTTTTATGTTAAGTTTTTAAACTATGCTGTTTTGTACATATTTGAAATCTATAACATGATGTCATAAGATACATACACCATATAGTAAAATGGTGATTATAGCAGAACAAAAAAGCATATCATTTTCCCCTTGTGTCAAGAACAACTATAATCCATTAATTTAGCAAACAATACACTTTAATTATAGTCTTTTTATTGTATTTCAGATATTTAGACTTGTTCATTCTATATGTTTGCTACTTTGTATCCATGGACAACCATCTTTCATTTTCTCCCCATACCCTGATGCTGGCATCTACTCTTTTATTCTCCATCTTTACTTAACCTAGGAAAAAATCTAACTTAAAATTATAGTGAATAGCCAGGCGTGGTGGCGCACGCTTGTAATCCCAGTACTTGGGAGGCTGAGCCAGGAGGATCCGGGTTCACAGCCAGCTTCAGCCACTTAGTGAGGCCCTCCACAATTTAGTGAGACCCTATTTCAAAATAAAGAATAAAAATAGGGCTGGGAGTATAGCTCATAAATAAATAAATAAATAAATAAATAAATAAATAAAATTATAGTGAGTTCCCAGCCAAACTGCCTTACAAAAATAGATCATCATTATCACAAAACTACCTACAATTTTTTGAGGAGTTTCAAATAAATACATTAATTTATTTTTTGTTGGTATTTGGGATTGAGGCCAGGGGTATTTCTACCTTCAAGCTACACCCCTGGCATTTTTTTTTTGAAACAGAATTTGGCTAAGTTACTGAGGGTCTTGCTAAATTGCTGAGCCTGGCCTCCAACCTGCTATCCTTCTGTCTCACCTTCTCAAGTGCTAGGATGACAGGCACACAACAGCACATTTGGCTGCAAATTTATTTTTAAAAAAATAGCATTAGCCAGGCGTTGTGGCACATGCTTATCATTGGCTGAGACAGGAGGATCTGGGTTTGCAGCCAGCCTCAGTTACTTAGTGAGGCTCTCTGCAACTTAGTGAGATCCTGTTTCAAAAATAAAGAATAAGAAATAGTACTGTGGGTGTAGCTCGGAGGTAGAATGCCCCTGGGTTCAATCCACAGTACAGACAAAAGAGCATTAATTTCTTACCTTTGTTTATATAAACCTATTGGCGCACTGTAATTATACAATGCTGTGAGGTACAAAGTGATACATTTATATATGCACACATTACTTGGTGTGTTTCCCTCCAGATCCCACCCCACTTCCTCCCTCCTCCCTCCCAGTACATAAAATAGTTGTCACTCCCAACCTCAAGTCCCTCTATATCTTTTGTATCTCATATTCAAAATAAATGTGAAGTCCTTCTTTGCTATTTGTTTCACTACCACCTGTACACTATAAACAATTATCTCTCCTGTAATATTGCTTTAGTTTAAAGAAAAATAAAACCTGATAATGACATTCACTGCAAAGAAAGAGCAAAGCAAAAGGAGGAAGATGTTTATTTTTGAGAAATTCATTAAATAATGAGCTCACATGAGAGTATGATAATTTTGCTTCATATGAGGAACAACAAAGAACAAAGTTGTAATGGGACCATTCTTTTATTTGGGTTCTAGTCTTCATAAGCAGATAAGAACAAATTAATTGCAATACAAGAACAAAATTTTCTCTGTAGTCAGATAAAACTAAAAGGTGAATTTGCAGGGTATCCATGTTAACTAGCTGGAAAGATTGCAATTAACAAATGTTGCAACCTTAAAATTCTAGCAATAATTTAACCAAATAGGTACACTATGACATCTAAAACTAAACTTTTTATACATATTACAGGTTTCTTTAGCATTTCTAAGAAGAACTATTTTTGCAATAAGTATTTTCAACCTTGGGAGGCATTTATTTTAAATATTATTTATCATTTTGAATGACAATATTTCTTACAGATTAATCACTACAATAAGCCATTTGGGGAGAAAACCGGAATAAACCAAACAACTTTAGCTTCTTTCAGAACCATATATATTTTTCTCCTCTATTAAGTTCATTTAACCTTTTTAGAGATACAAGACACATTAGATCTAGCCAATCTTATTTAAACTTTATTATTTGGTATATTTAAAATATACATATGGAGGATAATTTTTAAAACCTAATGGACCAGCAGCCAGCTTTATTTGAATGTGATATCCTTTTATATGTAACTTTAGTAATCATGCACTTCAAAATTTTAGTAAATTTGACTTTGCAAATATACTGAAACATGCTGTGCAATCCTCCTTGGTCTATTTTCCAGTCTCCCTCACCAGTGGTAACTATTATCTTTTTTTATTCAATGTGTATCATTTTCATACTTGTCTTTATGCTGTTAAACTTTATGTATCATATCAGTTAAATATTGAGTTTGTTGCCTTGTTTTAAACTTTACCACACATGACATGGCACTGTAAATACAATTGATTTTTGCTGAAACTTACATTTTCAAGATTTAATCATATTTATTTATGGAACTCTGGATTATCATTTAACTGCTTATGCAATTTTCTACAGAATGAATAGAGCATTATATTTTCCTGATAATAGGCATTTGTTATTTTGGATAATTCAATATTATAAACACTATGAGCATTACTATAAAGTTATAGTTAGAACTATAATTGTTGTGTTTAAATGCGGGGACAGTTTCAATATTAACAGATATTAAATATTTGCTCTCCTAACATATACCCAGGAACCTGGCAGAAAAATAACAATATTTACATATTCATGCCTGATTTGTTTTTGTCATATTTTTTGCATTCTGGCCTTGAAATAATGGCTCACTGTTTAAATTGTATTTCCCTACTTATTGGTGGTGTCAAGTACATTTTCATCTTGTTGTTTACTAGATTTCCTCTCATGTGCGAAGCCTGTTTAAAACTTTGCCCTTTTTTATTTTTATATGTGCCTTATTAGTGATTTGTAAAATTTCTTTACACATACCAGATATTAATCTTTTGTTTATTATATGTGTTTGAAAAGCCCTTTTCAGTTTATGGCTCAATTTCAAACTTTTTTCAATGCTTTTGAATAAACAAGAGATATTTATTTTAATGCACTAAACAGTCCTTTTATTATTTATTTATTTATTTTTATAACTGAGGCTTGAACCTGGGGACATTCTATATTCTTCCCTATCTTGAGGCCATAATGATTTTCCCTAAAAGTTTTTACTTTTCTTCTTCATATATAAATCATTAAACCATTTGCTATTTTTTGTGTTTATTATATGAAGGTAACGCAATTTCATTTTTCTTATCAATACCTGGTTCATCTAGTATCATTCTTTCCATATTCTGAACAAATATTTAAAAACTTTCAGTTCATTATCCCACCAGCTTTTTATTTAAAAATTTTTTTTTACAGTACTAGGGATTGAATCCAGGGGCATTCTACCTCCAAGATACATCCCCAGCCCTATTTTTTACTCTTTATTTTGAAACAGGGTCTCTCTAAGTTATGAAGTTGTGGAGGGCCTCACTAAGAAGCTGAGGCTGGCTGCAAACCTGATATCCTCCTCTCTCGGTCTCCCAAATTCTGGAGTTACAAGCCTGTGCCATCATGCCTTGCAGCCTACCAACTTTATGTAACATACCATAATAATGATTATGCATCCTGCTAATACATATTTCTTTTTCCAGTACTAAGGATTGAATCCAGAGGAATTCTAGCTCCAAACTAAACCACCAGCACTATTTCTTAATTTTATATTGAAATGAGGTCTCAATATTGCTGAAGGTCTCGCTAATTTGCTGAGGCTGGCCTTGAACCTGCAATTTTTCTGTCTCAGCATTCCAAGTACTGGTATTACAACCATGGAACAACATGCCCAGCTACTAATAAACCTTTTTTCTAAATGAATATTTTAGACTACCTTTCTATTGCTATTTTATAATCATTAGAATGACCTTTTCAGTATCTAATTGTAGTATTTTATATTACAATTATAAGGCTTATACTTATCCTCTGACATTGTAAACTAAGTTGGTGAAGCTGGGCTTTAACCTGTAATCTTTCTACCGCCCTAGTACTGCGATTGCAGATGTGTGCCACCACACCCGGCACAAAACTATTTGAAGATGATTCTTCAGCTCATTTTCCTCCACCTAGTGCTTACATGCATTATTTGCTTAGAATCCGTACTGCCTCTATTTCATGATTCCTATTCCCTATATTGCCTCCCATGACTACATTTTCAGCAGCCTCTTCTCTAATAAACAGTGTTGCTTTCTAGTTAATTTTATTTTCTCACATGTCTTCCTCATTTATAATTTGTTCAATTAGTTCATCTACTCATATTTCTCATTGTTTCTATAACAGTCAGCGCAAAACAAATATGGTGACCATTTGCATTGAGATGTCAAGCGTGCCCAAGCTTAATATATAAAATCTCGATACTTAACCGAATTCTCCTAACTAGTTAGTGCTCATTAATTTCATTCATTTTCCCTAGACCACCTCCCTGGCTTCACTGAAGTTTCTCTTCCATTATCTGGAGTCCCTCTGGTATCTCGCTTACTCCCTAGTTTGCACATATTAGAGAAAACATCCAACTTTTTCACTTTTGGTGACTGGCTAATTTCACTTAGAATAATGTTTTCCAGTTCCATCCACTTTCTTGCAAATTACATCATTTTGTTCTTCTTTATTGTTGAGTAGAATTCCATTGTGTGTATATCCTATAATATAATTTTATAATCCATTCATCTGTTGATGGACACCTACTTTGGTTCCATAATTTGACTCCTGTGAATTGTGCTCCTATAAACATGGATATGCATGTATTACTATAATATTCTGAGTTCATTCCCTTTGGATATCTTCAGTATTTTTAAGAGTGCTTAGCTCATACTATGCACTCAATAAATATGTATATTATGGATGAATGAGAAGGAAGAAATATTCTAGCCATTCTGTTGCATCTAGTTATACCATCGATGACCATTATTGACTACAAAAAGAAAGAAAAAGTTGAGTATGAAATTACTAAAGTGAAATATCAATTATTCTTTATTAAAGGCTGATAAATTTTTAGATCTCTGACCATTGTGAGTGAGAAATGAGACTGCTTATTTGCTGTCCATAACATTGGAAGAATCCTAGATAATTAGACTAGTACCAGAAGAGGGAAAATGTAGGTAAACTATAGATCAGCAAACACTGCCAATCCTAGAAAAACATTTTCCAATGAATAGTACAAAAGCAGCTGGCAAGCACAGAAGTAATCACTCAAAGCTGACATGAGTTAATTAATATCAACACACAACTTACTAAACTCCCTGAAAAATAAAGTGTCCAGATTGATAAAATCAGATCACCCTGACCTCTGAATACTGAGAAAATATTTGGTATTATATTGTTTTAATATATCCTTCAGGATAATATGTAGAAAAGAGGGCATAAGGTACATTGATAGAATTTTTTTTGGTAGTGGGGATTGACTCCACGAGCATTCTATCTCTGAGCTTCACCCCAGATCTTTTTAGTTTTTATTTTGAAACAGTGTCTTGCTAAGTTGCTCCAATATGTGAGGGACCTGTTTTAGCCTCCCAAGTGCTGGGATTACAGGTGTCTGCCACCATGGTCAGCTTAAAGTACCTCATTCTTACATTGTCCCATATCAAGAATATAGAAGTGATATCAAATAAATTAAAATCCATATTTAATGTTACAAAACCCATGGAGAAGCAAATATTTCACAAAGAAGAGATTGATCCACTATCTTAAATAGTTCTGAGATGTGAGAAAAACTGAATACTGAATAATGCCATTGGATTTAGCAGCAGAAATTTCATTAAAAATTTTAGTAGATAATTTTTCATGGTGTAATAAGCATAGAATAGACTTTATGAGCAGTTTATGATCACTGAAATTATAGTAGGATTTGAAATTTCCTTTCTTTCTTCATTCATTCATTCATTCATTCATTCATTCATTCATTCATTCATTTATTGGTACTGAATATTGAACCCAGGGATGTTCTACCTCTGAACCATACCCCTGGTACTTTTTATTTTATTTTTAATTTTTGAAACAGGGTATTATTAGTTGGTGAGGCTGGCCTCAAGCTTGAGAGCCTCCTGTGTCAGCCTCCCAACTACCTGGAATTATAGGTGTGTGCCACCATGCCCAGTTCTGTCTATCCTTCACTATTGATATTTCTGCTCTCTAGAACTAATCTCCTCTCTAGTTTCTCCACATTTCTGCCTTTGTTCTAGCTTCCAAGCAGGTTATGGAGCATCCTCATTTTTTTTCATAAATGATTGATTCTACTTCTGCTTTAGTAATGGTAGTTACCAGGGGAGTGTTGAAGGAGGAAATAGGGAGATGTAGGTGTATGTATCAGCCCTTATGCCAGTACTCTGACATCTGTGACTAATGAAATTCAAATGGCAGAAACTCCGAGTTAAATAGGATGAATGAGTCTAAATGTCCATTGTATGAAGATGAATAGCTAATGATATTGTGTTAGGTACTAAAATTTACTAAAAGTAGATTTTATCACTCCCACAAAGACAGGTAAATATGTAAGATGATGGTTATGTTCATTTATTTAACTGTTCTAGTCATATACCTATATTTATATCAAAACATCAAGTTTAATATCTTAAATATATAAAATAAAAATAAACATTGATAATGAAGAGTCTGAAGTTTAAGGCCACAGAGATTTGGGTTTTAGTCTAGGCCTACCACTTCCTAGCTGTGTAGACTTGGACACATTATTTAATAATTTTCTCTCTCATTTTGCTTAACACAGGAATCATGTTAGCACCTATACCTCGCATGGCTATTTTGATTATTAAAAACAAACTATATATATATGTATATATATACATATATATATATGTATATATATATATATATATATAATGCTTAGCACTACATCTGGCACATAACAACTGAGGAAAATTGACTTCTATTGTTCTTATCACTATTATTTCTGCTACTATTTTATTATTATTTTTTCCGGAAAATACATGTACTGTTAAGGAATAAAAATGATTTGTTTTTGCTCTTTCGAGAGCTCCTATTTAAAAAAGATCTGTAACCTTTGATCAAAATCATGAGATAAAGCCTCATACATGCTAAGATAGCCATTATAAAAACAAAATACAGCATAAAAGAAAACACAAAATCCCCAGAAAATAGCAACTCTTGGTTAGGATATGAGCAAATTGGAAACCTTGTACACTGGTGGTGGGAATGTATAATAATGTGGCTGTTATGCAAAGCAATATAATGGTCACTCAAATAATTAAAAGAGAAAGGCTATATGCTCCTGTAATCTCATTTCTGGGTACTTATTAAACACTGTAATTAGTATCTCTAAGTGATATTTGTACTCCTGTGCTCATTGCATTATATTCATAATAGCCAAGTTGTCTTAGCATCCTAAATGTCCATCTATTGATGAATGGATAAGGAAAAGGTGGTATATACACTACAGAATATTATTCAACTTTAACAAAAAAGGAATCATTGTTATGTGTGACAATGTACACGAACTTAGAGGACATTATGCTAAGTGAACCAAAAGGACAAATACTGCATAATTCCATTTACCTGAAGTGTCTAAAATCGTCAAACTCATGGAAGCAGAAAGTAGACTGGTGGTTGCTAGAGGCTGGGCAGAGAGAGAAATGGGGAAGCTGGCATACAATTTAATTATGCAAGATGACAAAGTTCTTGAGATGTGCTATACAACTTTTTTTTTTTCTTTTTTCTTTTTTTTGCAGTACTGGGGATTGAACTCAGGGGCATTCCACCTCTGAGCTATATCCCAGCCCTAGTTTTTATTCTTTATTTTGAACCCGGGTCTCACTAAGTTGCGGAGTGCCTCACTAGGTAGCTGAGGCTGGCCGCGAACCCGGATCCTTCAGTCTCAGCCTCCCAAATGCTGGGGTTACAAGTGTGCGCCACCACGCCCAGCTTCAACATTTTGGTTATAACTAATGATATTGTATTATATACTTCAAATTTTATTATGAAGAGGGTAGATGTCATATTATATGCTTTTACCACGACCACCACAACAAAATTAATGAGTAAGGACTTGTCAAGATAGATACTAGTGACAACTTTGATGTAGCTCACATTCCAGTGAAAGATATGGACAAGTAGATAGTAATAGTTCGGTGCTAAATACTATAATGATAAATTTAGAGTAATAAGAGAGACCAGTGAAGGAACACCAAATCAAATCTAAAGGAGGGTGAACCAGGGGCAGCTTCAGAGGGATACATATTCCAATTTGTATAAATGTGTAGAAAAGAAGATATTGCTGGCAGAGTAAACAGTAAGCAGATATTCAAGATCCTAGTAAGTCATGTAAGTTATTGGGACTTTATGTAAGAGCAATGGGGGACACATTGACACTTTATGGAGTGATGTGACAGAGACAGGAAGTCATGTTAGAACCCTGAGGTAGTAAGCCAGGTGACTGTGATGTGAACTGGTTTAATATTAAATATCTAGAATTTATAGCTTTACTGATTGAATAGTATAAAGGAGAGGCGGTCATCAAGGATAATTACTATGTATGTGGATAAGGCAATTGAATGGGTAGTATATAATTTATTGTAACAAGGAATATGTGATGAAGATTCTGAATAGACATTGACAACAAGAAATATGGAAGAATCAATTGATTTGGGCAATTTGTGTACAATAGACTATTTGTACTTGGAATCTAAAATCAAGACTATGTTTTAAAGTTAGGGTAGTATGTTTTTATGTACATTTCTAAGACTCAAATAATTCATGTGCAAATATGACTCTTTTGAAGTCTACTTTATCAGTACATGTATTGCTTTTAGCATTTACTTCATTGATATTTCATATCTGTTGTACTGATATTAGTCAATTTTATTAAGAAACTAGAAAGGATATAGATGTTAGCAAAGAAGAGGCCCAGGGAAAAGAGTAAAGTTTCTGGTTGTGAAATAGCCCAAACAGCAAATATATAAGTATTCTTATAAAACAATACAATGTCACACAGCCTATAGTTACTACTATATGCACTTTAAGGTTATATGAAATTTTTCTCTTCTGGAAAGATTTAGATTGCAACATTCTATCTATCTTTTGTCTTTGGACATCATAAGACTCTCTCTGGTTTGCTATGGGTTAAATATGAATGAATTTAGAAATTCATGAACTATTTGCTAATAAAAAATGAAATATAAAAAGTTAAGGAGCACATCTTATACGTAAGTGTTGCTGATTCATGTAATCTAATAAAACAACTATTCATGATTCAGTTCCTATAATTAGTGAATGTTCTCTGACATGGTTCTTTGGAAAAAAAGTACCAGTCTTCTGTTAAACTATTAAGAAAGTGATGTAATCACTGCCCTTTAATTTGGTGTGATATTTCAATCTAAACTTACTTTTGAATGTTTCAACCAATTTCATAGCTTACTTAGTTAAAAGCAGTATAAACATATGCAATTCTCCTGAAAACTAAATATTAAAAAACTAAGTCTAGTTTTCTGTCCATGTTATTACATATTGCCTTCCTCTCACAGGCAAAACATTTTTTAATGTAATCTACAACTGGTATCTTCATTTTCTTATAAACTATTTATTTGTTTATCATTATCTAGTTTGGGTTATAAGTAAAAGTGCTTTTGCATCAGGTAATTGGCCATGTCCTAACTGTCAAATACAAATGCTTTTTCTCAATCCTCATTGAGTATCTGACAGTGTTTACATGCACCATTATACACACCATGTCATTTTTCTATACTGTAGATTGAATCCAGGACCATTCTACCTCTACACTACACCCACAAACCTTTTTATTTTTTATTTTGAAACAGGGTCTTGCTAAGTTATCATGCACTGGCCTCAAGCCTGCAATCCTCCTATCTCAGCCTCCCAAGTATTGGGATTACAGGCATGCACCACCATGCCCAGTGCATGTCGTCTTTTTTTTTTTTTTTTTTTTTTTTTTTTTTTTTTTTTTTTTTTTTTTAGCGATTCTGGGGATGGAACCCAGGGGCATTCTACTTCCAACCTATACCTCTAGCCCCATTTTTTTATTCTTTATTTTGAAACAGGGTCTCACTAAGTTGTGGAGGGCCTCACTAAGTAGCTGAGGCTGGCCGTGAACTGGAATCCTCAGGTCTCAGCCTCCCAAGTAGTGGGTTTACATGCGTGCACCACCACACCCGGCTTCATGTCATTTTTTAAAGCTCATGATAGCTTTGGGTTCTCCTGCTTTGTCTTCTGTGTGTCCAATATTTATTTGAGCACTTTATAACCTGCCCCTCTCTATCTTTGTATTCTTTCCATAATACTTTGTCTGTTTTCATGTAACACAGTTTCCCTAGATGATTTGAATTACCACATACAGGCTGATGACTATCATATCTATAATTCTGGCCCTGTTACCTCTTTCAAGTTCCAGACTTATTTTCAGCATATGGCTTGGCATGTGTCTCCTTATGAATATCCCACTAGGATCCTAAACCTGACATTTCTAATACCAAACTTATCTGAGTCACCAAACCTGTTCTTCCTCCTGTGTTCCTGATTCTTATTAATTGGGTTCTCACCTTTAAAAATACTTGATTATAAATCTCACATATTTTTAACTCATTCCTTGCTTTCATGTCATATTCCAATAATTTTTGAAGAAAACAGTCATGCTTTCACAAGGATTTGTATTTAACTTTTTTCCTATCCATAGTCAGACTTCATGCCTCTATTAACTCAGAGTATTGCCAAACTCTCAATGTGCTTCTTTTTTTCAGCATTGTTTCTGCTAGGGTTATTCTCAACCAGTAAGATTATATCACTACTCTGCTCACAATTTTTTTTACTTAAAATAATGTGTTTGTTTGCTTATTTATTTATTTAGTATTGGGGATTGAACCCAGGAAAATTCTATCTTTGACCTATACCCCAAGCCTTATCTCTTTTTAAGTTAAGTTACTGAGGGTCTTGCTAAACTTGTGATCCTCTTGCTTCAGCCTCCTAAGTACTAGGATTTCAGGCATGTGCCATGGCTTCAGCTAAATATATTTTGAGTGTTTCCAGTATATATGACATTATGTACACACTCCTTAGCAAAGCATTCAAGGAGTCCTGGCCCTACAAACTGCCCAGTCTCATTTTTTCATTGTATCCTTCTGCATAATTTAGGTTTCGGCCATAATTATCTCATTTTCCCCCATCTACTTTATTCTTAACCTCATGCCCTATATTTTGATGCTACATAAACTGTACTCAACCTTCAAGATTCAGCTAAAATATCACTATTTCCATGAAACACTCTCATTGTTAAAAATCAGACTTAGCCAGGCATGGTGGCACATGGTATAATCCCAGTACTTGGGAGGCTGAGACAAGAGGATTTAAGGTTCAAAGCCAGCTCCTTCAACTTACCAAGACCTTCAGCAGCTTAGCAAGACCCTATTTCAAAGTATCAATAAAAAATGAAAGTGGCTTGGGGTGTAGCTAGGAGGAAGAGTGTCCTGGGTTTAATCTCTGGTGCCAAGAGTAAAGGAAAAGAAATAAAAAAGCAATCTATTCTTTTTCTATATTCTTCTAACCTTTTATTTTTACCTCCACTATACTACTTAATGTTTCTTACATTTTGATAGTTATTTCATGAAAGCAAATTTTCAAATCATTCTTTGCTGCAGCAACAGAATAATACACAGAGGTAATGAATATGGAGATACTGAAGTTGCCACTGTAGAGTCGAAGAGTGGGAAAGATGAAAAACAATATGAACCAACTACAAAAAATGTCATCTTAACACGATGCAATTTTACCCTTGCTGGAAGCATGAAGTATCGATGGTTACAAAGCAATCCATCACTAATAGACAGCTACTAGCCTTTTCCACAAGCCAAGTGACATTCCTTCTTTCTCATTCATGTCTTGAGGACAGAAGTCATTGGTCACTTATATTTTCAATCACCCTGACCTAGAGATAATAGCATCTTAGGAACATAACTTTGGAACATGGTTTTAAACTTCAAAGTGTGTTTCAAAATACTCTAAAATGCCATATTATGAAAATCATTATGGACTGTTCAGATTGTTTGTACTCTTAGGCTCTCAACCCTATGGTTAAGCTTATAAAATCATCAATACTCCCTTGCTATTATTCCATAAGCCTCACTGGATCTACAACAATGAATATACAGCTGAAGAACAATTCTTTTTTTGGGTTTTTTTTTTTTTTTTTTTTTTTTTGCGTTACTGGGGATTGAACTCAGGGGCATTCTACCTCCGAGCTACACCCCCAGCCCTATTTTTTAATTCTTTATTTTGAAACAGGGTCTCACTAAGTTGCGGAGTGCCTCACTAGGTAGCTGAGGCTGGCCGCGAACCCGGATCCTCCGGTCTCAGCCTCCCGAATGCTGGGATTACAAGCGTGCGCCACCACGCCCGGCTAAGAACAATTCTTTTTTATTGGACACACTCCCTTGTTAAAAGAGTAAGTCTTCATGTCTCTCTGCACCTATTTTCTTTCAAGTCTGTCTGAGGATCCTGGGCCAGTGAGAAATTTCCTAGTTATAAATGTGAAATTTTGAACTCTTTTGATAATCTTTCAAATAGTTAAATCAACAGAAAGTGATCTCTAATTGCAAAATGTCAACATACCCTTTTGAATCAAGTATCTAATGATTTGCCAACTAAAATATTCCTATTTTTCCTTTTTATATTTTATTCCCTTTTATTGGTGCACTGTAATCATACATCTAGAGGCATACATGCACACAGCACTCATTGAGCCCTCCCCCAGTTCTCACTCCACATTCCCTTCCTCCCCACCTTCCTGTGCTCAGCACAGGGATTGTCTTTGATGAATCTGTATATGTACATTATGACCACCGAGATGTTTCCCTCTTCAAGTTTTCCCCCCTCTCATTTCCCTCAGTTAGATCCACCTCCTTTACTCCACTAAGGTTTCTCCTTTGTCTAGAGTCCCTCTTGTGTCCCTATTTCTCCCTAGCTTCCCCATATGAGGGAGTATAGCGTTCCACGCAACCCATGTTGCGTCCCACGCCACACGGGGTAGGACAAAGCAGACCCGCTGCTTCGCCCTTTGGGGCTGAGCGAGAGGGAGAGTGTCGCGGCTGGGCCCACCACCCTGGGGAGTCAGGAAAGCCCCCCCAAAAAACAGCACCGGCTGGGAGTCCAGTCAGCGGTCAGGCAGCGCCGCAGGAACTCAACTTTATTGGAACACACAATAGAATATATGGGCAGGTCAGGTAGGGAGATGAAGCTGGGGAGGGGGAGCCAGTGGGAGCAGATCTCTATAGCTGCAGGGGAGGGAGGTAGGTCTTTCCTTGACCCACCCACCGGCTTCCCTAGGTCTGAGGGGTCAGATTTCACCAAGAAAGGTCAGAGCCTGTAAGTGCTAAATGCCACATATAACATGAGCAATCCCTACAAGGGAGCACTTCTGACTTTTCACTTTTTGTGACTGACTAATCTCACTTAGCATAATATTCTCCAGTTCCATCCATTGCCCTGCAAATGATGACATTTTGTTCTTCTTTGTGGCTGAGTAGAATTCAGTTGTGTATATATTCCATAGTTTTACAATTCATTTATCTGTTGATAGACATCTCAGCTGGTTTCATAGCTTGGCAATGGTGAATTGTGTAGCTATAAATATAGATATGCATACATTGCTATGGTAGTCTTGTTTCAGTTCTTTTGAGTAGATACCCAAGAGTGATATAGCTGGGTCATATGGTAGGGTCATTCCTATTCTTCTGAGGACCCTTCACACTTTTTTCTTAAGTGGTTGCACTAATTTGCAATCCCACCAACAGTATATCAGAGTTCTTACTTATCCACATCCTTGCCAACATTTGTTATTGTTTGTGCTTTTTTTTTTTTTTTGCAGTACTGGGGATGGAACCCAGGAGCATTCTAACTCCAAGCTACACCCTCAGCCCTATTTATTCTTCTTCTTTTTTTTTTTTTTTTTTTGCGGTACTGGGAATTGAACCCAGATCCTCTGGTCTCAGCCTCCTGAATGCTGGGATTCCGGCTATTCTTTATTTTTGAAACAGGTTCTCACTAAGTTGTGGAGGGCCTCACTTAGCAGCTGAGGCTAGCCAAGAACCCAGATCCTCCTGTCTCAGCTTTCTAAGTACTGGGATTACAAGCGTGTGCCACTACATCCGACTGTTGTGCTTTTAATGATTGCCATTCTAACTGAGGTTAAGTAAAATCTCAGAGTAGTTTTGATTTGTATCTCTCTGATTGCTAATGGTGTTGAACATTTTTTTCATAAATATACTGGCTATTTTTATTCTTCTTTTGTGAAGTGTCTATTTAGGTTTTTTTTTATGGTGAGTTTTTAGATATTAGTCTTCTATCAGAGGAGTAGTTGGCAATGATTTTATTCCATTCTGTTGATTCTCTCTTGAGGTTCTTGACAGTTTCCTTTGCTGCACAGAAGCTCTTTAGTTTAATTAAATTTCATGTATCAATCCTTGTTTTAATATCTTATGCCTTTGGAGTCTTATTGGGGGAGTCTTTACCTGCTTGAATATTTTGGAGCACTGATTCTATGCCCTTTTCAAATACTGTAAGGTCTCTGGTCTAATATCCAGGTCTTTGACCCATCTTGAATGGACTCTTTTGTAGGGTCAGAAAGGGGGATTTATTTCCATTTTTCTGCATATGGATAACCAGTTTTGCCAACATCATTTGTTGAAAAGGCTGTCTTTTTTCCAGTGCATGCTTTTGGCCCCTTTGTCAAAAATCAATTGGCTGTGTGAGGATTTGTTTTTGAAACTTCTCTTCTGCTCCACTGGTCTATGTGTCTGCTTTTGTGCCAATACTCTGGCTCTGTAATATAGTTTAAAGTCAGGTATTATGATGCTTCCTGCATGGTTCTTATTGCTGAGAATGATTTTGGCTATTCTGAATCTTTTCCTGTTCCATATGAATTTAAGGACTGATTTTCTAGATCTGTGAAGAATGATCATAGCATTTTTTTTTTTTTTTTTTTTTGCTGTACTGGGAATTGAGCCCAGGGGCATTCTAACTCTGAGCTACACCCCCAGCCTTATTTTTTAATCTTCATTTTGAAACAGGGTCTCACTAAGTTGCGGAGGGCCTCACTAAGTAGCTGACACTGTCTGCAAACCTGGATCCTCCGGTCTCAGCCTCCCAAATACTGGGATTACAAGCGTGCGCCACCATGCCTGGCTTCATAGCATTTTAATGGGGATTGCATTGAATCTATACATCACTTTTCATACGCCAGCCATTTTATAATATTTGTGCTGCCAATCCAAAAGCAGGGGTGATCCTTCCATCTTCTAAGGTCTTTTTCAATTTAATTCTTCAATATTTTATAATATTCCTTGTAGAGGTCTTTTACCTCCTTGGTTAGGTTTATTCCTAAGTATTTCTTTGTTTTGGGAGATATTGTAAGTGGAAGTGTTTTTTGGATTTCTTTTTCAATGGATTTATGATTGGCATAGAGGGAAGCTTCTGAGATTTTAAGATTGATTTTTTTATGCAGACACTTTGCTGAATTTGTTGATCAGTTCTAATAGCCTTTTGATTGAGTTTATTGGGTCTTCTAAGTATAGTTTCATGTCATCTGCAGATAGGGATAGTTTTAGTTCTTCTTTTCCTATTCGTTATCCTTTGATTCCCTTCTCTTGCCTTATTGCTCTGGCTAGAATCTCAGGTATTATACTGAACAGAAGTGGTGATAATGGACACCCTTGTCGTGTTCCTGGTTTTAGTGGAAACTCTCGCAGTTTTTCCCCATTTAATATGATGTTGTCTGTGGGCCTATTGTATATTGCATTTATGATGTTGAGGTATGTTCCTTCCATTCCTATTCTCTGCAGTGTTTTTAGCATGAATGGGTGTTGTATTTTATCAAATGCTTTTAATTATTTCCTCTCTTTTATTGGCTTTGGGATTAGACTGTTGCTACTATTCAAGGACTTTGAGGTGTGTCATTAGATTGTTTATTTGGTGATATTCTGTTCTTCTTATGTGAACACTCAATGCTATGAATTTTCCTCTTCAAACTGCCTTCAAAGTGTCCCAGAGATTTTGATATGTTGTGTTTCTATTTTCATTTGTTTCTAGGAATTTTTTTTATTTCTCCCCTTATTTCTTCTATGACCCATTCCTCATTCAGCAGTGTGGTATTCAGTCTTTTTGTATTTATGATTTTTTTCTGGTTCTTCTTATTGTTGATTTCTAATATCATTCCATTATGGTCTGAAAATATGTAGAGAATTATGTCACATTTTTTGAATTTGCTAATGCTTGCTTTGTGTCCCAGGATACCATCTATTTTGCAGAAGGTTCCATGAGCAGCTGAAAAGAATGTGTATTCAGCTGTAGCTGGATGGAATATTCTGTACATGTCTAGTGGGCCCATTTGGTTTATGATGTTCTTGAGATCTGAAGCATCTTTGCTGATCTTTTGTCTGGAAGATTGTTCTAGTGGTATGAGAGGAGATTTGAAGTCACACCCAGTATTATTGTGTTGGAATGCATGTGAGACTTAATATAATGAAGAGTTTGTTTTATAAAAGTGGTTAAAAGTGGTTGCAGGTATGTTCAGAGCATATGTGTTGACTATTGTTATTTCTTTTGTTGGATTGTTCCATTTACCAGTAAAAATGACTCACTTTGTCTCTTCTGATAAGTTGAGGATTAAAGTCTATTTTGTCTGATATGAGAGTTGCTACCCCTGCTTGTCTTTGGGTTCTAATAGCATGGATTACCTTGTCCCAGCCCTTCACCTTTAGTTTTTATCTTTATCTGTAAGGTTCTTTCCTTACAGAAAGCATATAGATGGATTATTATCTTTAATTCATTTTGCCACTTTATGTCTTTTAATTGGGGGAGTTGAAGCCATTGATACTCAGTGTGATTATTGAGACATGACTTCTAATTCCTAATATTTGAGTTATAATTTCTGTTTTGAGGTAGTGTTTGTTCTTCATTTGATGGAAATCATCCTTTCTCTGTTTCTGACATTTATTATTTCTTCTTTGTAATTTATTTCTTTGAGTATTTTCTCTAGTGCTGGTTTGGAAGACATAAATTCTTTCAGCTTCTGTTTGTCATGGAAGATTTTTGTGTCTCTATCAAATTTGAAAGATATCTTTGCTGAGCAGATTAGTCTTGTCTGGAATTGCTTTCTTTCAGGGTTTGGAGTATGTCACTCCTTCTTTCAAGGTTTGGAATATGTTTCTCCAGGCCCTCCTGACTTTCATGAAGTTGTAATTTCTGTCAGCTGGGTTTGGCCTGCCCTTAGTGTCTGGAAGTCTGTCCTGTTAGTTCCTCTATCTGGTTCATCCTCAGCAGTAGGCATTTAGAGGAATCACCTGGTATATACAAAGGCAAACTGTGATGTAATAAATGATTAAGTGTAAGGAAGAAGGGGATAGAATGAGAGATGCAAGAATTGGGTAATAGAATCAAGTAGAATAAGTGTTCAAGTAAGGTTAGGAAAAATATAGTAAAAATGAAGATACTTAAAATAAAGGAGAACTCAAGTAAACAGTATAGAATATGTAGATAACAAATGAATAAAATACAAGGCACAGGCAAACAGGTACACTGGGAGTCAAACAAACAAACAAGCAAACAAACCAGATCAGAGCCTTTCACACATACACATACAAGAAAAAAAGAGAATATAAAGAAAGAAAAAAAAGAAAAGAAAAAAAGGAATCTTAGGAATTGTTTAACCCACCTTTGTTGGGTTTTTCTTTCTTTCTGGATTAAAGCTTGCTTAGGAGAGATCTGTGGAGTAAGTCTCAGGTTGCTGGGTATGAGATTTTTTAGGGTTTCCCAAAATTCCCACAGGTCAGGGGTGCAAGCTATTGTTCTTGTGTCTCCACTTGTTCAGGGATTTGTTGCTTCATTTTCCTTTTTCAGCCTTGATGTTAAAATACATCCTTGTAGATATTCTTGAGTTTCTCTATCTTTAGTTCCTACCTTCCATTAAGGTAGTCTGGGATGTGGGCTGCAGCTTAATTTGGAACTTCTGAGATGAGTTAGAGACAAGCTTGCTTTAGGGTCCTACTTTGTCACCATCTTCCCCTCTCTCTTCCTTTATATTTTTATTGTTGAATTGTAATTATACATCATTGTGAGGACCAAAGTGATACAAGCATATATGCAAGCAGTACGTGGGGTATTTCAATGCAGATCAAACTTTACTCCTCCTCCTCCCTGTATGTATTAGTAAGATTGATAGTGATGCCTTTGTATATGGACATAGCATTATTTGACAGTTTCCATCCTCAACCCCCTCTTTTCTCTCCTGAATTCCCTTCCCCCATGCCCTTCCACGATTCTACTAGTTTCCTCATTTATCTGAAGTCTTTTCTGTTCCCTACTTTCTCTCTTGCTGTCCTATATGAAATTGTGGTGATATCTACATATATGGACATAAAATTAGTTTCCTATTTTCTTTTGTATTGGTTAAAAGCCATACTTTTACGAAACAACTCTCTGTGGATCTGTCACAAGTCTGAATTTCTTACAAGGAGATGCATTTCTAACTTTCTTCTGTACTCTCTTTTCAAGAATGTATCTTGAACTGCTTCAGAAGATAAGAATTAATTCCTCTTCTAGGGCACAGACAAGTTTTGTTTACTGTCCAGTATAATAAAGATAATGTTTCTCTCCAGGGCAAAGGTTAGACAAGCTTACTGACTATAATAAAAGATTCAAGCACCCTAAGCTCAGGATATTTCTTTTCAGTTGCACATACAGGCATCACCTGGACCTCTGACCATCATCCTGTGGGAATTGAGACTTAGAGAACTGGCACTAGCGCTGGCACTCCGGCTACCACTAGTGCTATGAGTAGTAAGTAAAGTTCTTTTCTCTGACCCTGAAGTCTCATTTCTTCTGCCAGCATCCATGAAACTATGACAGGCTAACTCATTAGCTTCTAAGCAGGATAAAAAAATCAGGGTCTTGACACACTCATAGGTGCACTCTTTCAGGAAAAAAGAGAGGAAAAATGATCTCCAGGTAACATTGAACGAGAAAGTGTTTTAAATAGAAAAAATGAATATATTAACTCAATTTTCCTCATGCAGATTCATTATGATGACTTGTAGTTAGACAACACTATTCAAAAATTATTTTTATACTAATTTAGTTATTTAAATTGTTCTGTAATTTTATTTCCTTTGCCCTCTGTATTTTCAGTCTATTTTAAGATTAGTCAAGAGAAAAATCAAACCAAATACATTTATGTGCCTACACTAATAGGTATGTAGAGACTTGCCTGAGACTTTGCTGCTTTAGGAAAAAAATGAGTTACTGCATATAGAACAGTTATCAGAGAATGTGGAAAACACTATTTAGTTCCTAGTAGGGGAGTTTAGAGTTGTGTGAATGACAAATATTTTGAAAACTACAAACTTCATTTTTTTGCATGTGGCAATGCTTTGTTTTTTATAGCTGTGGCTTAAAAAGAAAAGATATCACATTAAACCACACCTCAGCTATTTTTTCTACTCTTGGGTTTAATGGTGGAAGCACTTTTTCTCCTCCTGTCATGATTACTTTGCAAGGAGACTGTAGATGCATGCAACCTGATTTTCAACTCCTTTCCACAAATGCTACATTGTGGGAACACAATTTGGAGGAAATTGCCATAAAGAGAGAGTAAGAACTAACCCACACATTTTGTTACTATAGAAATGTTGTAACTCTATATTATACTATGATATTTTAACTGCTGCTATAATGAGAATCGTTTTTAAATATTTCATTATTAGAGTGATATCATCTAAATTTAAAGATACTGTATCTCACTACATCACTATGTTAGAGAACATCACATGGCAATATCTGCTCTGAAATAATCTCATAAATATGTGGCTAAGGAGTTTAAAAATTGGAGTAAAACTAAGTACAAATAATACAGAAAATAAATTAATTCAATGTTTTCCCTGATTATTCACTGAGATTTCATCTAACTCCTGTTAGAATGACATTCTTCAAGAATACAAACAATAATACATTCTGGAAAGGATATGGAGAAATAGAAATTCTTATGCACTGTTTGTGGGAATGTAAATTAATACAACCACTACAGAGATCAGTATGGAGGTTCCTCAGAACCTCAGAACGTTTTCTGATAGTATGTACATATGTGACAATACCAATGACAATCTCAATATCCTATATGGGAAAGGTTAGTGGGGAGGGACCCGGGGGAAAACTCACCAAGTGCTGTGTGCATGTAGGTCACTATCACTCTGAACTACATTATGATGTGAGACTATAATGCACCAATAAAAGTATAAAAAAGAGTAGGAATAGAGCCACCATATGACTCAGCTGTATCACTATTTGAATTCTTTGCAAAAGAATTCAAGTCAGAAGACATTAGTGATACATATATATTCATCTTTATAGATGGATAACTCACAATGGCTAAATTATAGAACCAACCTAGGTAACTAGGAAATTAATAGCTTGTTCAATGAATGATCATTTGATAAAAAAATCTTATTTTGAACAGTGATACACATAACACAGCTTATCACTTGAATTTTATTAATATTTATAAGTGTCTTAAATATCTCTAAATAAAAAATATAACTTGCAGAATACTACTTAAAATCAGTCACTCATCATCCATTTATAAATTAGTATGTAAAGGCTTTAGGAAGGTACAAAAGAACCAGAATAACTTTCTCCCCAAATGATGAATATTTAATAATAAGAAGGAGGCAACTTTTGTCTCACCAGATTAATACATATGGTGAAAACAATATAAAAACTTTCCTCGTGATTATGACTGCTTATTTGGAAAGGCAAGACTACATAATCATCCAGATTAGTTTTATAAAATTTGAATAGCTCATCAAAAATAGGCTAACTATACTCCATTCAGTCAAAATGAAGGTAAATATTGATATGATATTTAAAAGTTATCTTTTATTTAAGTATATTACTTTATATAGTTAGTATTGTAGCTACTCTATTATCTAACTACAATACTAATGTCATAAGTTACCAAAATGTACATTAATTTGAGCATGATTAAGAAAGTTCTACTTATAATTATTTAAAAGCAAAATAGTATTTTCATATTTCAGTAAAAATCATCAGTATGTGTTGTATGTCATTAAATGTAAATGATGTAGAAAGAGAGAGTAATAAGTCCAATAAGTAAGTCAGTAGGGTGAAGAAACTAAGGTAGATAGAATGAGGAAAGGGAAAATTTGTAATCAGTATACACCTAGCAATTTTATGAAAATTACCTATATTTACAATTATCATATGTTCCAAGAAAGTCTCAGATTTGCCTCTTACTGTTATCCCAAAGGCATCCCAGTTCACTCTCAAAATATTCTTGGTTTATTTATTTATTCATTTATTTTGATCATGGGGATTGAACCCAGGAGCATTCTACGTCTGAGCGACACCTTTGAAACAAGGTCTCCCTAAGTTGCTTAGGCTGGCCTTGAACCTTGAATCCTCCTGTTTCAGAACCCAAATTCTAGGATTACAGGTGTGCACCACCTGACACTTGGCTAAAAATTTCTTGATTTAGATGATAAATCATATTGTCATCATATCTAGATTAAGAAACATATTCAACTATATTAAAAACTGTTTATTCTAAATTTTATCTTTAATTTTCATTAAAGTGCAATTAACAAATATATTTATTTTTAAGGTATTCAGCATGTTTTCTTTACACTGTCTGAGCATTCCCATAATCAAACTAATTAGCAAAATAAAAACTGATAGAAATATAAAACATGCTAGGACTTCCAAATCTATGATCTCATCTTGCATCATTGAAAGAAGGACTGCAAACAATTGGATTAAAGTAAACTGATTGGTGCTTTTATTGTTTTCAGAACAATCTTACAGACGGTGCCTAGTACAGTACCTTATATCCAGTGTTACAGTTATATATACAATGGCCCCTGAAGAGTTCATATGTTGGTGTTTGGAGTTGATATAATTGTTTAATCAGGGTTGTAATTCCAGCAGTTACAATCGATTTATCTGGGTGGTGACCTGGGCTGGTAGAGTGTGGCTGGAGAAGGTAGGTCCCTGGAGCTGCAGCCTTGGGGAATATAGATGGTTTCTCCTTGCCTTGGTTGCTCCCTGGCTTCCAGCCTCCACAATGGGAGAGCAAAGCCTTGAGCTCTCCCTCTTTCTGGTTCATGTCTCCAGGCCCTGAGATCCATGGTCCCCTGCCTCACAAGGACTAAACTCTGAAATCTCCAAAAACCGTGAGCAAATAAATGTTTCTTCCTCTAAATTGTGTGACCAGTCTTTGAGATTATAGCAATGAGAATGTTGAATGAGACACTTGGTTAGTGCTCAGTGGATTGAAACCCCAAATCTCCCCAAACCATGAGCAAATAAGTCTTCCTTCCTCTAAATTGTGTGGTTATTCTTTGAGATCATAGGAGTGAGAATGCTGACTGAGACACCCATTAAGTGCTTGGTAAATATATTTGTATTTATTAACGACTTTGTATCAGTTTTATATGACTATATCTGGTAGTTAACTTGGGGGAATGTATTAAGAAAATGCACTTTCTAAATTTTACACAATTATTGAGTTTTTCCTCTTGATATTAAACATTTTAACCACTAAAAATCTGCTTACCAAGTAACTGAAGTATCCAGACCCTTTTCTTCTTTCAACTTCTGCTCATGGAAGTTTACTTCTTACTTACAGCAGAGCAGGCATATCAGGAACAGAAAATGAAGCTTTAATTTTCTTATTTCTTAAAAACTTGGGAAAAAAGATGTAGTTGAGTTGAATAAAGGTAAAAGTCATTGGCAGAGACTTTTACATTAGATATGGATGTCTTAGCCCTCTTCTTCAGCAACTATCTTAGATTATGCTTATATGAACACATTCTGCAAATAAATTTACCTATTATCTACAGGTATTTCAGCTGCAGCACTATATAGCTAAACTTTTTTAAAGATGTTGAGATCTAAAAGTAAACTCAGATACTTTGAAAACTCAAATATTTTAAAGAAATAATCTATAAAAGAAAATATATAAAACATTTTCCTTGAAACCTTACTATAATTGATTCCAAAGGGAAAAGGTATCATTTTTACTTATATTTATAAGTCAAAATGAATCTTTGTTATTTTATAGTTTTGCTATTTTTTAATACTGTAATTCAAGGTGCTGAATTCAGTTGGTTCAGCTTGTACTTGAAAGTCATAAACTCTGTTCTGTATACAACCTAGGAACAATTTTAGTTGAATTCAAAATATTCTTAGATAAAAATGAGTTTGTTTATGCAGAATATCATGCACTTTCTTTTATTTCTAAATAGAAATTAATAATATGCATATTCCAAATTAACTTCAATAAAATGATAATATAAGATTGTGAGGAAAATCATTAATTCTGGTCACATACCTGAATTATAAGGAACTAAATATTATATTTCTTTATATTTTTATAGAGTAAGAAGTAGTATGTTATCACTACCATCACTCAAGAAACCACTGTCTTATTTGAATCAATCAATAGAAGATGGATATGTAAAAACAGAGAATATAAACTTTTGAGTCTAGAATGTTTTCTATACAATATACAGCCATGTCTGCATTTTGATTGAGCATAGCTGTATATATATGAAGCAAAATGCCAATTTGAAATGACACATGTATTTTGTATATATGAGTTGAAAAAATATGAAAGCTGAATATAAGACTTTGAGATTTTTGTCACATTATTAATACTATTCTCAGACTATTACTTTCTCTCTCTACGCTTTTGAGGGCCCTCAATACACAAAGACATTGTTCACTCTAAAACTCCATCAAATATAATAATAGCTAAAGAGTCCTATTGAATAAAGCAACTCTTCTCATTTCCGTACTTAAAAGAATATAATCAAGATGATATTACAAATACAATACAGCTCCTGCTAGAGCAGGGTTATCGGCACACGCAGTACTTCACCATGAAGAAAGTTGTAGATGGACATGAAGCAAATTGGTGCCCTGAAATTGAGAACCAAGAATTGCTGAGATTTCCATATTATTCCTTCAGCTTTTCAAGGTTCCCTTTCTAGGACACCATTAAGGCTGTGTATTCTTTTCCTTAATCCTACTGGCTCTTACGTCTTCCCCTCTGGATTAGGCATAGGAATGATGTGGGCCTGTTTGAACTAGTTCTCCCACCATAGAGAAAAAGAGGAAGGGCACAAAGTCCAGATAACATGTGTAGAGCAGGCTGCATTTGGGTTTGTTACCTAATCCAAACCAAAATCCCATACATAATTTCCACTATTGAGCAGGCATGTCCATTAATACAAGGGAGAACAATTTTCCCACAGCTTCTGTTTGACACAGATGAATACAGTTTGTAACCTAAAGAAAGTCTATATTTACCCCCATGTAATGAAATTTAACACATATTTATTAAATGTTCACTGTTTATAAGGCTTTTGATTGGACTTAAGGGTAAGAAAAGATGAAGATGCGATCTTTGCCCTGAGGGTGTTTTTAATTTGGTAAAATCCATGAGATAAACTGTAGAACAAAGTCTGGCAGATTAAAAAAAATGAGTGAGAAAAACTGAAAATGGTAAAGAAGTACTAATGAAGTAAGATATTAGTTGGATATGGGGAGCTCCAAGAAAACAAAGTTATGTTGTGAAAAAATGGATCATATTTTATGAGAGAGGGACAGGTATTTCAAACAGAATAATGTGAACAAAGGCATAGATGGGGCAAGTACACAGTCTAATTTGTTTGTACCTTGAGGTAGGTGTCAAAGTGACAGGAGTAGAATCCAGAAGGATTGTGATTATACCTGACTAATCATTTTCCATTAATGTGCCAACCTTTTTGGGTCATATCTAAGAACACATTTATCTCATCCAATCGCAACGTAACCAATATATTCGTCTATGTTTTCTTTTGTATGTTTTATAGGTTGGATATTTCCATTGGGGTCTGTGATTGATTTTGTAGATGGTGGAGGAATATATGGGCCAAGGCTCTTCTGTAGTTTTTGTGTACATATGGTAGTCTAATTGTTCGAACACCACGTGTTGAAAAGATTATTCTTTCCCAATTATTCCCATTGAATTGTCTTTGAAGCTTCATTAAAAAAAGTCGACCGAGCTGGGTGTGGTGGCACATGCTTGTAATCCCAATACCCAGGAGGCTGAGACTGGAGGATCACAGGTTCGTGGTCAGCCTCAGCTACTTAATGAGACCCTGTTTCAAAATAAGGACTCTGCAACTTAGTGAGACCCTGTTTCAAAATAAGGAATAAAAAATTGAAGTGGGGGTGTAGATCAGAAATAGAACGCCCCTGGGTTCAATCACCAGTACTGAAAAAAAAAAAAAAGAAGAAGAAGAAGAAGTTGACCAAGCGTGGTGCAGTGGCACATGCCTGTAATTCTAGTACTTGGGGGCTGAGATAGGAGGATCACTGGATCAAGGTCAGTCTCAGAAACTTAGCAAGACCTTCAGCAATTTAGTGATTCCCTGTTTTATTATTTTATTTTTTAATTTATTTTTATTGGTGCATTGTTATCATACATCTTTGTGAGGTACAAGCTGGTAAAGGCATATATGCACACAGCACTCATTTAACCCTTCCCCAATTCCAACCCCACTCCATCGCCCTCCCTCCTTCTCAAGTTCAGTTTAGTGATTGATTTTGATATGCTTGTTAAAGTACATCATGTGCATTAGGGTACTCCCTCCCCCATCACCTTCAGTTAAGTCACCTGTTTTAAAATAAAAACTAAAAAGGGTCATGTGTATAGCTTGGAGAGAGAATGACCTAAATTACAATCCCCAGTACAAAAAACAACAACAACAAAAGAATGAAGAAAATATATAAAGATCATACTTTCTAAATTTCTACAGTCAGAGATATATTTGGCTAGTAAAAATAAATAGAAGTTTGTAGGGTCCTTCAGGATCTGTAGTGGATTGAGAAAAAAAAATTAGATTCAGGTCAATGGGAATACATGTGTGATATTTTTTTAAGAAGTTTTCAATGATTCTTATTAAAGAAGAAAATAATTCAGTTACAGGAAACTATTGTCTTATAATTGATTATTTTGGCTTTGTAGGAAGTATTACAAAAAGTCCTTTGTGTGAACATTTCTTTTCTTTTCTTTTTGTGTATGTGATACTGGGGATTGAACCCAGGGATATTCTACCTCAGAGCTACACCACCAGCCCTTTTTATTTTATTTTTTATTTTTTTTGAAACAGGGTCTCCCTGAGTTGCTAAGGGTGACTCCCTTGTTTCAACCTCCCAAGTACTCCTATTAGAGGAATGTTCCACCTCTCCTGGCTATGGGGAATATAAGAGTTTGATAGTTGTATTATGGTTGTATAGGAGAATGTTCTTGTTTGTAAGTAATATATATTAAACTAGGAAGGTGATGGATTTCATTTTAGTTACCTACTCTCAAATGGTTCAGAATGATTGATTCTGTGAATGACACTTAAAATGTTTTTTTAAGTTTAAAATGTTTCAAGTTTTTAAAATTATATAAATATTATTATTATATATTTTTTTTACAGAACTGAGGATTGAACCCAGGGGCATTCTACCTCCAGGCTACACCCCCAGCCCTATTTTTTATTCTTTATTTTGAAACAGGGTCTCACTAAGTTGTGGAGGGCCTCACAAAGTACCTGAGGCTGACTGCGAACCCAACCCGCTAGTCTCAGTCTACCTAGTACTGGGATTACAAGCGTGCTCCATCATGCCAGGCTATAAATATTATTTAAAAAGGTAAATCTTGTAAAATTAAGAATGAAGAAATGCCTTCTCCCATCTATAGTCAAAGTTCAAAAGTAAAATTAGCTCTTCTATAAATTTTTATCAAATAAATGTAGAAAAATTTGAAAAAAGGAATTTTACCAGAGTTTTAAATTATTACTAAGATACTGTACAACTCGCATATTTCTACTTTATTATTTGCATTTTTCCCTTAGTTTTGTATACCATATGTGTAAAGAAGCACTATTAAGGGCCTCAAATTTTATTTCAAAACTATATTTTTATTTTTTAAAGTCATTAGAGGACTTTTGTACATATGATTGATTAATCAGTTGAAAAGGCTCGATTCTTCTGGCATTAAATAGTTATATTAATATTTTAATATTAAGTGATTTCTCTGAACTAAGTACAGAACAAAATTCATGAGCACACACACACCATATAGTACTAAAATCAATGAAAATATGGTAAGCTTATGCCTAAAACCAGTTAATTATGACAGTTAATTCATTCTATTATAGTAATCCAACATGTTTGTATAAATGTCTTCATGACTTTTTAGTGCTTTAATTTTTTAGATGATCTGGAGCATGATGGAAATGTTTCTTATGTGTTAAAATAGTAAAGATTAAAACATTAGCACGTATCTAAACATCAAGACATTTATAAAAGAAGCAAATCTGTCAATTTCTGTACCTGGCATACACTATAAAATGTAATCAACATTTTTCTTCCTTCTAATAAATAACACCTGGAACCCTTCTGCAGTTGAAAACAAGCACTGTCACTCTCATTTGCTCTCAAACATGTAACCTAGAGCCTGTTTAAAAGATTAACTTACATTGTTCTATAAGTATATAGAGTATTTTGAAATATTTAATGGAAATGCTTAAAGAGAAAATAAGCTGGGTGTGGTGGTGCACATTTGGAATCCCAGTACTTGGGAGGCTGAGAAAGGAGCATCGCAGGTTCACCACTGGCATCAGCTACTTAGTGATGCCCTTCGCAAGTTAGTGAGACCCTGTTTCAAAATAAAGAATAAAAGAATGGGACTGGGGTGTACCTCAGAGGTAGAATGCCCCTGGGTTCAATCCCCAGTACTACACACACACACACACAAAAAAAAAAAAAAAAAAAAAAAAAAAAAAAAAAAAAAAAAAAAAAAAAAAAAAAAAAAAAAAAAAAAAAAAAGAAGAAATACTAAGTCGTTTATAGACAGGATCACAAAATGCGTGAATCTGTGTGTAGAGGATAGTGTCTGGGCATGGCTATGACAAAAGTAAGAAGAAAGATTCAAGATGCTATATTTTTAAAAAATTGGATAGAATTACCATTACAAACAAAAATTTTGGCAGCATGGAGTATAGAAGTTGAACTTGCCTTTTTTTTTTTTTTTTTTTTTTTTTTTGCGGTACTGGGGATGGAACCTGGGGGCATTCTTCCTCCGAGCTACACCCCCAGCCCTATTTTTTATTCTTTACTTTGAAACAGGGTCTCACTGAGTTGCGGAGGGCCTCACTAAGCAGCTGAGGCTGGCCACGAACCTGAACCAGGATCCTCCAGTCTCAGCCTCCCAAATGCTGGGATTACAAGCATGCACCACCATGGCCCAGCTTGAACTTGCCTTTCTAAGCATTACTGTGCCTTATATGAGCTGAGTACAAAGCCCTTTTACTTTCAAGAATGTACTTGAATTCAGAATTCTGTTGAAACTGGTCTTCCTGGTTACATTCCAATTACCTATTTCATTAGGACCATGCAAAACTATTGCAACAATAGTTGGACAACTAAGATTGAGAGAATATTTCAACTGCTATCTTGGGATTCATTTAGTCATGAATCATTCATTGACCAGGTATCTACATCCCTTAGGAGATATATTTAGTGGTTTCTTTTTTAATGTGCCAGCCCGTGGTTAGAACTTTACATACAATATTAGATTCTCTCTTCATAAGAACGGTATGAGAGAGGAATTTCTATTTTCATTTTGCATATGTAACTAGAAATTGAGCCCAGATACATTGTACCTCTGAGTTATACCATTAGCCTTTTACAATTTTTCCATTTTAGAACAGGGTCTTGCTAAGTTGTGGAGGCTGGCCTCAAACCTGCAATCCTCTTATCTCAGCCTCTCAAGTACTACAATTACAGGCATGTGTCACCATGTCTGGCTTCCAGGAAATACTTTTTTTTTTGTGGTCCTGGGGATTGAACTCAGGGGCATTCTACCTCCGAGCTACAACCCCAGCCCTATTTTTTATTCTTTATTTTGAAACCGGGTTTCACTAAGTTGCGGAGTGCCTCACTAGGTAGCTGAAGCTGGCCACGAACCAGGATCCTCTGGTCTCAGCCTCCCGAATGCTGGGATTACAAGCATGCGCCACCACGCCCGGCTTATACTTTTGATTTTTATTAGAATTCATTTAAAATTGGAGAAATGACTTCATGGGTTTAAAAAAATCAAGGATAAGTGTTTTTGTTTGTTTTTTGTTTGTTTTTTTAACCTACCAGGTAAAGTGCTTATCCTCTGGGGTATTGCACAAACCTCAACTTTTCCATAAATGGCTTCCTGACCCTCTTACTGAATATTTGCCAATCTTTCCTTTTGTCTGAATTAATTTGTTTACACTTTCCCTGCCAATTCAGTCACTGTATTGAGACTGTAGTTTCATGCTTATCTCGCTAAGTACACTGTATTATTGTATAAATCCAGACATGTGTGTTTATTTATCTCTTCCTCTTCTTCACATATTAACTTAAGTTCAAATGTTAGGTACCTAGAAAGAAATTAGTGTGTCAGAGCAAGATTGGGATGCATCTGAGGGAAAGTTAGCAAGTCCTCATGAAAGAAAATATGGGACCCCCTGCTCAGTTGCAATTGGAGAAGAGCAAGAATATTAGGAGTCTAAACTCATTTACATTGCCACTTTATACACCGCCTCCCCCCAGTTTAACTCAGGCACTGATGGAGACTTTTCCAACATGGGTAAAACAGTGCAGAGGCACTAACTGTGGCACTAAAGAGATAGTGTCCTCCCCAAATGCATGCACATGAAAAAAGAATGTTTTCTAGAGTGATCAAAACTCGCTATGTGGAAGACTCCCCTATTTTCTACTCCAGAAAATGGCTCATTCCAGTCTCTTTCTCTGGAAAGTACTCCTTTGTTCTATGCTCTCTCTCAACCCAGGTAATGAACTGTTCCAGGCTCTCTCTGCAATGTAACCCATTTATCATGGCCTCCTTTTACCCTGTGCCCACACTTACCTAAATAAACCTCTTATATTCTCCTATTTCTTTTTAATTTTTTTTCTCTCAGAAGAAGCAAAAAAGAAAGCGATCACTGTCTTTAGCTATTTCTAGGAGAGATTATCACCCTATTACAGAAGCACTTAAGTAGTGCTGAATTATGGCTTAATGTTGAATGCACTCTGCTTCCACTACCCTCCTGGCAGTGCTGGGGGTTTAACCTGGGGTCCTGCATGTGCTAGACAAGTGCTCTATCACTGAACTATATCCCGAGCCCCAGAACCAGTCTTTAAAAATGGCACTTGAGCACTAAAAAAGCTCTTTTGAAATATTTTATCTGGGCTCCAAGAAAATTGAGTCACTTGAATATGGAGTCACTTTCAAATGAATGATTATAAAGACATTGGCAAAATTACCACTTTCTATGAAATTCAAACCCTATAATGCACAGTCAAGATATTATCAAGCCAAATATATGATGTTCTTCTACTCTCCCACCACAGTGAATATATACATACTAAGAATGTCTAAGATGTCGGCACTATATCATTCTTATTCAAACACACACCACAATCAGTTAGATTCTAGAAAAAAGAAAATGTCAGAAGAGAGAGTATCTTAGTAAGATTTACTTTTTGAAGTTCTGAATATAATAACACAGTTCTGCTTAAGTAATTGAAATTTCCCTTAAGAAAATACTGATAATCTGCTAGTTCCATTAATGAATGTTTCTTTTAGACAAATCCTTGGTTTCTCAAAAGAGTTATGTACACAACTGCCTTTGCTATTATTAATTTATGTAATTTGTTCTCAAGTATTTGGACTGTAGTTACATTTTACAGTGTACCACTAAACTGCAAAAAATATCCGAGTGCAATTCTTAATCAAAATATAAGTAATGAGAACACTAGCTTGACAATGAAAGACTAAAATATGCTATATAATTGACTATTTATCTGCATGTTTTCTTATAAACTATGGGACAAATCAATTGTTAACAAGTTCCTAACCTATCATCAGAATAAATTCCATCATTATTTTTCATAAACTTCAACTGTCAAAGTATTTCTTTCCATAAGATAGGAATAGATAAAATATTTATAATCATTCTTTGGAATGACTGTTTCATAATATCTCCTCAAAGAAAATTACAGTTTTTAGGTTTTGTCCCTACCCATCTTTTTCACACACAAATCTCATTGCACAGTATGAGTAATCTAATGGAGAGTGCTTTCCCCTAAAAAACAGATTATTATCCAAGCAGAGAATTAATGATAGTTAAATAGCTGCAAATTAATTATTTCTGATGCTACAGTACATTGATCAGGATTTAGGCCTAAGTATGTGAAAGATTTTAATTTTTTTCCAGAAAGCAGCTTATTAAAATGGAATTAGTGACCAGATATCAACGCTTGCCAGCTTTGTCAGATGAGATGACTTCTATTGGTAGACAAGGAATTAGAATACCCAGGAAAGGATCTAGTAATTTCAAAAATATTAAATACAGCTTATTTCACAAGAAGACTTTTAAATATTTTACATTTTTGAGGTTTCTCCTTGTGCTAATAATACTGACAATTAAAGATAAAAATAAATAGATAAATAAATAAATTAATTAAAAACAAAGTTTCAATAATAGCTAATTGAATTCATAAGAATATTTTGTAAATATACAATAGAATAGCTTCAAAACCTGTCACCATGTAGTTTTAACGTGAAGTGTTGGCTAAATATACTGAGCATTAGTTCAAATTTTATATTCTCTTTTTTAGCTTCTAAAATAGTGTCTGGAATTGTACATGGGTATAACTATTTTAGAACATACTTCAGTTTCTTAAATATGACCTTTTATACAAAAATGAGTTTAGTTCCATTTAAAAATGGATTCATGTAAACTGGAACATGTATATGGTCTTTAATATCTCTAAGAACCAAGAATATTAAGATATATATATCTTATGGAGATCTTTAAAGAGGACAGAAGGGGAAGTGAAAAATAAAGTGGTTAGAAATTAATGCTCTTCATATTTAGATCTAAGATTTACAAGGTCATCCTTTTCCAAAAAATTTATCAATTTATATTTCAAAAATATGTCATTACTCTAATATTTAGTAACTTTGCAATTAATGTTGACTCCGTCCTAAAGACTTTTACATTTACCTGCTTTTTCCTAAGTATTTCATTTTTGGCAGCCTGCTGTGTTTTTCTGGTCTTCTAATTAATGAGCTTTTCTCACCTTGTGATTATCTAATTTCCACTTAATTGCTTTGTAGTAATAAAGTTCATCTTGCATTCTTCCCCCATAAGGATGAGTTTTTTTTTAAAGCAACAAATCTTCATCTTGTAGAGCTGAAAATGATACAGCATATTAGGATGGTTTCTCTTCCTCTGAGATTTAGAAGATTACAGTTTCAAGTGAAGGTTGAAAAGGTTATTGTAAACCTCCTATGTTCAGTTGTTCATCATTTATTGAATGTCACACATAAACTTTCTTTGGAACAGAACCTCTTCAGAGAAAAAGAAGGCAATGCAGAACAGAGTTATACCAAATCTATTGCCTTTTCATAAACTATTGATATAATATCTCTTTCTTGCTCCCATTTCACCCAACTTATTTTCCACAAATTATTTTATTATTTCCACAAATCATCAGCAAGTGCTCAAATATAATCTGAGCTATTTATTGCATAGTACAATAACTAAAACTGAAATAACCTTCAAAAGTTATTTTTATTATTTTTGTCCATCCTTTGATTTAATAATAATCCACATTAACTGCACATTTTAAGTTATGACAAAACTTATTTTATATCTAATACCAAATACTTCACTGGGAAAATAATTGGCTATGTAGCATAAAGCTCTAGCAACCATATAAATTAAATATACATTTTTAATATAGTAGCTATTTAGAATGAGAACAATTGTTTTGATCTAATCTTTATATCAAAGCTTTACTATAGGCAAGGTCTTTGTTAATAAACATTCTAGCTCAATTCTGCTATCAAAATGAAGAAAGTATGTAAGATGACTGCCTTCACACAACTTTTATATCACATTAATGCCTTCAAGAAAATGTACTAATCACCTTTCCTACAAATATCAAAAACCCTCAACTTGTGCACATTGTAAATTTAATATTCTCTCTCCTGATTTAGGAAACTAATATGAACATGAATCAATAATTACTTAGCTGTGTAACTAACTGGTGTTTTTCTCAACATTTGAGGGAATATAAAAACTTAGCTACTGTATTTGAAGCTCCTAAATTTTTGAATTCTTTAATGTACACATCTAAATAAACTCAGAAGAACATTTGTTTCCTTCAATATGATTCACTAATTCCCATTAGTGCTTAATGCCTTTAAACAATACTTAGCACAGCTGCTTTTGGAACTCAGTATTTAGCAGTTGTTAATGGGGTAATCAGTTATGATAGACCAGTGAGATTTCGAGATGGGTACAGTTTTTATTTTATATAAAAATATTGCCTTTGAGATTTGAGAGGTTCTTTAAAAACATGAAAGTACTGACTATGTTATATAGCTAAAAACTTAATTATAATCACTAATTATATAGTTTTAATATAAAATGACAGAATGCTTCACGTTTGAGTTGTAAAATTTCTACTTCAGATATAGTCCTGAGTACTGTGGTTATTGTAACTTCATTTGGCTAGAAAATTGCCAACAAGAGTCCCTCTAATGAGTAATACAATTGCAGAACCCCACCAGCATCCTGTCCTAATTGGTTTCATAAACGGGATGACAAATTATCTAATGAATAGCATATGTCATAAAAAACCATGAGGCTATGCTTCTGTGGTGGATCCTTTGTAATAAAACTAAGTGCAATGAATTAAAGGACTAGCGGAATGACATTTGACCCAAGGTGATCCAAATCATGTCCATGCAGTAACAGTGAGAAACCATCACCAATTCAGATGATGCAAGACGAATAAAGATGTGAAAAATTTCATGGTGTATCATAAATTTCAGTAATATTTTGTCTACTAAATTATCTGAAGGATTTCTAAAAGGCATTGCATTTCTGCTAGTTCAATATCAAGATAACTGTATAAGGAAAAAATAATAATGTTTGATCACTTTTCCAATCTGAAAAAGTATGTTCAAGGTCAGATATCTTTGACTTTTTTCCATCAAAAGGAGCAACTTGTCTTTTCCCTTAAACAATGTAAATTGCTACTGGCAGTGGTCTGTGATTGTGAACTCTTGCCTGAAAATAAAATTTCATGTGACTTAGTAAAGTCTCTGAGTACAGAACTGACGCAGAAAGGGAGCCAGAGAAGGACAATTTTTTTAGACAGTAAATTTCATGTATCTGAGATGGGGATGAGAAAAAGTATAGTATATTCACAGTGCAGTAGCGAGGTATGGCAGGGGATGTGTTCATGGAGGAAACAAGATTTTACATAGGACTGGGAAGGTAGCTAAGGCCAGATCATATGATGGATCGTATGCTAAGCTAAGAAGCTCACTGAAAAATATTTAACAGGAAGGACTGATATTGTCTGGTTTATAATTTTAAAAGATCACTAAGAGCGGGGAGTGGTAATGCATGCCTATACTCCCAGTACTTGGGAGGCTGAGAAATGAGGATAGCAGATTTGAGGTCAGCCTCAGCAACTTAAAGAAACCCTCAACAACTTAGTGAGACACTTTCAAAATAAAATAAAACAGAGCTAGGGGGTGTGGCTTAGAGGTTGAATGTTTCTGGGTTCAATCCCCAGTGCCAAAAAAAAAAAAAAAAGAAAAAAAATCACGGAGACAACAGAGTGCTTAGAGGGGCCAAGTTTAGACGTAAAGGGATTAGTTAGGTGTGTCTTGCTGTGATCTAGGTAAGAGAAGTTAGGCTGCAGCTATGTCAGTGAAATCGAAATGAAGATACAAATTGTGGAAATATATAAATATAGAATCCATCAGTTGTGTTGAACAAATGGAGGTGAGAGATGAAGGGGAGAAAATTGGTGAGGAAATTACCAGATTTATTTCCTGACTAGCTGATGAAATAACTAATATTTGAAGCAAAGATGACAAGTTTGGCTTAATATCGATTACATGAAGATGCAAGGAGTGCATGCCATTGGATATTCTGGAAATAACAGTATGACCACAGGAGAGATCTCAGAAGCGAAATCACATTGGGAGTTATTAGCAATTAGATTCTAGTTGAATCCACAGCTGCAGTAAGATGACCTGGTGCTGTCTGGTTGATAAATTTGTGAGAATAGGGAAATAATCCTTTCTTTAAAAAGGAAATGGATAGGAGTACCTGTTACCATTTTGGGAGGGGGGTTACTTATCTTTAATTCTTGTATTTATATTGTATGTTTTATTATTCTATAACAAATTATAATCAAATGTATGCCTTTTTCACAAAACAATCAATATGAATTTTTTGTTGGTTTGATTTTTGTATAGCATCAATATTTTTATAATATAATTTAAATATACAGTAAAGTTGAAAGAAGTTTACAGAAAACACCTGCAATTCTCAATGTTATGTTGATTTGATTTTGAATCTTCCCAAGTGCAATAATATAAAAACTATAGACATGGTCATGGACACATTAATATAATATCTGATGAGTCCCTCTACTCGAAAGAAAAACAAAAGATTCTCCATGACAGGAGTAGTTTAAAAATAACTGCAAGCATTATATAATGTTTGAGATTGACTTTGTTATTATGATTATCATTATTATTGTTATTTTGGTACTGGGTATTGAACCCAGGGACATGGTACCTCTAAGCCACACCCAGCCCTTTATTTTATTTTATTTTTTTTAATTTGGAAATGGGGATTCTCTAAGTTGCTGAGACTGGCCCTGAACCTACAATCCTCTGTCTCAGTCTCTCTATTACTGGGACTACAAGCATGTGCCACCATGCCTGGCTTGAGATTGGCTTTTAAATAATCCAGGAAGAAGGAAAGTGAGGCAGGGTATTAAATTTGAAATAAGATTTCAGTTGACAATCTTTAAACTGGATGACAGGTACAATACGGTTAATTTAATAGCCTCATATCTCTATCTAATGATATATCTGAGTTTTCTCATAATAAAAAGTTTAAGACATAGTAAATAATTCTGAATGCAAAATGTAGCATGAACACTATAATGAAAATTGAAAACATTTAATATAAATATTTGAGCAGCAAATACTAAATAAAAGAACTTCTGAAAGGGTGATAGTTAAAAATAGCTTCCCATGAGGAAGAAAGCAAATTTAGCACCTAAGTGCTTGTGAGTTTTATATAGGCTAATTTTGTGTATTCTGCCATGATTCAAAGTCAGCTCTTTGATACATTCAAGATTAATTTGTCAGAACAATACATAAAATGATTAAAAATAGAAACTGCCTCTGGATATAATTGCTTTTCATATTGTGATTATTTTACCTAGCTGGTTTCTGCTATGATAATCATATCAAACCTAATAACACTGAAGGCCATGATAAGCTTTTAAAATAGAAAAATGATGCTTTTTTACTATAAAATAGAAAATTCCTTTCAAAAAATTTACTTACTCATTTTAACATTATATTTGCATCTTTCAAAATTTTGTTCCCATTATTATTGCAGTTTTCTCTTTTTCAGTTGTGAAAATGATAAATTAATAATCACTTATCTGATGACTAATGCATTCAAGAACAAAGTTTGCAAATGAAGGATATATATCTATAGATATACAGATACATAGTTGTTTAATTATCATGCATAGTAATTATAGAAAATATGCTCATCCAGTGAATGAAGAACCCTTCCCCAGTCCCTCATGCTTAACAGGTACTTAGATAAAGCAAACTATGAAACTAGAAGTGGAGAAAATGCAGCATTTTTCGATTGATTTGTAATATGATAAATAAATAGAATGCTTAAATAAGTTGCTATCGACATTTATTTTACAGGTTATTTTACATTACAATAAAACATGGCATTTAGAAGATTCTACCTTTTTCTCTGTTATCCAAGAAACTTTTGCGACAAAATCTTGGGAGCTTGAAAAAAATGCTGACTTCTGTCCACCCTCCCCCCACGCTGTAGACATAAGAGATACTGAAACAGAATTTTTGTAGGTGGTACCCAAGAATATGCGTTTAACACAGGGGTCACAGTGATTTTTATGCCTACTAAATCTTTAAAGTCACTGTGCTAGAGAGTAAGAAACTGTAAAAGAAATTCTGGTTAAAACAACTATTCAGTTATGATTGAATTTCTTTAGTAATCTCTGTTATCATGAATAAAACAAGCAAAGAATTGTATTCACTTTCATAGGCCACGTTAAACAATAGATATAGGATATCTGGGCCATGACTAGAAAAGAGAATTATCCAGTTGGCTCCTTATTTATGGTCAACAAATATTGATTAAATATAAATGCAAATATGAAATTATTATTACTATATAATTTTTGTTATCAACACAATACATTATCTCTAGTAATGTTACTAAGCAACTATAGATTGGAGTTCCTGCCCTCAAAAGAAATTAATGCTAGTCTCTTGAAGTGATTTCATATAAAAGATCAACACTGGATAGTCCCTGATTTCTAGCTTTCTGTCTCACCATATTATTACTCTTACAGTTTCTCTCATCATTATCATCCATCTGCCATAAGTTCCTCACCAGAGGCCAAATTGATGGCACTGTTTGATCTTGGTTGAACTTTAACTCCTAAACTATGTTATGTTTACAAAGTCCTTAGTCTCAGATATTTTGTTATGGCAATATTAAATCTTATAGGAAAGTAAATAATGAGGGATATTTCATTATCTTGTTTGTGAACAAATTTAATGTATGTGACATCTTTATGGAGTCAAATATTTGCCTAAATTTAGGACATTGACCTAGTGACAGATAAAGAAAAAATACTATTTGCAACCATACTAATAAACTATCATTGGTTTATAGTGAGATCAAGCTATTAAATGGGAAAATAGGTAATTATGGCTTGATATCCTGATGGACAATCTAGATTTTCCATCCAGACCCTTTTAAACCACTCTAGACAAGTCCTCTTGAAAAGGAAGGAAAAATGGGTAAATGCTATTTCTGAGATGACTTGCTTCTCTCCTCTCCTCATGCTTCTCACTGCCTTTGCATTGATGACATATATCTATTAGACAGTATTAACAGCCTCCTAAATGGGTTGATCTGCTTGCCCAATAACCTCCAGCCCCCACCTCTTCTGTGCATCTACTCTACCCCTGCCAACAAAGAAATCTTTCTCAAATGCAGATATATATGTCAGCTCTCTACTTAAAATTATTTATTGACACAGGCTTATTATATACAGAATAAATCATAAAATATTTAGAATGGCATGTAATGTCACTTAGTGACATGACCCTGACAAGTTTTCTGTCTCTTTTCATACTACTTTTTAATTGATCTATACTGAACTGTAAGATGTTGCCTGACACCATAACCTTTTTTATATATCTCTGTGTGTCTTCATGTATACAACTTTCCCTGTCCAGAATGATTTTCCCTTCTTTTCCACAGCTTCCAATTGTTTTTTGTTTGGGGGCTTAAACCTTTAAATATGGAGTTTACTTATGTACTGCCTTCACATATTAAGATTCCAATTTTTTTTTGCTCTCTGAGCCCTTAGTACAATGATTTTATCACAGCATATTTTCCTTTCTTTCTTTTTTTCTTTTCTTTTCTTTTCTTTTTTTTTTTGTGGTACTGGGGATTGAACTCAGGGGCATTCTACCTCCGAGCTACACCCCCAACCTTATTTTTATTTTTTTTTAATTTGGAAACAAGGTATCACTAAGTTTCTGAGGCTGGCCTCAAACCTACAATCCTCCTGCCTCAGCCTCCCAAGCAGTGGGATTACAGGTATTTACCACTGCATCCAGCTATTATACTATATTTCAATTCTCTGTGTTTGCCTGCTGGGGTCCAGCCCTAGCAGGAGTCGGGGGTCCGTCGACAGGTGGGGAAGGAGACGAGGTCGTGAGAATACGCACACCAAATGTAGTGATGAAGCGCATCTACTTTATTGTTCACAAGCAGCTGGTTTTATACGTTTCATACAGCAGTGAAACACATAGAACAGGGAAGTTTATGGACAGGTCATCTGACAGTTTGACGATAGCAAACTTGTTTTGTTTTTCTAAAGGTTTTTACATCAGTATATAATGATTTTATTTTGACTCTGGAACAAAGCAGTGTTAAAGATTAACGAGGAATAGGCCTGTGTACATTGGTCTAAGCTAGGGAGTTTTTTGTAAACCACCTGTTGTTTTTGTCAACTATAGTCTGTCTTTATTAATGTGTCCTGTGAAGCTCTAGAGAGACACTGTGGGAGTTGGTAAAGGCTGTCTGTGCTTAGACCCTATAAAGGGGTACCAGATACCCACATTCTTATAGCCTTTTTTACCCATAGATATGATTGCAGACCTAAATCTCTTTGGCTTAGCTCTTTTGTTTTCTATATCTGTGTGTTGAGGGAGAACATAGGTTGATTAGTAACTATATCTGAATTACCATGCAGAGCTTATTTACTGACTAAAGTTCATAAGTGATCAGAGAATTCTTATGTTGTTCGTCTGAAGACACTGTTTTTTTGCTAACGTCAAGAGGTTGTTATTCGACTGGCCACCACCTGTTTTTAAGAAACTTTCCTTAATAATAAGTGTAAAAACAAGACTTGAAGTACCCAGTGTTCCCAGAATATACTATAATGTAAAGCAGGATATGCCACGTATCCTTTCTTGGAAGCGTCTGCTTTACAGGATTCCATCAGATCGAGCCTTGCTCATGATCCAACTGTTAAGGATTTGTGGCATTTGCCTCTTGCTTGATTTTGAATTTTGAAAGAAATGACAATGTCTGATTCATTTTGAGAATCCCAATTCATATCAACACAGTAGGTGAAAATAAATGATCATTAAATAAAATTCTGAAAATTAATATATTGCAAGTAAGCAGGAAACAACGTGAACAAACATGGGCTCAAGACAAGTCTATTTTCCTTCTTTTATTTATTTTTTGCAGTACTGGGGATTGAACCCAGGGGCATTCTACCTCAAACAGGGCCTCACTAAGTTGTGGATGTCCTCACTAAATAGCTGAGGCTGGCCATGAACCCTGATCCTCTAGTCTCAGCCTCCCAAGTACTTGGATTACAAGCAAGTGCCATCACGCCGGGCTTATTTTCCCTCTTTTATACTGCTTATCCAGAAAACGAATAAGATTCTTATCTTGGAAAGATGACTGCAATTGGTTAAAAGGATGCAGGAAACAGTGCAGCCTATTACTATAGAGACATGTATGCCCTAAAATTAAGCCATCTCAAAGTATGTTTCTTGCCATTAGAGAGTTTGTCCATTTACAGTTTAAACTTTAGTATCTTTAAAATGTAAACCATGAGAAAAATCTTTTTGTGGTTTTATCAAAACTCTACAAATGACTAAAAAGTATTTGCGAAGAAAATAAAGGTTAAAGATGACCAGGAATGACCCAGTTTGCTCCACTATTTAAAAACATTCACTGTCTGTGTACATGCTTCTTTATGTTTTGCCCCATATTAATCAAATACTAGGATATAGGGGATTTCAAGGGTAGAGACTACCTAAGCACAAAATGCCATTTGCATGCTATTCACCTTTTGATTCCAGAGAATCAAAGGTGTCTTGTTGAGCAGTCTTGTGTGAATGAGAATAAGGTCTTGAATAAATTGCTCACAAAATCCATGCTAACCTAATCCCCAATTGCTCCCAGTGGTCACATATGTCTTTTACACAAATCTCTACAATGCTTGACTGACCTCATGGGCCTCCCACACCTTAGCAAATGGGCCAGTTGGGGCATTTGCCTATACTTTTAAGAAAAAAAAAATTCTGAATTTAGGCTAAATGTCATATAATCACTGTCATGCACATAAATGTAATAATCATTGCATCTGGGCCTATGGGTCACTTATTGTTAGGAAAGGCTCATTTACTTGTAAGATTTCTAAAAACTCAAGGCATTTAGATTGTTCATACTGCCACATTTCTATGATTAATCATACGATGTTAAGTCAGACAAAAAGAAACATGTACAATGTCTTCTTTTCAGTTATCTAAAATTATAATAATATTTACACATTCAAAGATATTGAGATAAAGCAATCTTGTACATTCAAAGCTTTTCATAGTAAATTTCATAAGTGTGCATGAGAATCAAATATACTGGTAATTAGGGGAGTAGTAGTTAATAATATCTCAATCATCTTATGACTTTTTATTATAAATGAATATGTATATATTGAAGTCAGAGCAAGCTACTTTTTAAGAAAATAAGAAATAGAAGATATTTCTTCAGATAGTGTTTCTAATTTTAGATTAGAATTGATTTTTATATTTTAGATTATACATTTATACATTTTCTCATCTGTTCAGTTTCATTATGTTTGCTGCCTTACATAACTGGGCAAGAAACGACTTATTTATTTATTTATTTATTTTGGTGCTGGAGATTGAGTCCAGGGGCATTTGATCTCTGAGGTATACCCCCAGTCCTATTTTATTTCCATTTTGAAACAGGGTCTTACCAAGTTGCTGAGACTGACCTCAAATCTGTAATCCTCCTGCTTCAGCCTCCTGAGTACTGGGGTTATAGCAGTACACCAGAAAGCCTGGCTAATACTATCTGTATTCTACTTGTTTATTATCAATTTTCCTGATCTATATTCAAGAGGAGCAAAAACAAAGAGGAGTGTTTAAATTGCAGAATGAGCTCCAGTTACCTTCCTGATATTAAATAATAAAATTAGGAGATAGTATCAAACAATAGGTTATAGGTAGAAATGTCATGAGTTTTGTGACCCCTTTGCCTCTAAAAGTTTTGTAACCACAGGCATGTAATCAAACTACCACATCTCTACAATTTCATCAATAAAAATGGCCTTATTGGGTTCTTGTTTCCCTGAATTGTGGTAAAGCTTAAATTGCTGATGGCTTGTCTATGGGGTTCATGATTTGTAGTAAGTAAAAGAATAAGAGCCAAGAGCTATAAGGGTATGGTAAAGAAGTCTAGTTTCAAATCAAAACACTTAGGAAATGATCGGAGAAAAGAGAAAGAACAGGAAACAAATGAGCAGAAACAAGTAACCCTCCAATGATGTAAAAGAGTCAATGATATTTCAAATGTGTGTGTGTGTGTGTGTGTGTGTGTGTGTGTGTGTGTGTGTGTGTGTTATTGGGGATTGAAGCCAGGGACATTCTGTATCTGAGTTACACCCCCAGCCCTATTTTTTTATTCTTTATTTTGAAACAGTGTCTAAGTTACAGAGAGCCTTGCTAAGTTGCTGAGGCTGGCCTTGAACCTATGGTCCTCCTGTCTCAGCCTTCCAAGTAGTGGAATTACAAGCATGTGCCACCACACCTGGCTTCATGTATACTTTTTTAGAAAGCCTTCCTCCATTATCTCTATTGCTGCCTCAGCATATTCTGACATAGTTGGATAATGTTTGAAAACATATTTGGAAAGTTGATGCTATGGCATCGGACTGTGAATGGCTTGATACATAACTGGGTAGGTAGTGAGTCTTTAGGATTATAAAGACTTGAACTGATCTGATACATCATGAAATTATATGTAAATACTATTATGTTCTTCCAGTTTCTATGAGGCTCCAATTACCTATAGCTGGATATCTTGACAGCCATACATGTGTGATAAGAGATAAAGTATCCTGGGAAAATTTACTAGGACACCGATACCTATATAAGATAATAGGTAGTCTTCTTTTACTGTCATTAAAAAAATTATATACTGAGTGTAATAAAATATTTTTCATATTATAAACAGGTGATTCTCACCTCTAGGATTTTCTACTACTATCGTGGAACTTAATATATGGCTCCAAAATGATTTAGGTTATTTGTTTCTCCTTTATCTAAAAATCTTGAGGGTGTATTTTTCAAAATAAATATCTTCGTAGACTTTAATGCTGACAGGGAGAAAAGTTAAACTGTCTTAGGCTCCCTCCCGAATCCTTGTTTTTCAAGAGAGTGAATTGTAGCTGAGTTAGTAATTCTATCATGCCTGAGTCACTGTCCTTAGTAATCACATGCTTATTTGACTCTTTAGTTATTAATTTTTTTAAGTATTTGCCCCTTCAGTGGTACCTACTTTGCTTTCCCAAAAATTTGTCCCTAGACATTTTTAGAAAAAAACATGGTGTAAAAGTACCCAACTTACACCACAACGCCATCTTACATATAATTAAGATTTTATGTTACAAAATACATTACTTATTATGTTTAAGTTTCCTCAGCAGAAAACAGTATCTCAACAAACCCAACCATGTTTGTAGATCAGAATAGAGAGAAACAAAACCTGAGATCCAAACTACTTGGCTCTTCAGTACATTTAAGGTATACCAACAAATCATTTCTTCTGACTCTTTTAAGCAATTGGTAATAGAAGCATTTCAAAGAAGTTAATGAGAGAAAACAAGCAGCTCTTGATTTTCTGAGTCTGGCTGATCTCACTTACCATGATGTTCTCCATTTCCATCCATTTTTCCTGCAAATGATACAATTTTATTCTACTTTATAGCTGAATAAAACTCCATTGTGTATATATACCACAGTTTCTTTATTCATTCATGCCTTGATGGATACCTTGGTTGGTTCCATAACTTGGCTATTGTGAATTGTGCTGCTTTAAACATGAATATGTATCACTACAGTATTCTCACTTCAGGTTCCTTTTTCTTATATGGGGAAGCGAGAGAGAAAATAAGAAAGAAAAAAGGCCTCATTAAATGAGGAGAGAGACTAGTAGAAGAGTGGAAGGTGTCAAAGGAGGTAGGAGGGTCACTATGAATCTCACTCTAATGTACGATTACAACGCACCAATAAAAGATTTTTGAAAACAAAGATAATGAAGGGGATGTGAAAAGTCTAAGCAATCTGAGCAATCATTTCTAAAGAAAAAAATGCATTACTGCATGTGTGACAGCAATCAAAACAAGATCTCTGAGAATTTAAACCAATGCATGAATAACGGCACATCTGAAAAAGGAAAAATTCACAGTGAAACAAAATCACATGTGCACAGAAAGCATGAGGCCCAGACTTCAGCCTTTCTCTGCTGGACTAAGAAAGTTTCCAACATAAACTGGGTGCATGCCTGTCATCCCAGTACTAGAGAGGCTAAGACAGGAGGATTGCAGGTTTGAGGCCAGCCTCAACAACTCAGGAAGAACCTCAACAACTTTGTGAAACCCTGTTTCAAAATTAAAAAAATAAAATAGGGATAGGGGTGTAGCTCAGAGGTAGAATACCCTTACATTCAATCAAAAAGAAAGAAAATTTCCAATAAAGGGGTTTACTAGCAAGATGAACATAAAACAAACTGTGATGCCTAGATATTCCTTAGGTTCTATAGCCATAGGTTGCCAAACTTAATTGCCTCACCATTCCTTTTTTGGAAAAAAAATACTTAACTCTCCCCCCAGAAAACTACCTTATTTAATAACATGGCATAAATGATTAGCTGAATTGTATCTCTCTGTTGATCAATTTATACAAAAATTCATTAACGTGACCCAACCAAATTTAAGTTAGGCATGCTTCCTCCCCTGAGATGCCCGAACTTTGGCTCACCCTCAGGCACCCAAATGTAGAAGAGCCAGCCGGTCTTTAACAGTCCCTCAAAGAGGCTGATCATAGGGAAAACATTTTCTTGTAAACTGTTTGGTGGGACGACTAGGTTTTTCTAAAACCTTATGTCAGGTGCTCTCTAGCCTTGTTTACTCCTCCCTATGAATAAAAGCCCCTTTGAGGAGCTAGAGGCTTACAGATTTTTCCTTTAATTGTAATAGCCACCTCCTCTTTACGTAATAGCCTTTGCATACAATCTATACTTCCATAAGTCTGGATTTGCTTTTCATTTGGTAATCATCTGTCATCTCCCTAAGCACTCCCCACCCTCAGTGATCACGACTAGAGGCCTCTGGTGCAAAGCAGAACATTTAGTCAACCTTTCACTATTCTGTGTCCCATCATTTTGGCAAACTACAGTATTTCCCTTTAAAAAATCTACCTGGAAAAATTGATTCTTCAGTAAGGTTTATGTGATGAGAAACAGCCTATAATTAAGGATGTGGTTCACATCACATATGTGTGGCAGAAAGGTTTCCAATAATGGTAAAACTGATGCTGGGAGCCGGGCATGGTGGCCCACATTTGTAATCCCAGCATTTGGGAGGCTGAGACCGGAGGATCCAGGTTTGTGGCCAGCCTCAGCTGCTTAGTGAGGCCCTCCGCAACTTAGTGAGACCCTATTTCAAAATAAAGAATAACAAATAGGACTGGGGCTGTAACTCGGAGGTAGAATGCCCCCAGGTTCCATCCCCAGTACTGCAAAAAAACCCCCAAAAACAACAACAACAAAAAAACACCAAAACTGATGCTGGTATGGGGACTAGATTATACCACACAAAAGGAAGAGAAAAAAATTCTGGTATCTAGGTGAGAAATTTATACTTGTTTGTATGCTTGTTATTCATGTTTTTTTTTTGTATGCTAAAATATTTCACTCTTTTGTTTTAAAATCATTTTTTATGAAGAGATATTCCTGTGAAAAATTGGATTGCTTTAACAAAAATATCATGATGACTAGAATGATCTAATTTTTGTGATTCCATAATTCACACGTGGGAAAAAATAACAGTTGTTTACAACTATTGATTACTTTATTGTTGCAGTGTTCATCTAGCTTAGAAAATTGTTTTAGTATTCCCAAAATATCTCTCAATGATTTCTCCAGAATTAGTGTTTCAAGTATTAGGCTAGAATTTTTAAAAAATGAATCCTACAGAGGAAAGCAATAGTTTGCAATTTCAGTTCTCATTTCTGGATATATTACTGCAATTAAAGCAAGAAAATAAACTATGGCCTACAACCAATAATGAAAGAGAAACTGTCACCTGAGGTGTTCTCAGAGAAGAAGACCTTCACTCAGGACAAGTGGGATCCTTGGTATATGTGACAGAAAATAATTTCAGTACAAGTCAGTCAGAGACACAGACATATTTATTTAGGAAAGCAGACATACATTTAATGGAGAAAGGGAGCCATTTCCATTGTGAGAAGCACCTTTCAGGCAAAGCAAAGAATACACAATCAAGGGAAAATAGAGCCATAACCAAAGGAAGAAGCTTTCGAGGTAAAGCCAGGAATACATATTTAAGGGGGAATAGAGGCAATCTCCAAAGGAAGAAATAGCAACCCATTGGTCTGGGTGCTGATATTTATGGAGGGTTAGTAGCTTGGCAATGGACAGCAGGATGAGTCAAGGCATTGTTACATGAATTCTTGCCAGTTTTTTCCTGACCTTGTGTATTACCTGCACCTTGCTACTTTTGGCAGAGAAAAAAGAGACACAAGATATAGGCTCACTAGTTGCTTGTTTTGTATTTCTAAGGTTTATGGGAGTTTTCTGCATTTCAAGGTTTCATGGGTACTTCTCATTTGAGACTCTGTATAACTTTGTTTTTCTCTATGCTCAAATGACTATCTCAAGCAATTGCAGTTTAAGGTAAATTTGTCAGTTGTTTCAGAGGAAACTACACTATAACTTCATTTTTTCCCATTTCAAGTATCTATTGAGGTGTCTAAGAGAAACAATTACTGACTACTAAATGTTTAATATTTCTTAGCATGGTTAGGGATAAATAGAAGAAAGGAACAGCAGTGTTTTCATGCATCAGAAGGACCAACAAATCAAAATAAAAGTGAACCTAGACTTTTAATTTCTGCTTTGACATGTAATGACTTTGAAAGTCTTTAATCATGTATCAATGCCAGCCTGGCATGGTTGTGTACACTTGTAATCACAGTGTTTGGGAGGTTGAAACAGGAGGATCACAGAGTTGAGGGCAAACTCAGAAACTTGGCAAGCCATTATTTCAAAATGAAAAATAAAAAGGGCTAGAGACATAGCTCAGGGGTAGTATGCCCTTGGGTTCAATTACAAGTATGGAAGGAAGAAAGGAAGGAAGGGAAAAAGGAAAGATCAAAAAACAAAGTAAACACATTTTTGGATCCATTAGAAAACTGAGGTTGCAAGGCAAGCTGCTACCTTAAAATAGGAAGAATAATTCACTCAGAAAGATACAGTACTGAGGCATTTGGTCACCTGAACAAGAAGCTGCTAGAAGCCATCCTTGGTAGAATGACATTTTTGTGTGGTGCTGGAGATTGAACCCAGGGATATTCCACCTCTGAGCTACACCTGCAGCCCTATTTTATTTTTATTTGGAAACAGGGTCTCACTGAGCTGCTGAGAGCCTTGCTAAATTGATGAGGCTGGCCTCAAATCTGTAATCCTCCTGTCTCAGCCTCCCAAGTACTGGGATTATAGGTGTGTACCACCACACCTGGCTAGGATGACTTATTTTTGACAAATTGCAGAAAGCTGAGTGTCAGAGTAACACAGCAAGCAACTCCTGGGGACCCCATCATAAGAGGGATTTTACATTTTCTCAGCCACTTCCTCCCAGGAACCACACAGGTTTCTCACCATAAAGATGTGAGAAGACCCCCTCAGGGTCCTGGCAGGAGGATGAGAATTCATACCAGATCATTTTCTATAACAAAAGCCCACTCTCCAGGAGGGAGAATGATTCCACAGAAGGCAATACTAAAGCTTTTTCCCATGGAGCTAAGGAAATTCTTCCTGCCATACCAGTAAACAAACTAAGATGCAAAGAGAAAAAAGAGTTAGAGGTGGAATAGAACATGGAAAAACTATAGGAAAGAATGGGAAGGTGTAAAATATGCCTTACTGTATTACCAGGAGAAAATATAAGAAATATTTAAAGTCAAAAAGACCTAATCATGTTTATAAAATGCTAGCTATTATATTCATCTATTCATTTATTCCTTCATGATTTTTTAAGATTGTTATGGTAGCTACTATGTGTAGACATGGGTGATACAAGAGTGAGCAACACAATGCTAAAACAAAAAAATTCAAGAAGTGAAATAAAAAATACAAGGTGCACACTTGTAATCCCAGTTACTCTGGAGGTTGAGGCAGGAGGATCAAATGTTCGAGGCCAGCCTCAGCAATTTAGCAAGAGCCTGTCTCCAAAAAAGAAGGAAAGAAAGAAAGAAAGAAAGGTCTAGAGTTTAGCTTGGTGGTAGTGAGGAGGTAGAAAGATACGGTGAGAGGTCCATGGTAGGAAGATCAAACTTCCTAAGGGTTAACAAGTTCAAACTTTTTGAGAGTCAACAAGATGAAATCTCCTGAGAGTCAACAAGATGTTTGCAAGACTCCAGATGTTCCAGGTTATTAAGCGGACACTATCTAAATCCCAGGAAACTACTTAGGCCACGAAGGATAAATAAGTTAGCTGAACTGGGCATGACCTCTCAAGATGAGGCACTGATTGATTGGACAATTCAAAAGAAAAACTGACATGAAGTAGATGCTGCTGGGACCTCAGACCAAGAGAGGGAAATTCAAAGAAGGATATGAACTCCTAGAAAAGCCATCCCCAAATGGTACCCACTCTGGATCCCCTCCATTTGAGAGCTTTTCTCTTTTGTAGATCATGTGGACTTTGTGTGAAAGTGGTGTGCAATTGAAGGTGCTTGGCTCAAGTTGCTCCTGCATAAACACCAGAAGGCATCTGCTGGACACTAAAGCTTCCCAAGGCCCCCAGGGGTGATGATCTGCAACTCTTTTCAGCAGATCACAAGGACTTAGGGAAAACGCAGTGTGTAATAGACAGCACTTGGCCCGGGCCACTCCGACATAGCAACCAGAAGGAGCTGCTGGACACCAAAGTCCCCACTGCCCATAGGGGTGATCTGTCTCTTTTGCTTTCCTGTTCTCTTTATGATCAACTCCCTGCTCAGCTTCACCCTTCTGGTGTCTACAGGTATCAAATCCCAGTACTTGGGAGGCTGAGACCAGAGGATCCAGGTTCTTGGCCGGCCTCAGCCACTTAGTGAGACCCTCTGCAACTTAGTGAGACCCTGTTTCAAAATCGAGAATAAAAAAAAATAGGACTGGGAGTGTAGCTCAGGGGTAGAATGCCCCTGAGTTTAGTGCCACAAAGAAAAAGGACTGGGGCTATGATCTGGAGATAGAGTGACCCTGGATTCAATATAAAAAAAATGTTACTCTAAAGATGTGTCATTTAAGCTGAGACTTGGAGGATATAGCAGAACTAACTTAATGGAGCATGGAAAAATGGAACAGGATCATTCTAAGTATTCATTAGTCCCAATTTATTCACAAGACTTGAGAAAAATTCCTACATTACAATAGGTTTCTAAACGTTTTGGTGTTGCTTGTGTTTTGGACAATATGATAAAAGTTCCCAACATTGTCAAAAGAAAGATACTTATCAATATGCAAATATGAAATTTTGATGATAATTTCTGATACTGATCCAGATAACATATATCAGGCCACCAGTTCATATGGTCTGTGTCCTTCCCAAATTCAGATGTTGAAGTCCTAAACTCCAGTGTGACAGTATTAGGAGATGGGGCCTTTATGGAGTAAATTAGGGCTAGATGAAAGTGTGACCTTTGTCCACAGTAGCATTAATGCCTTCTGCCATTATAAGAAGAGATACCAGAACACGAGATCTTGATCTGTCTCTCTCCCATTTGAAAGCATAGCAAAATAGCAAATAGGTGTTAATCTGCAAGCCATGTGGCTGAGTGGGAACTGTGGTTCCCTGAAGCTGCACAACACTGTGAGAAAGCATCATAGCCTATCTTGCTGGCCAGGGAACCAAACAAACAAACAAATAAAAAAATCAAAGTACCGTTTCAACTGAATTCATACCATGTCACACCATTGCAAAGTTGAAAAATAAAAATCGTCAAGTCAAAGCATTTGGGGCCATTTGTATTTCTACAACAAAACAACTATTTAGGAAACATCTAAAATCACCCTTCCAGCTAATAAATCTCAAGTACTTTTTAAATGGCTCATTTCAGAATTCAGACTATTTTTTAAAGGCATGCTTGTTTTCCCCATTTTGCAAGTAGGCAATATTTCTTCCCTCTCAGCCTTCTTTGACAAAAGATGTTTGAACTTTAATGATGAATGGCTGCTTATTTGCCTTCATCCATACCTTGGATGTCCATGACTCTCTGCCTTTCTCAATACTATTTATTCTACCTGCATTGTGCATTTCCTAATTCTATACTCAAAGAATCCTACTTATTTTTCAAGGCTCATCAAACTTTAACATCCATGTGAATCTGCTCCATTATAATTCAGCTAACATAAAGTTCCCACCATATTTTACCTATTCTGCTTTGGTATCTACATTAGCCTTCAACATACAGTAATTTGAGTCTTTCTATGTAAACTGTAAACATTCTATCTTGTTGATTTTTTTCATTCCCCAAGAGATTTAACAGTGCATTGTATGTTGAATAAATGCACATATGTGCAAACAATTTTTTCTCTATTTTTCAATAATTCTTGTTGGAACTCCCTAAACCCTCAGACTATTTTGTTTATAGTCAGAGACATCTCATTCAGTTAGTTAGTAACTCAAAATTATCTTATTTTTATGTCTTAGTTATAGTTGGATGTTTTAATAAACCTCTATCTACCACAATTTTATTCTGGAAAAAAATGAGGGTGCGCTGATTATCATCAGGGTCATGTTTAAAAATAACTACCTCTGCCTAAGGACATTTCTTTTAAAAACTTTCAATCAATTGCTTTTACTGTCTTGGCCATAAATATTATAAATGGAACAAAATTGGATAATTAAATCTAATTAAAATCTGTAAAGAAGGAATGAAATGTTATTGCTTTGAGTGAATTTAGAGACTGAAAATTTCACAATTAGCTAATGCCATTTTCTAATTGCTTAGTGTGGTATGTAAAGTCAATATATTCCTTTTTTACTATCTTAATTCTATTCTCAGCAAACTATTTGTATCGTGGGTTAAGTCTTTCTCAGTCGGCTTTAACCTCATATCTTGGTCATTGATCAGCTAAAGGAAGTCTATCAGGTAATTCTATGGTATAAACAAGGTTCTACGAGGCATTCGAGTGAGAATATAGACTTATTTTACTTACGCCCGGAACAGTATGAATCAGAGAATCATTGAACACAGATATACTCAACAGATGATGTGCCATATGTTTTGCCGCCTTCTTCAATGAATAATTTCCACTTGATTCATCAAAAGTCATAGTAGAAGTTCATATTTACCCAATGAGTAATATACAACCTTATAACTGAAGCCAACTTATCAGTAGTCATCTTCAAAAAACAACAGGAAGACACATGTCCATCACTTTTCATGTGTTTTACTAGCTATACCATTTTCAGGCCACCTGACTATATTTTTCAAGAGTAGGTAACTTCCAATAAGTTTTCTGTAAATGATGGTAGTTACGGTTTAATTAGGCAGAGTTCTATCACTGCCCTACCTAATAAGATCTCAAGTACCATTTCCAAACATTCATTCAAAGTTGAAATCTTCTGAATGAAAGGCCACTGAATGGGCTGCAGAAGTAATGAAGAGAAAAGACACCAGTTGTTGGTTTGCATTACGTGAAAATCAAAACCAAATAGAGAAAATTGAAAGTTGTTTTAACATGATTATATGTCAGATAAGATGATTTTCAAAAGATAAGTTTGTAAGGGAGAGTAGCCCTTTAAAGTTTAATATTTTAAACCACTAAAGTAAAAATGAAATAACTTCTTGCTTTGTTGTTCTTTAGAGATGGAAAACAAATGTGGCAGTCAAATGGCTGCTGAGTTGACTGCCCAGGGATAATGTCCTGGCTATGGTGCAGAGAGAGAGAATTCAGTTGTAAAGACTAGTGATGTGATTTTTTTTTAATGTGACTTTTTAAAACATATTTTTGAGCTGGGCTTGGTGGTGCACACTTGCAATCCCAGTACTTGGGAGGCTGAGACAGAAGGATTTCATGTTTGTGGTTAGCCTCAGTTACTTAGTGAGGTACTGCGCAACTTAGTGAGACCCTGTTTCCAAATAAAAAATAAAAAATAGGGCTGGGGGTGTAGCTTGGAGGTAGAATGCCCCTAGGTTCAATCCTCAATACCTACACTCAAAATAAATAAATAAATAAATAAATAAATAAATAAATAAATAAATATTTTGGTGGAAGTGGGGATTGAACCTGGAGCATTCTACCTCTGAGCTACACCCCAGCCATTTTCCTTTTTTCTTTTTTAAATTTTTATTTATTTATTTATTTATTTTTTTGCAGTACTGGGGATTGAACTCAGGGCCATTCTATCTCCGAGCTACACCCCCACCCCTATTTTTTATTCTTTATTTTGAAACCGAGTCTCACTAAGTTGTGGAGTGCCTCACTAGGTAGCTGAGGTTGGCCACGAACCCGGATCCTCTGGTCTCAGCCTCCCGAATGCTGAGATTACAAGCGTGCACCACCATGCCCGGCTCCATTTTTCTCTTTTATTTGGAAATAGAGTCTCACTAAGTTGCTGAGGCTGGCCTTGAACCTACTATCCTCCTATCTCAGCCCCCCAAGTACTGATATTATAGGTGTGTGCCACTGCTCTCAGCTTCCCAGCTACCTATTGAACTTTCTGTACTGATGAAACAGAACTGACAATTCAAAGAGGCTACAGGCACAAAAATTCACATGCTAGCATGTTAAAGAAGAGAGAGTTATACAGAATAAAGAATTTTTAGATCTGCAGAGTCCCCCTCAGGTATTCATTTGTCCATATTATTTCTTTTAATTCTTAACTTATTTATAGTGGATTTGTGTATCTCTCACTATACTTGTCATAGTGAGTGATCTTACTATCAAAACAAAAGTATATAAATTAATCTACTGATATTGACACTTTCTTACTTCAAGGGAAGTATGGAATTCTCATTTCATTTAGGCTCTTTGGCTTTCTCCACTTGTAAATATCATTGGCTTGATATGATTTATAAAAGGCACAAGAGAGCCAGGTGTGCTGGTGTGTACCTATAGTCCCAGCTACTTAGGAGGCTGAGGCAGGAGGGTCACTTGAGTCTAGAGTTGAAGACACTCCTGGGCAACATAGTAAGACTCTGTCTCAGACCCAAAAAGATAAAACAAAGAAAAAACAACTCATGAGAAAAAATGATATCCCATTTTTGTACCCTCTTTCAATTTTTTTCCCTTCTTGTTGCTTCAAGACTATTTCTTCTATTATATTCCTACTTTTTTGTGTGTGGTACTGGGGATCGAACCCAGGGGTGTTCTACCTCTGAGCTATGTCCCTAGCCCTATTTTTAGTTCTTTATTTTGAAACACGGTCTTACTAAGTTGCAAAAGGCCTCATTAAGTAGCTGAGGCTGGCCACAAACCTGCAATCCTCCTGTCCCAGCCTCCCAAGTAATGGGATAACAAGTGTGTGCCACCATACCCGGCTTATATCCTTACTTTTTTGATACACTGTTTATTATTTAGTAGTAGGTATGCAAGAGACAAATTATTTTGGTTTTCCTTAATCTGCTAATATTTTATTCACCTCTGATTTCTGAAGGATAATTTTTGGAACTAATACTCAGAACTAATAGTTCTTTCCCTTTAACACTTCTAAACTATTGTTAAAACTTCACTGTTTGGTTCCATGATTTCTGATAAGAAATCCACTGTCATTAGGATTGGTGTTCTCCTAAACAGAAATGCATCAATTCTTTTGGCTAATTTCAATATTTTTTGTCTTTATTATCCAGAAGTGTAATTGTGATATGTAAGTTTCTTTGCATTTTTTTATTAGGGTTCACTCATCTTGAATCTTTGAGCCATTGTTTCTCACAAAGTTTGGGATATAGTGAGCCATTATATTCCTGTAAAGCCTTTTAGGCCTCTTTCTCCACTCCTGGCAGAATTACAATGAGACAATTCACTAGAATTTTTGATAGTGATCCATAGTACACTAAAGATCTGTGCTTTTTCATTTTAGTCTGTTTTTTTTTTCTCTTTTGTTCAGATTAAGTGCTATTAATCTATTCCCATCCAACATTTTTTTTCTGTTATGGTATTTTTTTGTTCTACAATTTCCATTGGTTCTTCTTTTATATCTTCTACTTCTCTCAAAAATTTTCCCGTCTTTTATTTGTTTCAAGAGAATCTATAATGGACTCCTGAAACATTTGTCTGATGGCAGCTTTAAACTCCTCTGTCAGAAAATTCAACAATCAATTAATCTGATTCATTTCAATGGTGGCATCACTTGATTGTCTTTTCTGACTCAAGCTCTACTTTTCTTCATTCTCTCTGTATAATCAGTGATTTTCAATTGTATCCCAGATGTTTCTTCTATTGTGTTAGCTGACTCTGGGTACATTTAAGTCTTTTATGTCATCAGGTCTTCATTCTGTTTATATTCAGCATTCAGGTTCCTGGCCTTCTTTCTGGGCTATGGTGCCAATGATTTTAGTTTTGTTTTGCTTTGTTTATCTGCTGCTGCGGAGGCTCCACTTTTCCAGGCTAGTAAGGTCTAAATATGTGGAAGGCATTTTCCCATGGCTGTTCCCCTGGCTGTCTTGAAGTGGGAAAAGGGAGTCTCAATTTCACTGGGATAAAGATAATGCCCTAGTAATACTATTATATTACTAACAGAGCCTTCCAGCTGTCCTTGTCTCTCGGAGGGAAGGAGGGTAGTGTCTGCTCCATGAGGACACAGAGACCTTGCGGGGGAGGGGGGATGGCCACCCACCATGGCTGTGTTCTTCCCATACCTTGTTTCCCAGCAGGGGACTGGAGTATTGGGCCTGGGAGGAGATTCTCTGGTGGAGTGTTTGTTTGGGCAGGATCTGCTTGGTCTGTGAGAGATGGAGAGAGCATCCTGAGCCAAGCCCATTATTGAAGTGGGATGCTTTTACTGATATCCCATAGTTTCCCTGGTGTTTCTGAGAAGAGGAAAGGAATCTCAGACACACTAGGACAGACAGACATTTCAGGCCAGACCATTTCTGCAGGCTCCCTTTTGTTATTGCCCTCTCAGTACCTATCAACAAGGGAAAGGAATCCAGGACCTTTTAGGAGAGGAGGTGCTTCCCTCATCTGCTTATTGTTGCTGTGACTCCCCCTTGTGGGTGATACCAGGCTCACTTAGTAAGATGTTGGAAGGAGGACTGGGCATGGGCTTCCTTCTGTTACTACCCCAAGATTGAGAAATTCTGGGTCTGGGTCATCTTCTTTTGTTGTGTAGGAGGAGGCAGGATGCCATGCTTCTGTCCAGTCTTGTGCTCTGAAATCAATACACTTTCTTCTTACCAGCTTTCAGGGTTCATTGGTTGACTCTTGCATTATGTCTAGGGTTTATAGTTATACTTAGGGACAAGAAGAAAAGTACAATGGGTCTATGCCATCTTATCCAGCCTAGAACATGATATATTATTTTAATTTGTATTTCTTTTATTATTGATGAGATTATATATTTGCTCATGTGCTATTTTCTTTCCCTTGTTTACACTTCTTTGTCTGTGACTTGTTTACTCACTATATGTTAGGTATCATTCCTGTGCACTTGCTTGCTTACTAGCCCTCTATCACACTGATTTTGTGTGTGTGTATGTGTGTGTGTGTGTATGTGTGTGTGTGTGTTGTACTGGAGATTAAATGCAGGGGAATTGTAACTCTGAGCAGCACTCCCAATCTTACTTTATTTTATTTTGAAACATGTCTTGCTAAGATTCTGAGAGTCTTGCTAAATTGCTGAGGCTGGCCTCAAACCTGTGATCCTCCTGTCTCAACCTCCCAAACACTGGTATTATAGGCATGCATTGCTATGCCTGGATCTCTATCACATTGTTTTTTAATTGGTGGATTATTGGTTTGCATTTTCAACTAAGACTCTTGCCAGCATATATCATGTCTATTTTCCTTTTGAAATTAATCCTAGTTCCTACACTAGTTTCTGGCTATATTATACATTCAATAAATATTTTGTCAATGAATGAATGTAATTAAGAAAAAATCTGTTATTTGTTCTTGCTTTAACCACAACAATGTGAAAACACTTTAAACACATTATTTGGCAGGCTGTACTTGGGTGGTAGAAATTACTTTACCACAAATTATGGAAACTAAATGGAAAGCAGGGTGTATAGAAAAACCCTACTGTTTTTTTTCATACTAGTAATTATACTGCTTTAGACTTCACTTCTGACACCAGATGTGTGGGTTTTCTCCAACACCATAATTCTTCAATTATCTGTGGACACAAACTGCATGTTCTACAATGTAACTAAATTCTAACACTACTGAGCTGGAGTTCTATCAAATCCCAGGTTAAGGCCTCAGTCCCATAAGACTGTCACCATTTCATCTACCAATCCCAAGTCCAGGTTGCCATCTATGCTTCTGAACAATAGCTAGAAACCACATGTTCCCATGACTTCCCATGAGTTTTGTTCATTTTCTGCATGGACCCACAGAACTCAGTAAGACAGTTTACTCATTAGATTACCAGTTGTTTTATAAATGGGTACAACTCAGGAACAGTCAGAAGAAAAAGATTCATAAAGCAAGACATGGAGGAAGGAGCACAGAAATTTTACGTCCTTTCCAGGTATGCCATCCCCTCCAATACCTCCATGTGATCAACAACATGGAAACAGTATCTATCTATCTATCTATCTATCTATCTATCTATCTATCTATCTATCTATCTATCATTGGTACCAGGGATTGAACCCAGGAAACTTCTACCTCTAAACTACACTCCAATCCCTTCATTTTTATTTTGAAATAGGGTATAAGTTGCTGAGGGCCTCCCTAAATTGCTGAGGCTGGCCTCAAACCTGCCATCCTCCTGTCTCAGCATCCCAAGTCCTGGGATTACAAGCCTGCGCCACAGCATCCCAAATCCTGGGATTATAGACATGCATTACTTTTTTGGGGTGTTTTTTTCTTTTCTTTTGTTTTACTAGGCATTGAACTCAGGGCCTCATACATGGTAGGCAAGCACTCTAATATATCCCCAACCTGGAACCACTTTAAACCTTGTTTTGGGGGGTTTTATGAAGGTTTCTTTTTATACATTTATTGATACATTATAATTGCACATCATAATGTAGTACATAATGATACTGACGTAGACACACACAGCACTTGGTAGACTTTCCCCTGGTTCCCTCCCCTCACTTCCCCTTCCCCATACAGGGTATTGAGATTGACACTGGTATTCTCACAATGGAAGTGATTCCTTCATTGATTCTCCCTCTCCTGCCTTCCTCTAGACCACCTCCCTCACTCCACTGAAGATTATCCTCCATTACCTAAAGTCCTCACTTATATCCCAATTAATCCCTAGCTTCCGCATATGTATGAGAGAAACCATATGACCCTTCACTTCCTGTGACTGGCTAATCTCACTTAATATAAATATAGTACTTAGCTGAGTTCTGTAAGTCATTCTAGTGAATTGTGGAACCGGATGGTGGTTGTGAGCTGATCAAATTTTTACCAGATGTTTGAAGTGAAGTTGATCCTAAGGACCTCTGAACTTGTGGCTGTGCCTGAAAAGAGAGCAATTTTATGGGGACTTTCTTTTTTAACCATACAGTTTTCCTAAATCTTTGCATAATAACAAAGTAAAACCCAGGCCCATATGGCTTCACCATTGAATTCTACAAAGATTAAAAAATTAGTAACTCTAAACAAAAATAGAAGAGGAATACTTCTGAACTTATTTTGGTATGCAATTTTACCCTGATTCTAAAACCAGAAAAAAACTAAAACAAGAACTATTTAAACAAATCTCACTTATAAAAGTGCATGTACAAATATAGAACAAAATAAGATCAAACTGAATACAGCAACATATAAAATGAATTATACACCATAGGTGAGTGGAATTTATTTCAGGAATGCAAAATCAGTTTAACATCTGAAAATCAATTAATGTAATGCTCCACATTAATAGAATAAAAATTACACAATTATCTCTATAGGTGAATAAAAATGATTTGTTAAAATAAAAATCATTTTCATGATAAAAAACACTAATCAATCTAAGAATGGGAGAAAAACACAGCTAACATCATATTTAAAATTTAAAGACTAGATGTTTCTCCTCTAAGACTAAGAACAAGATAAGGACGACTGCTCTTTCCTTTTCTACACAACATTGTACTAGAGTTGCGTATGAAGCACATATTTTAACAAAAGGGCTCCATTAAAGACAAAGAGGGGCTTTTTCCCCGAAGCATACCTAGGTGTAGCTCTCCACACTTCAGCATGCTGTGCAGTGTATGTGTAAGCTTAACTCACGCAGCACACACAGGTGGGGCACAACACACCCAGGGTCTTAGGGGCAACACACAGTCATCAGGCACAAGGTGCAATGCCCAAGACCTAACAGGCAACTCACAGGCACAAGACCTGTTGCTCAGGAGCACCTTGACCACCACATGGAGAACCGAGCAACCTGAGGACTATGATGGTCAGCACCTGAGACTGAAAATCCACAGTTTCTTCTGCCAAGGAGCCCTGCCACCTCGCCATTCCAATCACCAATAATGAGGCTGAACACTGACCTGGCTAGCTCTGCTGGTAGACATCAGGCAACTCTTCACCTTGGGTTGTGGTTGAGCCCTGGTTAAGGTCAGGTCTAAAAACCCAGACTACACTCATCACTGACCCAGATCTCCTAAGACACCAACACGGCCAGCTGAACTCTGTGGTAAATGGACTCTCCAACCTGCTTTCCAGGTTGAATTAATCTCTCTCTCTCTCTCTCTCTCTCTCTCTCTCTCTCTCTCTCTCTCTCTCTCTCTCTCTCTCTGTCTCTCTCCTCTGTCTTTCTCTGTCCTAAAATATCATAAGTTATAGAAAGTTTGTGTGGAGTGTTAACAAATAAATAAGCTCCTTGGTCATGATTACAATAAAATTTCTTGAAATGTTTGAGACCTTGTTTTGATTGCTTTTCATAATCCAAGTCTGCTCAGAACAAGATTCTTACCATGTAAATTAGGAAAGAAAGCAAAATAAAAATCACTGAAATTGGGAAGGAAGAACTGTTTCTATTAGCAGGTGACAAAAAATCTAAGCAACTAAAAACGTAGCTAACAAATAAGTTCGTGTTGTAGAATATATTATCAGTATACAAAAATTGGTTGTATCTTTATATACTTTTAAAAAAAATAAAATTAGAAAAACAGGTTATAATCTCTTCAAAAGGAATAAACTATTTTAGGAATAAGTTTAAGTTTACTCTGAAAACTATGGAATATTGCGTAATGAAACTAAGAAAGATCTAAACAAAAGGAAAACCATCTGAGGTTCATGGATCAGAAGAGTCAACATTGCTAATATGGCAATATTTCCCAAACTGTTCCACTAATTCAAGGCAATCAGAATCCCAGCTGTCTTTTTTGTAGAAATCAGCATGCCAATTCTGAAATTCATGTGGATTCATATGGAATTTCATGGAGCCCAGAAAAGTCAAAGTAATCCTAAAAAGAGAAAGCAGCAGGACTCCTTCCCATTTGAAAACTTTCTAAAGAGCAATGACCATCAAGACAGCATGGAACTGGAACAAGGAGAAATGAAGAAGAGTAAAATTGAGCATCCAGAAACAAACCCATACATCTATGATCAACTAATTTCTAATAAGGGTGCCCAGGCAATTTAATGGGGACAATAATAGTCTTTTCAAAAAATGTTAGTGGGGCGACTGGGTAGCCACATACAAAACACTATATTTAGACCCTTATGTTTCATCATAAAAACTGAACTCAAAAGGGATCAACTTGTAAAGAGCAAAAATATGAAATTCTTAGAAGAAAAGCTAGGAGTAAAGTTTTTAATTTCAGATTTGGCAAAGGGCTCTTGGATATGACATCCAAAGCACAAACCAAAGAAACTAAAAATAGATACATTTGACTTTACCAAAATTTAATACTTTATTCATTCAAAGGTCATCATAAAGAAAATGAAAAATAAAGCCCACAAAACGAGAGAAAATATTTGCACTTCACATATCTAATAAAGAATTTGTATCTAGACTATATAAGGAACTCTTACAGCTCAATAAGACAGGAAATCTCTAATTTTAAAATGGACAAAGTATCTAAATAGCTAGTTCTTCAAAGTAGATATCCACATGGATAATAGGCCTATAAAAGGAAGTTCGACATCAGTAATCATTAGGAAAATGCAGTCAAATCCCAATGAAAGACAACCTCACATTCACTAAGATGGCTAGGATCTATAAGTCAGATAATAACAACGGTCGATGAGGATATGGAAATATCAGAACACTCATGCACTACTGATTGGAATAATGAATGATATAGCCAACTTGGAAAACTGTCTACCAAGTCCTCAAACAATTACTCATAGTTACCATATAACTTAGCATTTGTGCCCTTGAAGTGAACTGTGGGAAGCCAGCCCCTTCCTCATTCTTTTTGTTTCTGTCCATGAGGTAAGCAGTTTTCTCCACCACGTGCTCCCTGTCCTTGTCACCCAATGCCCCCACTAGAAGTCCCAAACAATGGGTTAACCCAATCTAGACTGGAAACTTCAAATATGTGAGCTAAATGAACTTGCTTTTTATAAGTTAAAAAAAAAACATGTTACAGAGCAACACGTACACAAATGTTTATAGCAGCATTACTCATTAGAAAAACGTGGTAACACAAATGTCCTATAATAAATGAATAGATAGACAAAGAATGGAGTATCCATTCAATGGAATATTATTCAGTTTTGAGAAGAACTGAGGTCTAATATATGCTACAACATTGATGAACCTTGAGAAATTAATGTTACGTGAAAAAGCCAGTCACAAAAGAGCACATACTATATGATTCTATTTATATGGACATACAAAATAGGGAAATTTACAGAGACAAATATATTAATAAGTGTTTGGGCTGAGATTGATGGGATGGAAGCTAAATAGGTAAGGGTAGGTGCCTGCCTGCCTGCCTGCCTGCCTGCCTGCCTTCCTTCCTTCCTTCCTTCCTTCCTTCCTTCCTTCCTTCCTTCCTTCCTTCCTTCCTTCCTTCTTTCCTTCCCTCCTTCCTTCCCTCCCTCCCTCCCCCCTCTCTCTCTTTTCTCACTAGGGTTTGAACCCAAGGGTACTTTATCTTTAAGCTACACTTCCAGCCCTTTTTATTTTTGTTTTGAAACAGGGTCTCACTAGGTTGTTGATAGTCTTGCTGTGCTGCTGAGGCTAGCCTTGAACCTGTGATCTTCCTGTCTCAGCATCCCAAGTACTGGGATTATGGGCTTGTGCCACCACACCCAGTTGAAATATCTTAAAATTGACTGTAATGGCATTTATACATATCTCTGAATATATTAAAGCCAATAAACACTACCCTGGTTAATTGTATGGTACATGGATTATATCTTAATAATACTACTAAAGTCATTAGCATAACCATACAATTGTTTTCACATTATAAGCCAAGTTAGTTATGAATTTAAAAACATCAACAGTAGTAGTCCTTATTAAATTGTTTCTTAAATTTGGGTAAAATTATAATTTGTTGATAATGCCAAGACCCTAATGACATTCAGCTTTTGCTAGTTTGTACAACATGAATGAATATTTAATATGCTCTTCCTCTCATTTACATATTATAGTTTCCATAGAAAAAATATTGCCTTTTGTTATTGCATGAAAAATTTGTTAAATATTTGTCATTATGGAAGCTAATAAAGATGTTTCTAGTGAAATAATTTTATTCCTCCTATTAAACATAAAATGTAAACACGATATTTGATTCAAGCATGATGGAGGAGAAAATGAAAATGATAATATTGGCTAAACATTCTATGTGTTATATATATATACATATGTATAGTAAATTATTTATTTATCATACTTTACTTTAAAAAGCATATTTGCATCCACTATCTGAAACATATTCATTACTTATTTTCAAAAGTCTGAAATTAGTTTAACTACTGATTTTAAACTCATTTCTAATCTTAATTTAGACTATGGTGTTTGACAAATGAAATTCTAAGATTTCCAGAAGGTCATATGCTTTGAATTCCCTATTTCATAAATTTAAAAAATATAAAAACCTTGGAGATCTTTTCTTCACATTCCCTTTTTCCTAAAGAAGTAGCTGAGAGAGACGTAGTGTTGTATACCTGTAATCCCAGTACTTGGGAGACTGAGAAAGGGGGATCACAGGTTCAAGGTCAACCTCAGAAGCCCAGCAAGGCTCTCAGCAACCTAGTAATACTGTGTTTCAAAACAAAAGATAAAATGAGCTGAGGGTGTAGCTTGGAGGTTAAATGCCCCTGGGTTTAATCCTCAGTATCAAAAGCAACAAAAACAAAGTAGATGAAATCGCAATGAGGTAAAACATTTAAAAATTACAATCTTTAAAAGAGCAAAACAACAAATAAACATTTTTCTTCACTTTTCATGTATGGAAAATCTAAGAAATGTTTGGCTCTCCTTCACATGTGGAAATGTGATGATATCAGAAGGTGGGGCCTTTGGGAAATGATTAGATCATGAGGGGAAAACAGGAGAGGCCTTGCTTTCTATCAGCTTTCCATTATGTGAAGCTGCTAGACAGACATCTTCATATCAGCAAGCATGCCCTCATTGGACCCCAGTTCTGCAAGAGCCTTGACCTTGAACCTCCCAGCCTACAGAACCCTGACAGAAAAAGTTCATTATTCAATCCATCCAGTCAATGGTATTCTATTTTACCATGCAGACAGTTGTAGTCATTAAAATTATTCAGTGAGCATATTGAATAATTAAAGAACTACCAGTAATAATAAAGACATGCTTTATATGAAACCAGTTGTTTGAAAGTTTACGGAATAAGAAATAATCATTAAGATAAATAAATTTAATGTGATTAAATCAATACATGTTTGATATTAAATATAATCCCATAAAGTCTCTGGGATGTTGTTACTATATATAGTTATCTGGGGTGTTTCTTAAAACAGTTTTTCATCTTTTTTCCCTGTCCCCTATTAGCCCTTAAGTCATTATTGTTTCATGCCTCTCAGAGAATTATAAAAATATTAGACAGTCGTCAAGTGACCTCAAGTGACCTTGATTCTTTTTCTGCATAGTAGCCCTTTTGTTTTCTTTCATTGTTATTCTAAGAGTATTAATTTAGTTCAGACATCCAATCATTATATTTTCTTACTGGCTTCCTAACTATACTTTTTGTGTTCTAACCTTTTCCCCCTTACATCTTATAATTATATAACACCAGTATGGGATAAAAAGGTCTATTATGTCATCTCCCTCAACTAAAATTCTTCTATAGCTTCTTGTTTCTTATCAGAAAACATTTAAACTCTCTACTCTCACATTGCAGATATTCCATATTTTTTACCAGTTTATTCTTTAGAGTAATCTCCAGCTCCCTTCACTGCTCAACTGTCTTCATCAGAGTCAAGTATGGTGGCACACAACTATAATTCCAGTTCTTGGGAGGCTGAGATGGGAGGATCAAAGTTCTGAGGCCAGTTTAGGCAACATAGCGAGACCCTCAGCAATTCAGTGAGACAGTGTTTCAAAATAAAATAGGGATGGGACTTGGCTGGCTGAATTTTGATGGCCCAGAAATTTAAAAAAAAAAATTCTAGTCAGCAATAAAGAACCAAATGATATAACTTGCAGGAAAACAGATAGACCTGGAGAACATTATGTGAAGTGAGATCAGCCAGTCACAGAGAGTGAAGGACCATATGGTTTCTCTCATATGAGGAAGCTAGGGACTTTGGATAATGGAGGAAAAACTCCAGTGGAGTGAGGGAGGTGGCCTAGGGGAAAGGGGTTGGGGGGAGGGGAGAATCAATGAAGGAATCACTTCCACTGACATTATATACATATGTGAGACTACCAAAACCAATCTCAATGTCTTGAATGGGGGAAAAGGGGAGAGGGGAGGGAGCTTGGAGAAAACTCTCCAAGTGCTATGTGCATGGATGCAGTGTCACCATGAACTCTCTTATGATGTGAGACTCTAATGCACCAATAAAGGTATTTAAAACAAAATAAATACGTGGATAAAAATGAAAATAGAGGTGAAGGAGTGGTCAGAGGCAGAACATCCCTGGGTTCGATCCCCAGTATCAAAAAACAAACAAAGCAACTTTATCATTTTTTTGTCTCCAAATTGTACTCACACTACCAAAGTATATATCTTGTTTCCTAGGTAACCCCCTGAGCACAGCTGTGACTGGGTGGGGCCCAGACCTCATTCGGTTCTTCTTTATTGCTGAGTAAAATTCCATTTTTTTAATATCCCCATAGTGGTTGTGTCCCTGGGCCATTATTGATTTTTTGAAATAAAAATTTAATATATAGGAAATGTACTTTTTGACTTGAATCTTTTAGTTTATCTAGTTTTATCTCATAGTTAATATTTAAGTTAGATGAAGTGTTCACTGCAACACTATTTATGAGGAAAAAATTGGAAGATAGGGATAACAAGCAAGTTTAAAATTTTTCAATTATTCAGCTTGGAGATTGAAAGAGAGTAGTAGCATAACATTGGTCATAATGAGCAAGTGAAAAATTACCACCAGAAAGAAACGGTAAATTGTTCTTCATTCCAATGTAGATAGAAAAGAATATAATGCCAAAGTTCATAGCATCCTCTCTGAAATATACACATCCCTAGTACTTTTGAAAATAAACATTTTTTTGGGTCTGTTTTCAAATGTCCTGGATGAGAGGGACTAGATATTTTCTCAAAATAATCAATTTTATGTGTATGTTTCTGTGTGTGTGTGTGTGTGTGTGTGTGTGTGAGAGAGAGAGAGAGAGAGAGAGAGAGAGAGAGACAGAGAGAGAGAGAGACAGAGAGACAGAGAGACAGAGAGACAGAGAGAGACAGAGATTTTCCATAAATTAGTAAGTTTTTGAAAGTCTGTTGAATTGCTTACAATTTGTAATGTTTGGTCAAATCTGAAAACTTGGCTGTATTGCATTTAAGAATTGCTTCTACTCAAAGCCTTACCAGAGAAAGTTCCTGTGCCTGATTTAAGGAAATACAGTTTGACAGATGTGGATGACTGGATAATTTTGAGTCTATCCAGAGTACATAAGCAACGCTGATTAAAGTGGTAACGAATAGGCTTTCTGATTATGCTTTAAATCTGTCCAAGTGAGAGGAGCCAACAATACTATGAAGACTCTTTTGCTTAACAATTTGCTTTGGGGGAGCTTAATAAATGCTTAAATGAATTTATCTAAAACAGTTCAATATTTTAATTTCTTAGCTCAGAAATAGAATATTTGGCCAGGTTTGGTGACATGTACCTGTAATCCCAATACTTGGGAGGCTGAGCCAGGAGGATCACAGGTTTGAAGCCAGTCTCAGCAACTTAAGTGAGACCCTCAGCAACTTTGGGAGATCCTGCTTCAAAATAAAATAAAATACAGCTGGGAGTGTAGCTCAGATGTAGAATGCCACTGAGTTCAATTCCTTAGTACAAGAAGAAGATGAAGAGGATGAGGAAGAAGAAAGAGGAAGAGGAGGAGGAGGGAGAGGAGGAGGAGGAAATAAATAAATAAAACATTTGTAAGAGTCTGGTGGTAAAACTTGCTTTGCTTAATAACACAGCATTTATAATCATAATGCTTTCAGTGGTTTTCGAAACAAGATGAACTATATGGTTAGTTATTTTATTTTTATTTTTGGTACTGGGGATTAAACCCAGGGGTGCTTTGTCTCTGAGCTTTACCTCCAGCCTTATTTTATTTTTTATTTTGAAGTAGGGTCTCACTAAGTTGCTGAGGGTTTTGCTATGTTACTGACACTGACTTCAAACCTGCAATCCTCCTGTCTCAGCCTTCCAAGTACTGGAATGACATGTATGCATCACCACCACCATGAATGCCTGGCTGAATCAGTTATTTAAATATGTAAATGAAAGTCCTTTGATACAAGTCAAATTGCTTCTCTTTTGAAGTTTCATTTGTGAGGTAGGTTACTTGAGTAGGAGTCTGACCTGAGAGAAGAAACCCATGATTTCTAGATTTGATAAGTAATGTCTGATATTCTTATGTGTTTCAGTTTATCCTCTATTTTGTGGGAATGAACTAGAATGAAAAAGATATCATCAATTTTAAAAAAATAGAGTTGGGCTAGATATATAGCACATGAATATATGTATTTGTGCTTACTTCTCTATATGTTGTTATGTAAAAACAATACAAAAATGTCCAAGGAACTAAGAAAAACAGAGAAGATACTTAAGAATAAATATCTTAAAAGCATGATGATTTCCACCCACTTACACTTTTAAAATAAGGGGTTACTTTCGGATGCATACAAAAATATTCCCTACTAACCTTCTGAAACACTTAAACTATAGGAAATTACCATAACAAACAGATACTTTTTTAGATATCCAGAGTGTCTTCATTATAAAAGTTATAGACACTCAAGGACTTTCTTCCACAATATAAAAAAACTTATATAATACAAATATATAATTATGTTTAAGTTAACTTCACAATTATAGAACTTTTATTGATGATTTTTAATAATGCATTTGCTAATTCATTTCTTCATTCTGAATACTATACGGATCACTGTTAATAAATCTCATCTTGTAGAATTACAATTATAATCAGAGATAGAGTAAAAAAAATGTCACACACTTCCTGAGCAGGCAGGATAAGAAGATGAATTAGGAGACAGAAATGAAGACCTAGCACTTTTCAGAATGAAAGTATAATAAAAGTCATTTGCTTGAAACTCTAATAGCAGAACTAAAGTTATATCTTTGGCCTTGGGCATAGTCCTTATAATATGAACGTTAACAATCTAAAAATGTTCTTTTACAAGTTTACAAGTCCAGCACACTTGTTGCAATCATGATACACATCTATTAAATAGAATCTATTCTTGACTCTGGTGGCAGTGGAGATTTCATTCTCAAAATTCTTTGATGATTACAGTCAAGAAAGTATGTAATGTCTTGCATATTCTTATGACTTTATTACATATTATTCACACAAGTAGTTTGGATCAAAGTGGTAACTGACCCAGAGAAAAAGATTCATGGAGAAGATATTTTATGTCTTTGGTAGCACCAATACCACATGCAGAAGTCCATATGTATTATGTGCTCTTAATTAACCAAAAAATTACTGACAATGATGATATTGTAAAATACAAAACTAGTACATAAAAAAAACATAGGAATCCCAACTCCTTCATATTACTTTTCATTTGGTGCTTCCTCGTTTCATTAAGGCAATTAAATCTTTTCATTTGTTTAACTCAGAAATATAAAAAAAAATTGAAGTGATCCCATCAGTAGTGAAATTGGCTTCAGTTCAAGTTTCTAGGGCATAGTAAAACTTTGGTTCTGCCTAAAAGAAGTCAGATATTCATATCACATTATCAGGGCCATCAAACATGTCAACTCTAGGACATAATGAGAGCTGCATTGGGAAGTGCATTGCAGGAAAAATAATTTTCCTAATTTTAAATTTTCTCTTGCAATATCAGCAGACTAAATACTTCCCCAATTTTTCGTATGCTTAGAAAAAGAACACCAAATCAATAAATATATCTACCACCATATTGAGATTCTTCCCTCTCCCAACCCCAGAAAAATTACATTTAAATACAGAGTGCATTTCAGCAACTTTCACTCTGAAAGATGTTGTTACTCAAAATGAAGAAATAGCATCAACTCTATGAAGAGAATTGCTGTGCTATATTTGCATACTTCTTAACAATGATAAGAAAGAAATGCCTATGATATATATTTTTGACAGTTTGACAGTTTCACTGTTCAGATTTGACACTCGACATTTAAAAGGCAAGTAATTGAAACTGCTATTATCCTGCCAAACACAGTTCATGAGCTACTGTTATGGATTTTCATAGATGTTACGGAGATGACATTTTCATAAACTTCACTATCAGTCTGTTTGAAATGGTAAGATGAATAATGTACTTGCTATTTTTCATGGTAAACGTGTTATAATACTTTCTTAAAGTGTTTATAGAACATATTTGTTTTCTATTGTGCAATATACACCTACTCTTTGTCTTGATCAACCATACAACAATCTCACATTTAACCATATGTATTATGAAATACATAAGTGCTTTATTTATACTGTGCTATCTTCTTGTGAAATATGTAGAAAATATGTTTGTATAATTTTAAAGTGGGAGTTTATATGAATGAATCCAAAATACATGAATATATTAAATGCATAAGTAATTTCCCCTTTACATTTCTCTTAACCAGTATATCAGTATGCAGTTAAAAACATCATTTTGCTATATTTGGCCATATTATTTCATTAACATAGCATATTCTTGGGAAGATGGCTCTTATGTAGTTAAAAACTTGAAGAGTAATCTCAGAAGACATTGCCTCTAGATATCCCAAAATATTTGTTATACGGTTCAATAACACATGTGAAATCTGTTCCTTGAGAATTTTCCTTAAATACCATGAATAAATCTAAATTTTTATTATTTTATCATGAATTTTCCTATATACTAGACCGATAACAATATAATTAAGAAGTAGAAATACAAGCAAAAGAAAATGCTATTTAGGCAAGTTTTGTTAATTGTATAGGAATCCTATGCCACCTATAATAACCAAGGTGTGTGTGTGTGTGTGTGTGTGTGTATATATATATATATATATATATATATATATATATATATATATATATATATATATATATATTTTAGTTACTGGGGATTGAAGATTGAACTCAGGGGCGTTCTACCTTCGAGCTATACCCCCAGCCCTTTTTTTTTAATTCTTTATTTTGAAACCAGGTTTCACTAAGTTGCAGAGTGCCTCACTAGGTAGCTGAGGCTGGCCACAAACCCCAGATCCTCTGGTCTCAGCCTCCCAAATGCTGGGACTACAAGCGTGCACCACCACACACAGGGCTGGTATATAATTTTTTTTTTACCAAGGGAATTTTCTATCCTCTACTTCCCTCCTTAACTGAATTCTCAAATCCAGCTTCAAATTAAATTATTTTTTGAAAGCAGTTAGCTGCTGTTGCAATTTACCTGTTATAATTATTGCTGAAACTCTGTAGTCCACTTTCATTGTTGCAATTATCATTTTATAACCATTCAGTACAATAAAATGATTTTGCTTCAGTAATGTTTGTGCCAGATTGCATTAATTTACTATAGTTTCTGAGACATTTTTATGAAAAAATGTGTTAATGTTGCAGAAGTTTTCATGATTTTACCACACATTTATTTTCAAAGAAAACAGCTTTCCCAGATATTGGGTATGAGACAGATAAGACCTGTATTCCATAATTCAAATTATCTATCTCTCGCTGACTAGTGGATTGTTTCATGAATGAAAAAAATTTATTTATCATTTTGCTTTTTTTTTCCCAAAAATGATGTTTTATGGCTAAATAGTAACAATATGGCAGAGCAAACACAAGATAGGGAAAAAAGAAATCAAGGAAGGAAGAGAAAGAGGAAAAAAAAAAGGAAAAGAAAGACAAAGAAGAAACCAAAACTTGTTTGCTTAGGAATGCTGTTAGAAAATTTATTTTCTTAATTAGACTTAAAGAAAGTCAGCTTTAAACATTTTTTTACTATTTATAAGTACTATAAATATATATTGGCAATACAAAGTGCATTTAATCCTCTTGTAGTGAAAACAATCAAGATGTTTTTTTCTCACTTTAACAGCCACTATGATTTTTATAACCAAAAATAATTCATAACTGGTGAACTAGTTCTAACAAATAGAGATTTAGAATTATGTTATCTTTTTTCCAGGATTTTGCTGACTTTATTTTGAGAGCATTTCCTGATGTCTTGAATGAGATAATGATTCCACGAAAGCTACAAGCCCAGGCTGGGATTATATATAACGAAAAAAATGAAAGCAGCAGTCCATTAGATTAGGACAGTCTTGCTTTCTATCAATTAGAGAGTCCCCTTCCAATTACACCCTCAATAAAATTTATTCTTAAATAGAATACTTTGGAAAAAGTGTCTAACAAGTACAATCTAAGCATTTTGTTTATATGGATTTCTTTCTTTTCTCAATAAAAACAAATCGAGTTTACTCATCGTGTGTATAAATCTAAATGTTTGCCTGTTTCTATTTCATTTTTTACATTTGAAAGACCATTTCCAGGTCAGACTGAAAAGTCTTTTTATCTTTTATATGAAATATATATTTTTTTCATTTACTATATTTTGTATGTGTCAGAAACTTATCAACTTAAAAAAAAACTTTCATGAACTCCTTTTTAGTCCTTCTTGAATATACATTCCTTTGCTGTTCTGTGCACATTTCTAAATTATTTTTCCTAACTCACCTTCTGAAATGTGTTCTTGTCCCTTAACGTTAGCTCTTCTATATTTACTTTTCAATGGTCAATTTGTTTTTGGAAGTTGGCCATCCTATACACTGAAACTGTTGTTTGTTAAGACACATTACTGATGACTAGCAATAGTTACTGTCTCCCTTTAATGTTTTAAGATGCTATAACTACAAGTTAGAATGAAGTAAATAACAGTAAGTTGTTAGTCTAAGTAAAATTTCTTTAAATCAATTTGGAAATCTGATTCTCTCATCAAAGTTATCATCATATTTTCCCTCATTAAATCATCATTTTATTTCTTTACTTAGCAAACTCATTTCCTGTCTTCATGTTAGTGATTCTGTTGTGAGAGGAGTTAAATGACCATACAGAGAATTTCTCCTCTCTCTCATATGCACATGCAACGAAACTACTATTAATTTCCATAATGTTTCAATTTCAGCACTAATTTAAAAATACTTCGGTTTTATAACCAGGTGAAGTGGTATGTACCTTCAAACACAGCTTTGAAGGCTGAGGCAGGAAGATCACTTGAGCCTATGAGTTCAAGGTCAGCCTCAGTTGCACAGCAAGAGATCTTCTCTTGGGGTAAAAGGGAAAAGACATACTTGGATTTTGGCCTTTAAGTTTAGTTTGCTCTAAGTGTCCACAGCAAAATATGAAAAACATCATATGCTATCATTATCCCGGGGAGAGGGGAAAAGAGAGAGAGAGAGAGAGAACAGAAAAGTACAAAAGGTATATTCTTCCAAAGGAGAATCCTATGTATTTTGAAACAAAGGCAGAAGATAAACCAAGATCTCAGTTGCTCATTTTACCACAAGAAATAGTAATAGTAAAAAATATTTATAGAATGAATGTAAATGAAAAATTAGTTATGCAATTGACACTGATTATAGAATAAACATTGTGAAGACTTTTATTGATTAAGAAATTATAAACACATTTTTATCCACATCCTTCAGTTATGTATTCATAAAATAATTAAAGAATACCATACTGTCAGATAATTCTCTATATAAGTAATAAAATTATAATATTTCATATTTTAGTGTGAAACTTTTATTCTTATATTTTATAACTTTATTCAATGATCCTGGTACTCAACTGAGAAAAATACTAATTTTAATATTTGGCCACTTGACATTCAGCCAAAATGTATTTCCCATAATAAACTTTCCATTTAAACTTTAAGTTATATTTAATTTATATATGGGCCTATTATATATTTTTGGTACATGTACACATAATTTCTCAATTTATTCATGTTCATAAATATTAGTTTTGTTTTTTAATACTACAACTTTATATGTGTTTGAATGATTAGTGCTAAAATTAGGAAATTTTCACATATAATATTTCATCTACTTCCTAGATGAAACTCCTCATGGTTATAATCCCTCATGATTATAGCTGAAAAGTGAAATTCAATGATTATTTCTTCCACTTATATAAAATGCATTTCTACTTAAACTTTCTTTTCCTGGTTGGCTTGTACAATCTGTGAAATTAACATTAAAAATAATAAGTTAATGTGTTCATGCTTCACTTGTTCAATGAAGTATAAAATAATCAGCACTCAAGACTCCAAAATTACCCCTCTTACTGCTTATAACTGTCCTCTTAAGTTGTCATCATTTAAAAATATTCTACTGTGTCTAGTGGAAATGAAAGAAACCAATCTTTGTCTCATAGATGTCCATAGTACAAGAGAAGACTGAGTTATTTCAATATTTTGTAATTCTGTGCTCTAGGTTTCATAATAATTTTCTACTTTACTGACCTAGTAGCCTAGATTCCTCTTGTTTTAGGACAAGAATACTTTCATGGAGGCCAAACAGTTTTGAAGGCATCAAAGAGGAGCTTGGACATTAACAGCTGCTTAAAATATCAAAGAGGTTCAACAATAGTTTGGTAGTGAAAAATGTTCATATTTGTAGAATGTTTAGCTTATATGAAACTGTCATAGGTGCAATAATTGACATATAGTCATTGATCCGATTAGATGGAAATGACTAGAAGGAGTATAGTTCAAAGAGAATGAAATGAGAGAAGACTATTCAGATCACCCTTGAGAAAAACCTTTAAACATACCACAAGATTGGCACTGATACAGAACAGTATGGCAATCCATGGTTTCTCTTAAGTACAAAGACTGAATCAAGAATCTTAAGAGTATAAAAAGACCTTATAATTATGCCTTCAGTTTAAAGCTCTTGACTCCATTGCTAAACTAGTATCTAGAAACCATCTCAGATTTTAGCTCTTGAATTTTATTTCTGAGGGGTCATCACATACCTACCTCCTCCCTAGTATTATAGATGAAGGAAATGAGAGTGTGTTTAAATTACTTTCAAAATTATCAAAAATAGTTGATAAAGGAAATTAAACTTGATCACAAGTCTCCTTACTTCCAGCCCTGGGCTTGGGCAGAGTCAAGAAAACTCGATTCTGATATTAAGTAGCCCTATTACTTTGGATAAGTTACTTCCCTTCTCTGAGTCTTAGCCATAAAGATGGGATGAAGCCAGTTCCAAGGATTATGAATGCATCCAACAAATATTTACTGAGTTCTTATCATGTACCAGCCAATTTTGGTACATTGGTTATATCCTTGATTAAGACGTACATTGTCCACAACTCCCTGTAGCTTAGATTCTAGGAGAGAAGACTGATAGCTAGATAAATGAATAATCAAACACAGAAAATACAGTGGTGAATAGTAAGTACTACGCAGATGATGAAATTATATGTTAAGAGATTAATAGGTACCTCCTCTGGATTGGGTCTCTAAGGAAGAAACTTTTAAAATGGAAAAATGAAGCTGAGAATGATGGCGCACACTTGCAATCCCAGTATTTGGGAGGCTGAAACAAGAGGATCGCAGGTTCACGGCCAGCTTCAGCAACTTAGTGAAGCCCTCCCCAATGTAGTGAGACCCAGTCTCAAAGACTAAAATAGGGCTGGTAGTATAGCTCTGTGGTAGAATGTCCCTGGGTTCCATCCCTAGTACCATACATACACAAAAAAAGGAAAAATAATATATGTATATATTATGTGTGTGAAGTATATATACACATATATACTTCTAAGTATATACCATATATTTATATATAATATAATATATTATATAATATATAATATCTATCTATATATCTATATAATATATAACATAATACCTATATATAATATAATATTTATCTATCTATCTATCTATCTATCTATCCCTCTAGGGTGGTCTGAGGATGATACATTTAAAGTGGAAAACATATCTATCTACCTATCTATAGACAGGTAGAGAGATCTATAGATAGGTAGATAAATCTACATGTTTTAATATTAACAAATGTAATCCCCAAGTAATTCTGTGTGGTATATATTATCTCTCAAATTTCATAGATGAATAAATTTGCATTCATAAAACTGACTTGACCTGCCCAGTAATGAAAAGAGTGTCAGTAAAGTTCTAAACTCAGGAGGTATAGTTTATGTTCTAATACTTTTTATCAAACTTAGACCTAGTAGGCAAGAAGAACCCAGACATACATAGATCAGAAGGAAGAGTATTCTGGGAGGAAGAAACAAGTTATACAAAAGTGGGGATAGGTGGTAGTAGGGTAGGGTATAAAGGGAAAATCACTAAGACTTGTGAGCATATGTGTTTGTATCAGTTTGAACTCCACTATGATGTATAACTATAATGCATGAATAAAAATATTTTAAAAATGGATAGGGGCTGGCATGGCAGCACACACCTTTAATCTCAGTACTTGAGAGGCTGAGACAGGAGTATCACAGGTTCAAGACCAGCTTCAGTAACTTAGCAAGACTCTCAGCAATCTAGAGAGACCGTTTCAAAACAAAAATTATAAAGATCTGGGGCAGAAGGGTTCCTTGGAGTTAGAATGCCCCTAGGTTCAGTACCTAACACTACAAAAATAAATCAATAAAATGAAACATTTACAAAAGAGATAGAGGAGAAATGAACTCATTGTTTTTAAGGAGCAAAAGGAAAGCCAGTAATGAATGAAAGTGCATGAGGAAGAGAATAACAGGACATGATTGGACAGATAAGGGCCCCATACATGTTGAATTAGATGCTTCACTCTTAAATGACTTTTTGCAGTTTAGAAAGCATTCGTATATGTTACTAAGATAACCCCCCATGATGCTGATGAGTGGTTTCTTTCTTTTCACACATACTTAAATATTAGGAAAGTTATACTTTGAGAGGTGCAATGATTTATACCAGCTCACAAAACTAACAGTGGAGGTCAGACACAAATCCAATTCTTCCCGACTTTGGGTTTAATAATCAACATGTAAACATAATGCACTTATATGTTTATAAAAGTAATATAGTATTATATTAGATAGTTGTAAAAGCTCCTTACTGGACTACATTTTTACGGAAATCATTACGGAATTGGCCAATTCAAGAGATAAAAGGAAATGGTAAACTCACCTATTCTTTTGGCAAATTTAATTCTGCTTTCCCAGTTTTTCTCTAAGCACAAATTACTCTGAAACATCTCTTTTAATCTCCTTTTTCAGCTTAATTTGCTTGCTGTCTTGCTTGCCTCCCCAAACTCAGATATATGTAGGAAAATGGAGCATTTTCATGATTAAAGTTTATGACTGGGCAAATAAAACCTTTCTAAGATGCCAAATTTCTCTTATTCTGGGCAACCGCCTATGCAGACTAATGAAACAATCTTTCCAAGTACTAGTGAAAACCTGTTAGGGAAAGACAGTGTCGAAACTTGGACTTGGGGCACAAAATCCCCTTTCTACTCTAAATTCTTATTACTCTCATTCATAACAGTCTAACTGAAAGATAGCTAGAATTAAACAATGTAAGAAAGGGCAAGTATAATATGTGAGAATACCAATGCCAATTTCAATGTCATGTATGGGGAAGGGTAGGGAGCCAGGGAGAAGCTCACCAAGTGTTGTGTGCATACATGTCATTATCACTCTGAATATTATTATGTGAGACTACAATGCACCAATAAGAGTATATAAAACCTATATATGAAAATAAAATAATATATAAATTAAAAGGTCAAGTATATTCTTTATTAAATACAAGTAGAAAAATCACAGCTAATTTTAGTTTATTTGAAGATGTGCTTTGATCTTTTGTGTGTGTGTGTGTGTGTGTGTGTGTGTGTGTGTGTGTGTGTAGAGAGGGGAAAAGGTAACTGGAGTACAGCGCCTAAATTCCAGTTCTTAGCTACGTAGGGAGTTAACAAATGGCAAAGAAACCCCATCAGACACCATCACTTATCAACACAGAATTGAGAAATACAGTATGTTTCAGTGGGAGGAGTGTTAGCCTAGCAATTAGGAAATTTGAATTGCTCTCTCCAAAAGTACCTGGAGACACAGACAAGAAAAAACAATTGCAAAACAACAATAAAACAAATCCATAGGCAACTGAGAAAACAAGGATCAACAAGAATTTTGGTAAACACACACACACACACACACACACACACACACACACACACCAAAAAAACCCCACATTTTCCACCATTAATTCCTTGAGAAAACAGTAAAGCTTGCCTCATTTATCAGACATTTTCCCATCTTTCCCTTCCAAGGTCTTTTCCAAAATTTGATGTGATATACCAGAAGACACTACATAAATAATATTTGTAGGTATTCTTGGGCTAATGAAAGAAAGAATCTAGGACAGGTAGCATTATTTTATTAGAAACACTAAACAATTTTCTATTGAGCACAAACATGTTAATCAGAAAAAAATCTTACGTATCATAAATCATTGTTTCCTTCTTTTAAATATTTCCAATATTCACATATTACTAGCAGTTAAGAAATGCCAGCTTATACTGTGTTGACTCTTGTTTGCCAATGACTGCACAAAAATTTATAAAAGTATTTGTAACAAGCTTTGTCACATTAGGCTTTTTGAAAAAGAAAATTCCCTTCATACCAATTGGTCGTAGTCACTGAATTTCAAGCCAGGAGAGAAGCATGAGTGTGAAATATTTGATAACTTGCAAATCTAGCTATCTTTCAATTAGACTGTTATGAATGAGAATAATAAGAATTTAGAGTAGAGTTTAAAGGTTCTTGTTGTGGACTGTGAGTTACCTGGGTCAATAGGTGAGAATGATGTAGAGAAATATCAAATGCCTCTAGAAACACACTAACAAGGATACATTTATCATACCAACCCTGAAGTATACACTGCCAATTTAGCACACATGTGGCCACAGGCAAATACATTTTAGGGAAGTATAGAGACTGTGGGGAGGGGAAACACAAAAAGCCAGACAAGACACCAGGTAGGTTAGATCTGGAGGGGAGTGAAATTTGGTGGTTAGTAGATCCTGTGTTGTTTTGCCTTTAAGAATAGAATCACTACGGCTGGGGATGTAGTTTAGTGGTATAGCACTTGCTTAGCATGTATGTGGGCCTAAATTCGATCCCCAGCATATCAAAGAGGGAAGGAGGGAGAGAGAGAGATAGAGAATATCATTACAAGTGCTGTGTTCATTGTACTAATGTCTAACAATGCAGCAGTGTAGAAAAGAATGAAGTCCCCAAGGTTCTATTCTTCTTCCTAATCTTATTCCACCAAGGTAGTTGTCATCTTTTATAGTTTGCACTGTGTACTTCAGCTGGCAGTATTTTAAATTTATCTGCAAACCCAGACTCATGTTAAGAATACATCAGAGCTCAGTATGATAATACATGCCTCTAATCCAAGACTTGGGAGGCTGAGATAGGAGGATGTGAGTTTGGAGGCCATCCTCGGCAATTTAGCAAGGCCCTCAACAACTTAATGAGATTCTGTTTCAAAACAACAACAAAATAAATAAAATAGGGCTGGGAGTGGAGCTCAGAGTCAGAATATCCCTAGGTTCAATTCCCAGTACCACAAAAATAAAAAAAAGAAGACTTCAGTGCTTACACAATGGCCTACTGACCATTCTGCCTATACTATGCAGTCACTGGCAAGACACCCAAAAGCATAAAATTCAGTAAGAAGTTAAAGTCTAGTAATTACTTTTACATTTATTTATTTATTATTTATTTATTTATATTTTTGGTGCTGGAGACTAAACTCGGGGCATTCTAACTCTGAGCCACACTCCCCAGCCCTTTTTTTTAATTTTTATTTTGAAACAGGGTCTTGTTAAGTGCTGGGGGTCTTGCTAAATTGTTGAGGCTGGCCTTGAACCTGTGATACTTCTGCCTCAGCCTCCCAAGTACTGAGATCACAGGGGTACACCATGGTGCCCAGCCCTTTTTCTTTTTCTTTTTTTAAACAGAGTCAAAACCTATAGAGCAACTATCAATTTCATTGGAGAACTACATAGTCACGCTGATGTCTAAAATGTATGGCTGTACAATTAAACAGGGATGCAAGCATGATTTGTATGGATCTCTGTCATCTTCTTCAGCACTGGTAATTAAACTGCTTTTGAAATATCCCAATGATTCCACGTTTGCCTCTTAATAAATCTACAAGGGCAAATATTGTATAAAAGAACTAAGAGAACTACTATAGCAGTAGCTTTGTAGGGCAGCAGGGAAGAGATCACATTAAAATGAAAATGGAGCAAAAGCTCTGTAAGTCAGTAGGAAGCACAGAGATGGAAGATAAAACAATACTTTGTTAGCTATACATAATTATAATTTTGGTTGCCTGTAGAAACAGCTCTCAACATATTAGGCAATCATATGCAATTTAATTGAATTTTGCGTTGCATGCCTCCTTTAATCTTTACTGGATAATTAACTGATTGCATGTGTTGCAGCACCCAAAGAAATGTCTGGGTTTTAAATTAAAATGTTGCAAAAGTTCACACAAGTTTCTAACAGGCTAAGAGTATATAAACAGAAAAATAGCCAGTATTAGAGAAAGTGGAATTAATTGTGCTTATATTGATTTACAAGGCACAAGATAATTTAATTCTATTAAAGTTCACTGGAGTCAGTGAGTCTTTTTTTTTTGCTTAATGGATTTTGCACAGTATTAATTTTACTTGTATGAAACATTCAAGCACATATGAAAAACAAACACTTAGAAATTTTCAATATATGTGTTATAAGACAAACTTTTGCTCAGTGTAAAATATTATGGCTCCTGCATAATCACAAAAAAACTGTTTGTGTGTGTGTGTATCCATAGTGTCTCGAGAGGCTATTAAATTTCTCTCTCTTATTTCCCTCAGAGGCACTTAACATAAATGGCACACATTTCCCATCATTTTAAATGTAATGGGTACTCTTGGTCATGTTTAAATAAAATAATCACCTCTAAACAATTTAAAAATGAACACTTGATATAATGACCATGTGCCTTAAAAATAGATGAAAATCCAATTACCACTAAAATACAACAAATTCCCTGTGTAAAAATGGGGAGTCTGGAAATTTATTTAGTGCTTCACAAGCAGCTGAAAACTGTATGTTGCCTCTGGGAGAAGAAAAACAGAACAATATAAAGGCAGTGCAAGCAACGACAATCCCAAACTTAACATCCAAAACAGTAGGAACAATTTCAAACTATAACTATAGGGTATTTGTCCTTAAAAACAGTGGAGAGTCTGAATCTTATCTCTACATCATAGTACTAATGATATAACTAGGCATTTTTTTCTTTTTCCCACATTATGCATACTTTTTTCCTTTTTACTTCCTCCATAATAATTAAATACTATGATGTTATAAGTTGTTAAGAAGATATTAACAGCTGAGCTGAAGTTTAGCAGCGACAATAGTTCCTTCAAATAAGATGGTAAAAAAGAAAAAAACATGCTTTAATCAAACTGCATGCAAGTTACTACAAATATATTCTTTCAAATGTGTTTTAAATAAAGCATTTGGCACACAGTGCTGTCCTAAAGGAGGGTAAAATTTCAGCTGTGACCTAAACTCTACCTCTCCTATTGGGGCTTAAGTGTATTCATTTTTAATCCAGAAATCCTAGGTTTTATGTAAATTTTGTATTCTATTTTTTTCTTTTACACCAAAGTTTGATATCTCTCTTTTTTATTTTATGTGGTACAGGGAATTAAACCCAGGGACATTGTACCTCTGAGCTATATCCTCAGTCCTTTTTTATTATTTTATTTTTGTGGTGCTGGGGATTGAACTCAGGGGAGTCCTACCTCTGAGCTACACCTCTAGCCCTACTCTACTTTTTATTTTGAGACAGGGTTTCATTAAGTTGCTGAGGGCCTCACTAAATTGCTGAGGCTGGCTTCCAACCTAGGACTATAGTCACTCTACTAGACCACTGAACAACACAACTAATTTTCCCCATCTAGTTGTATTTGGGGTGGAGGACACTCAGGTTTTCCCATTACATGTATATTAATTTGGGAATTAAGTTTCTCAAAGTTTTTCTTTTAACTATTCATATCTGTGCATAATTTTAAATTTGAATCTTTTCAAAAATATTTTGTTTCACATTATCTGACAGGGATTAATATAACATAAGTCACCAAACTCCATCTCTGGTCTAATTTGAAATATCCATTTTGTTAATGCCTAAAATGGTGAGAATTTCTATGTAGAGAGTTATATCATTTTAATAATCAGAAATTATTATTGATATGATATAATAATAAGATTGATAAAGTATTAATCTTTTCCAAATAAAAACATACAGTTTATAAAATTAATATATTAACATTATTCAGTGGTGGGTTTACTGTGTTAAAAAGAATCTGAATGACCAGAATCCAATAATAAAGCTGATCCCCAAATATCAAAATGACATGATGGCATATGTGTCTTTTTAAGAGAATCCCAAAGAACATTAAACAGCAAAGCAATCATGTGGGTTATTTAACTCATGACTACTCTGGAAGAAATTTTTAGTCATTGTGGATATAATAGACTTAGTTATTTTGCTCAAAATTTTATGTCCTATCCTAGAATCCAGTCTTTTTAATATGCCAATATAAACCCCTTGACTTGGCAGGAAAAGTGTAGACTCTTTGGATTTTAATTATTATGGCATCACAGACCAGCCATAGTTCTAAGGACAAGGACATTGGTTACTCAGCAGCACATTCAAATCTACACAAAGCTAAGCCAGGTGTGGTGATGCACACTTGTAATCCCAGTACTTGGGAGGCTGAGATCAAAGGATCACAGGTTCTGGGCCAGCCTCAGCTACTTAGTGAGGCCCTCCGCAACTTAGTGAGACCTTGTTTCAAAATAAAGAATAAAAAATAGGGCTGGAGGTGGAGCATGGAGGTAGAAAGCCTCTGGGTTCAATCCCCAGTACTGCAAAAAAAAAAAAAAAATCTACATATAGTTTTAAAGTTAGTAATCACCCACCCTGTTTATGGTTCCTGTAGCAAACTTTGTAATACAAATTTGGGTAGTTGTATTTAGTTTAAAAAATATTCCTCTAAAAACACAATCAATGAAAGTCTTAATCATCAGTTGATTTTTAGTTGTTTTCTTAAGACCCTATGGTCACCATGTGTGGTGGTACACGTCTGTAACCCCACTGACTTGAAGGCTGAGGCAAGAGAATCACTAGATTCCAGTCTAGCCTAGGCAACTTAGTGAGACCTTTGTCAAAATATAAAATAAAAAAAATCGTGAATCTCAGTGGTAGAGGGCCCCTGAGTCCAATCCCCAGGAAAAAAGAAATAAAACAAAGTAGAAAAAGGCCTGATCTTCAATACAATTTTCTATTTATCAAAGAAGCTAAGGAGAGTCACTAAAATGTCACATCATGTAGGTAATTTAGGTAATAGTAACTTGCCAATGCTGATTCCTTAGCTTCAACAAATATACCATGGTGATAAAAAAATGAACAATGGGCGGAAATGGTTGAGGAGCATGCAGGAACTCTGTACTAGGTTGCTAACTTTTCTGTATATTTAAAATGATCCCACAACAAAAAGCATATTAAAATTCACTATCACAAGTGAAAAATTCCATTTTCAAAACTGGGTGCCTTGTTTTGGCAATAAACTTTCTAATGTATTAATTTGAAATTCTATAGAAAAATCAACATTATTTGAAGGTAGTCTAAATTACTTGTGATGGAAAAGAAAGGGCAAAATAGAGAGAAATAGCTAAAACCCCAAAATATAAGAAGCCCGTACAGATTATAGACATTTGTTCTCATAGGTGCAATGAAAAAAGTAGACCAATTGTAGTGTTTAGCATGGATTCATAGATGAAAAATCTGTGAGAGTATTAGCCTTGATAAAAGTAGTGCTCCTCATCCTTTCTGATCTATCTTGGGAACTTGATTGTCAGAGCTTTCGACCCTAGAGTAGTGATTTTGTTTTTATATTTAATGTTTCTGAGGATATTGACTGATTCATTCACAAAAGTAAATGTCCTTGTCATAAATATGGTTCATTTTACCTTAGTTCACATTTTAGAAATAGTATAGTATTGTTATTCTGCTAGGAATTTCATTTTTTGATGGTCGATTCTTAAAATATTCGAATATATTATTCTTAATAATTTTATGATCAACTAGCCATTAAATCATTCGAGAAATGTTTATTGGGTACCTACCATGTGACAGACACTGTTATATGTGCATGAGATTTAGCAGTGAGCAAGAGATAGAGAGAGAAATATCCGCCCTCAATGGAGTTTACATTCTAGTGGTATTATTTTTTCTTTTCTTTTTTTAGTAATATTATTTGTAATTGACAAATTCTGATTGTATACATTCATGGGGTAAGATTTGATTTGATTTTCTAATATGTATATACAATGTAGATTAGGTCAAGCTAATAAGTATATATTATTACCTGGTTTATTTATATCATTTTTTTATGGTGAGTCATGTTTTTCTTAAAAAGCAATGAGAAAATATACAGAGGAGATAGTTTTACAAAAATTTAATCAAGTTTATACCTTCAACAGCTTTTGCAAGCCCAATGAAGAATAAACTTATGTTTCAGTACTAAGGTACACCTTGTAAAAGGCAGTTGGGAATAGCCTACTATGCCACAATATGATAGCATCTCACAAGATTCTATTATAGAGATGTTCCCTTTTCCTCAAATGAGATCTTGTGAAGAACAACTATGAAACTGTCAGTCTTTGGGATCACCCTACATACTTGTCAATAATGTATGGAGTCCTCTTTGTTATGCATGTTTAATTTGAAATTTTCCTACTCTCTCTTAATGGCAAGCAGAGTCGTGAGTATTTGGGGATTTGGAAAAATGTGTTCCTTTTCTATCGTATCTCATCTAATTTTATACTTTGATTTCTTATATTAATATTAATTCATCTATTTTCTTTTTTCATTTGTATTTAACTGATCATAGTACATATTAATAGTTTTACTTTAGTTTAAAAAAACAGAAAAGAAAAAATAAAAATCCTCAAATACACTGAAATCTTACATTCTCTACATTTATAAGATGAGGAGAAATGATCTCCAAATATACTTTATTTTCACAGAGAATCATCTCGGGTACCATCAGCACTTTAATATTACAGTATCGGGAGCATGAAGTACTGCTTTCAAAAATAGAGAGGAGCATATAGGCCTACATTTCTATATACAGGAATAAGCTTTGGGGTCTTGGGTAAATCATTTAATTACCAATTCTTTAATATCCTTGGTCATAAAAAAACCAAAAACATAGTCCAGAAAGTAGAAGTTACTGTTGATTTTAAAGCTTCCAGTTGGCAAATTTTAAGAGAGATTATATTAAATGAAGTAACTTACAGAACAAATGAAATCTCTACTGTCTAAATGCTCTACAATTGTAATTCAGAAACAATAAACTAGGCTAGGTATATAACTCAGTAATAGAACACTTGCCAAGCATCCTCAAGGCCCTGAGTAGAATCCCCAGAACTGAATAACAAAAACAGGAACCCATCCAAATCTCTAAGACAATAGATGGTATCCATATAAATACAGAAATATATAAAGTCTATGGACCACTCATTATAAGTTATTTCTGCAATGATTATTATTTTGATTTTATACAAATAAAAATCAGAACATAGATTTTTGCAAAGTAACACTGGCTTTTAAACATATGCCTTCAAGCACAGAGAGCAATCAGTAACTGAATTAATGCAGATTTTTTAATGCTATATGGATACCTATTGAAAAAAGCATGCATATTTAAATTAAAAATGCAAAACAAAAACGAGACAGCATAATAGTAAAAAGCAGATATTCTCTACAGAGTTTTCTCCTTTCTTGCACTAGTTTGAATCCTCAAATTCCAAGGACCATTCCATCAAAATGTATACCAATTGTTAAGATGATCATTTATCACCCAATTCATTAAGCTATAATTGGGCATATGCTCATATAAAAAAAGGAAAAAAATAGAATTAAAAAAATTTTTATCTCATTATAAATTTTGAGGGCTATTTGGGAGTGCTACTTCGTATTGCACCGGAAAAGATTGGCCTAAACCAACCTCTGTACTTGAACAATGAATTGAGTGCAAAAGTCCTCTGTAGATAAGAAATAGATATGCCAGCATGTTGTATCCTATAATAGAAGCTCACTCTTGTAGCTAAGCAACTGAGATCTTGGGTAGTCACAGGAGGTGATCTTTTGCCTTGTGTACTATATACATAGGTTACTGCAAATCAGTAAAATAATACCAGTATATAATACACACATGCATACATGCATGCACATATATGAAATAATATCTAAGAGATGCTTTGCATCTAATATTTGTAGTTAAATTTTCTCAACAAACTACTTCTCCCAACTATTGAACATCTCCCTATGATATTCCATGTATATTTCAAAAGGCTGTATCTCCTTAAAATATAAATAAATAAGTCCACTACATTTATTGAATAAAGTTATCATGCATTTACTATGTACAACTTTGCTAAGCACTTTAAATAATGTATGTTAATCACCAAAGATATAAATACTATACTATTTATGTATTTCTGAGGCTTTTTTATTGTACTTGTGGTAAGAACGTTTAACATGACATATACCCTTTTAACAAAATTTTAAGTGCATAATATAATACTATTAATAATAGGCACAATGTTACATAGGAAATCTCGAGAAATTATTCATCATACAAAATTGAAATTTTTTGTCCCTTGATTGGAAACTTCCTTTTTCCCTCTCCCCCATTGCCCTTGGTGACTATCATTAAACTTTCTGACTTTGAATATTTTGGACACCTCACATAAGTGGAATCATGCAGTATGTGTCTTTCTATGACTGGCTTAATTCACTTAACACAATGTTTATTAACAGGTAAATAATCAGAGAAAATGTTTATATATATATATATATATATATACACATGGAATATTATTCAATATTTTAAAAAGAAGGAAATTCTGCATTATGCAAAAACATGAATGAATCTTGAATGTGATCTTAGTGATACAAAATTGGTATGAGAATGGCAAATAATATATATATATATATGTATATATATATACACAAATACATACACATATCTGGCACTATTCATGTGTACATATTAATATATATTTATTGAAAACATTCTATTTTCTTTTTTTTTTTTTTTGGCGGTACTGGGGACTGAACTCAGGGGCGTTCTACCTCCGAGCTACACCCCTAGCCCTATTTTTTATTCTTTATTTTGAAACCGAGTCTCACTAGGTTGCGGAGTGCCTCACTAGGTAGCTGAGGCTGGCCGCGAACCCAGATCCTCCGGTCTCAGCCTCCAGAATGCTGGGATTACAAGCGTGCGCCACCACGCTCGGCTAACATTCTATTTTCAAATGTCTTATTTTTGCTACATGTAGCTAATGATATATGTTAAGTATTTCTCTCTGTTTCAAAAATTGAAATATGAACAACTAAATGACTTAAATATGGATACTCAGTAAGACAAGAGTAGATCAGACATGAAAGGTCTCTTCTTTTGGATTGTTTTTCTCAAAGGTGTAGTTAATTGAAAGCAATATCAAATAAATTTTTGGCCTTTCAAAAGGAAAAGACAAGGATATCAGACACTGGGAAAAGGGCACGATGCTGATATATACAAAGTTATAAAGATGGCATCCTTATCTGGTGATATACAAAGACAAGAATATTCGCAGGTGAAATATACTCTGGTCTGTGACATCATTCTTTACACTCAGCATTTCTCAAATTCACAGATAAGCAGTAGCCAGGTTTTCACAAGGCAGAATGAAAGAGAGAGTAGTTTCACTAATAAATCCATCCAGAGATTCATTTCACTAGCTCCCAAACCAAAGGCCTTTGAAAATCACAATGGTGATGGAGCAAGAGTATTTGGTGGGAGGACAAAGAGGGAGAGGGGAGCAGACAAGTGAGTATTGAGTAGTTGAAAACTGTAACTGAAGTATATGGTTTGTGTACATTTTTGTTCTGCAAAAGTATGCATCCTCTGGCACCTAGCCAACCCCACTGCTATATTTAACTGGAGGGGGAAGGGAATGGGGTCACTTTACTGGAGCATGAAGTGGAATGCATGCAGCCTCAGCACTCACATGGGCAATGGAGAAGCAATGCATTACAAGAGATTGGGTCTTGCACATTCTGTTCCATCTCTTGCTGTTAAGTAAATGGTGTACATATTGTCTGTTTTCAACTACCTCAAATCACACTCTGGCCTCTTCCCTGTGTGGCACTTATCTGTCCTTTATCCACGGCCATGTTACATTCTGCCTTGCAGCACAGCCTGAGCACTCAGTGATGCAATGTCCTTGGTTCCAGAGTGCAGACTCATAATCATCAACAGAAGTAGCTCCATACAATTAACTGCTCTACACACATTCCTGTATTTTACTTGAGAAGTTGTTGTTAAAAAAAAAAAGTCTTTAAGAGCTGGACGTAGTGAGCCATGCCTGTAATCCCAGAACTTGGGAGGCAGAGACAGGAAGATCACAGATTCAAGGCAAGCCTCAACAACTTTTACAGATCCTCAGAAACTTATTGAGTCCCTATTTCAAAATAAAAAAATAAAATAGGGCCAAAGGATGGGTACATCTCAGAGGGTTTATAATGCCCCTGGGTTCATTCCCCAATACAAAAAAAAAAATCTTAAGATCACTTACTAGGGGAACTAGATAAACCAGCTAGGGTGCAGTGACATACTCTGTAATAAGAATACATCCCTTAAATATATTCAATGGCCTAATGATTACTAATACTAATTATTAAAATATCAAACACTTATTCTTTCAGTCAGCATTCTTATTTATGTGACCCAAAATACTTGATGAACTGATTTATTTGCTCACAGTTCTGGAGGTTTCAGAGGTTGCTGTCCATGCTAAGCCAGGTGAAATCTGTGGCGCTAAGGGAATGGAGGTGGGAAGGAGAGAGAGAGAAAGAAAGAAAGAGAGAAAGAGAGAAAGAGAGAAAGAGAGAAAGAGAGAGAGAGAGAGACAGAGAGAGAGAGAGACAGAGAGAGAGAGAGAGAGAGAGAGAGAGAGAGAGAGAGAGAGAGAGAGAGAGAGAGAGAGAGAGAGAGAAGAGATTCCCCAAGGCTACACCTCCAGGGACACCAGTAACAAAGCTTCACCTCACATGGCTGCCTTATTTATGACATGAGGTCTGGGGAATATTCTAAATCCAGATCATAACACTCATTATATACCAGATACTATAATAAGCATTTGGCATAGAATACTGGCATTACTACTATAAGTAGGACATTGTTATTGTCTCATTTTACTGTTAGCAAAACAATACACATGGAATATGATGTACAAGCCTAAGATCACACACAGATATTAAGTGGTAGATCTTGGATTTGAACCCAGACAATGTGACTCCAGAGTTTTTACTCTTTAGCCATTATCCTATATTGTGAATGCATAGCAACTTTTCCTCATCAACTCCCCTTGTTCTTGCTGAGCTTGAAATTTCATCAGATTGAGCTGAACCAAATAAAGGTTACCTCTGACAGCCAGTGAGTTCTCAATATCACAAAATGAATTAGAATCTTCTACCACAATTAAGATATAAGGCAAAGTTTATTTATTGATCATGTAATTTGCCAATTGAAGGCCATGCATTTGAAAGTCTATGAAACACTGGTAATTGTGGGTGTAGATATAAAAGCAAGGCTGATATTTAGACGTTAACAGTATTCTGTCTTTCTTTAAATCTCTATTCAAAACAAGAATTTAAGGACATTGGTCCACATGATGAAGTTCTACAACCTTCCTAAAAATACTCTTCAAAGTATTGTTTAAATAGTTCAGGTGTAAATATTTTAGACCTGAGTACATAAATTCAAAATGTCTATTTTTATCAATTCTCAAGATACTCAACTACTGAGACCTCAGTAAAATATCTCTGAATCAACTTCATTTTTTTTTTTTGCGGTACTGGGGATGGAACGCAGGGGCATCCTACCTCTGAGCTACATCCCCAGTCCTATTTTTTATTCTTTATTTTGAAACAGGGTCTCACAAAGTTGCGGAGTCTCTCACTAGGTAGCTGAGGCTGGCCGCGAACCCGGATCCTCCTGTCTCAGCCTCCCAAATGCTGGGATTACAAGCATGCGTCACCACGCCTGGCTAACTTCATATTTTCTTTAACAGTGTTTGAGAAACAAATAGCAGTGTAGACCACATGGTAAATAAATTTAATTTAGAGTAAATGTTCTACCTAAAAACAAATGTAAGTCACATGGAATTATTCTTGTGATAGAAATTGTTGTTCAGCAAACCAGCTCTATTTTAGAGCATTTGGTGTAGGTAGGAGCTTTAGATATTCACTTGCTGCATCACTTCAAATTGATTATTGATTAAAAAATGAAACACTCTCAATTTAAGATGAACATTATGAAGCAGTTAATAACTCAAAATGGCTGTCAAAGGAAGTCTGTTAACAGAAATAATGACTTTTAAAGTACACGAAGTTTGTTTATAAAATCACTCTCTGAGTTGTCTAAAGCCAGAAGCACATCTTTTCTATATTCTCCACATGCTTTGAGATATACATGGCAGTTTTTATTTTATCACAAAGCACTTTATTACTCTATGCAATTAAAAATGGCCTGTCCATTTTTTGTGCTTTTTATGTGCATGAATACAACTGTAAGTTTTCAAGAAAACTTTTTATACATAGTTTTCAGTAATAATGTTTAAAGTGATTGTTTGGTTTAGCTATTCCTTGGAAGAGATTTCACACATAATAATGTCACTGTTTTATGCCCGTAACTGGATTATTCTTCATGGTAAGAGTACTACCTAAAAATAGAATGACATCACTAAATGAGTCCTTGCTTTCTTGAGAGCTAAGCAAAATGAATTCACATCTATTTCTTTCCTTCTGTGGAAGTGTTTGCATTTGTACATTATATGTAGTTCTATCTAAAGAGAAATCTGAATATCCAACACAGTTTTGAAATATGTAATAAACATGCCCTTCCAAGGCTTGACATTTCCATATATTCTGAAACAGAACATAAAATTATGTTTCTGTGAATCTCACATCATTGGTACAGAGTAAGTAAAATAAAAGTATCCTTCTGAGGTCCCTAGAGGTTTTTAATTTTCATTAAAATTCCTAGTCATATTCACATATTGTTAGGCTATATATTAATGAACATATATATGGAAAAATGACCATAAAAAGAGAAAATCACTCAATTGTGTTGAAATACATATTCTCATATATAACAAGTAAGTTTTATATTCATGGCATAAAGCATTATTACTCAACTGCTCCAAAAGCAGCTCTGGGTGATGAAGTCATTAAGAAATTTTAATAAAAATTTATGTGAAGGAAAAGGAATGTGTTGTACTGAGCCCTCTGTGATGCTTAAGAAATGAATGCATCACATGGTAACCATATTGCTCTTGGGTTTTAGTGTGTTTTCATTTGAAATATATTGCATCAACTAAGAGAACCAAAGTCAAAATGTGTTCATAACAGTACTCTGTATATTTTCATTTTCAAAGAAAAAAGTAAGCATAAAAATTATGAACTTTATCTCAGTGTTTTCTAACATTAAGGTTTATATCTATACAACATAATTAATATCCTTGATTTTTTATTTTATTTTGTGATTAAAGGCCTTTTGCAAGTTAAGTAATAAATAAGCTTTATTATTAAGATGTGTGTTGAATACAATGCTAGGCATTTTTAATAGAGTAGTTAAATTTAGCTTTACCTTTTCATTGGAAAACTAATTGTTAATATAAGAACCTTAAAATACAAGGGAACATATTCAACTCATATCCCTCTGATGTTTAAACATATTTCTAGTTCTTCTTGAATTATGTATTATCAAATATGATCACGATCTAGTCTGAGTTGGAAACATCACCAAAACATGATTTCCCCCAATGTCTCTCTTCTCAATTATAATATATATATATATATATACATTTGCTCCATCTTCTTTCCTCCCATTTCAGATAAAATATTTTTGTCTCTTTCTTTCTAAGGCCCTGGATTCCTTCTTCTTTCCTTCCCATAATTCAAGCTTTTCCTACATTTTATTTTCAATCTCTCACTTCATGCCAGATCTCTTCCCTTCATTATAAGAATAAACTTATAAAAAGAAGAATAAACTTGTATAAAGGAAGACTTATACAATGTTGATGGGACTGTAAATTAGTACAACCATTATAAAATCAGTATGGAGCTTCCTCAGGTTATGAATGGAACCATCTTATGACCCAGCTACACCACTCCTTGGTATTTATCCAAAATATCTAAAATCAACATACTATAGGAATACATGCATACCCAAGTATATAACAGTGCAAATAACAATAGCTAAGCTATGGAACCAAACTAGGCGTCTGCCAACAGGTGAATGGATAAAGAATATGTGATATATACACATAATAGAATTCTCCTCATCCATAAAGAACACAATTGTCATTTGCAGGACAATGGATGGAACTAGAGAATATTAATGCTAAGTGAGATCAGCTAGTCACAGAAAATCAAGGGCTGAATGTTTTCTCTCATATGTGGAAGCTAGAGAGAAAAAAAAGGAAAATTAAACTTCCTTTCAGGTAGAAGGGAGACCAGTATAACAGAGGATGGAGATGAAGAAGGGTAAGGGAAAAGGGAGGGAAATGGGAAGTACTGGCAATGAAATTGACCAAATTATGGTATGTGGTACAAATATATCACAACGAATCCCACTAGTTTATACAACTGTAATGCACCAATAAAAAAAATAGAAAAGAAAAAATATTTTGAAATAGTGATTTTCCCATTTGCAGAAAAACAAGTTAGTTTTTAATTCCTGATACTACCTCAAGATGTAATACTTTATTTCAATTCTCTTGTCTGCAAAACTCTTTAAGCATAAATCTGTCTTTACTTCCAAAATCATATCGTCCAAATGAGTCTGTAAATCCTTCTCACATTCCTCTAACCAAAATCAAAGGTCACTAGCTAAAAACCCAGTAGCCTTTTCTTATTATTAATCTTAATTCTCTTTGTCATTCAAGTATGTAACTCACTTGACTCTTCTGGCTGTTATAATCCTGTATATATTCCTAGCTGCCTCTTCCTCCTACTCTGATTGCTTCTTGTCAGTTTCATTTAATGTTACATTTTGGTTTTCTGGACCTTCTGCCTCCTGTTATAAAAGCATGTTATTTCCTGGGATTTTTTTCTTAACTCTTTTCTTCTCCATACCAAGTATGATTCACAAATATGGTTTGTTTGGCCAACATTCAAATTGGGCATATATTCTCCAGTTTTACACAGACCTCATAAATTCTTACTGTAACTGACCAATGTTAAATATTTATTTTTTATTTTATGGTACTGGGGATTGAACCCAAGGGCATTCTACCTCTGAGCTATACCACCAGCCCTGATTCTTGTTACTTATTTTGAAACAAGGTCTCACTATGATGTTGAGGCTATCCTAAAACCTGGGATTCTCCTTTCCCTGGCTCTCAAATACTGGGATTACTGGCATGTGCAACCACATCTAGCTTAAATACTTATTTTTACTAGTGGCCTCCTATACTTTGTCCTTCAAATCTTTAGTCTTGCAAACTCTTTTAAGTTCTAATTCCTATTTTCAAAAGTGTGCTACCCATGTCCATTCACATATCTTACCAACATCTGCAAATGTATTTGTAAAAATCAGTGTATCTTTTTTCCCTCTCAAATGAAAAACTTTTTCTAATTTGCTTTATTTATGGTAATGGTGAAAGTAATTTTCCACTTAATATCTTCCCACTGACTTAGGTTTAAAAGGTCAGTGTCATTTTTGATCTCCTTCATGTTACACAAAACCAACTGTTTTCAATTCCTGTTGGTTCTAGTTCCAAAACATATTTTTCATCAATACCTCCTTTTCATTCCCATAGGAATAGGTTAGATTCCCATAGGAATAGCATAGATTCTCACTGGCTCTCCTCTGGATTGCTGCAATAGCTTCCTCATGAATTAGGTTGTTGTGTCACATGGAAAGTATTTGAAGGAGCATCAAAAGTTCAATCAGGAATAAAGAAAAGTGGGTGACCTTGATAGCTACTTTTGTCTGAAAAGCTATCATGGAGAAAGGGATTAGAATTTATCTGTGTGCCCCACCCCTCCTCCCCCATCCAACCCCCTAGGCTAAATCAACTGGGGGGGGCACTAATGTATATCAAGGTCACTCACTAAACTGAACTTGAGAGGGAGGGAGGGTGAGGGAGTGGGGTGGGAATTGGGGGAAGGGGTCAAATGAGAATTGTGAGCACATGTATCATTATCAATTTGCACCTAACAAAGATGTATGCTTACAATGTATGAATAAAAATAAAAATTTAAAAAAAAGAATTTATCTGTATGGTATACCAGAAAGCAAAGACCCCGGTGGGCTGAAGATATCCAGAGTTAATTTAGGGTCCAAACTGAAGAAGCGCTTTCTAATATTTACCTCAGAACATAAACTCTCTGTTACTCCATATATTTGAGTCCAAGCTAGAACACAAAGAAGAGAAGTTATACAAGATATTATATTATTTTGAAGGTCTCTTCTTTTAAAATCCTATGATTTTAAGATACATAAATCTGTAAGCATGTAAATAAAGTTCATAAATTCTGTTGGTCCAAATTGCCTGTAAAGATTTTAGAATGATTTTTGTGTAGGTGAAGGGTTTATTTTTTTGCATGTAATTTATAAATATATCTCGTTGTTGAGAATTGTGTTCAATACAATTAAACATGCCAGTGGATATGGAGGCTGTGAATCAGCTTCTTTGAAGATTCAGCTATTTTGATAACTCTTCCTGAAGAAGAAGCAATAGTTAAATGTTTCATATTCTGAGAGTAAAATTCTCCCAAATAAAGAAAATACAAAATATTCTCTAAGCTACACCCACAGCCCATTTTTTTTTTCACTTTTCCTTTTTGGAAACAGGATCTCACTAGACCTTTATTTATATTACTACTTATATTTTCAAAGTGTTTTAGTTAGTATGACTTTTTTGATAATCAAGAAAACCTTCAAGAGAACAAGACATATTATTTTACTGATTATAAAGCTGAATTTCTAGCCAGGTGTGGTGGCCATATGCTTGTAATCCCAGTACCTGGGAGGCTGAGACAGGAGGATGGTGGGTTCACGGCCAGCCTCAGCTACTTAGTGAGGCCATCAGCAATTTGCAAGACCGTGTTTCAAAATAAAGAATAAAAATAGGGCTTGGCGTACAGCTTGGAGGTAGAATGTCCCTGGGTTCAATCCTCAGTACCGTGAAAGAAGGAAAGAAAGAAAGAAAAAAAGAAAGAAAGAAAGGAAGGAAGGAAGGAAGGAAGGAAGGAAGGAAGGAAGGCAGGCAGGCAGGCAGGCAGGCAGGCTGAAATTCATCAGTGTTATTCGCCACAGACTAGCATGTCATTATTAGCCATAGACACTGCAGAAACCATATTTTTCTGGCTTCTAGTCCATTGCTTTTTCCTCTAAAATATGTTACTTTCCAGTAATAGAGAGTTTCTAACATGAAAATTAGCATAACGTAAATGATACAGACTGAGTGATTTTATTGGAGAAACAAGAACTTTTAATTCAGAAATGAACATTATCTGATGGGATTTATTTCATTTATGGATGTTTAATACCACTGGATCAAGTTTCACCATGACTTAGGTAAAATTACACAAATAAGTATCTGATTATAAATATCTCCTGAGAAATATTTTCTGAACTTAATTGTATCTTGAATAATTTCTCCCTTTATAATAATTTCCTCATTAAAGGATGCCTGATTTTTGTTAAATACAGATATGTATGTTAAAAGCTTATCTATTTAATCAATTAAAGGAAAAGTGGCTCTTATTTTGTAGGTAAATAAATTTTTCCATAAAATTATTTTGAGAGTCCATGGGGGGAAAAGAATCAAATTTTATAATATTCTAGAACTATCATTATAGCATTGGTGCCATTAGCTATGCCAGGATTTAAAGAAATGATTCTATTGTCAGGATTATTTTTACTTCTATAAAAATAGACAGCTAGCAGTAGTTGTTAACCTTAATACTTATATATTGGTATGTTTTATTCCTAATCATTCTTATATCTCAAACTATGATCATAAATAGGATAAAATTAATATCCTCAGCATGTTGCACATTTCAAGACTAATTGCCACATCAGAGCCATCTGCTAGCATAATTAGACACAACAGTCCAGCAGTTGTCCAGCTGTTACCATCATACGGTGCATTCAATAGTCCTATAGGCTGACAATAAAATGGCAAAAACAATTGAAACAGCTGTAGCTGTAATACAGCAGGGAGTAGAAAAGGAAGCCCTATTAACTATTGACTTCTTTGGCGTCAATAGACAACATGTCCTTTAGTCTATATGGCAAATTTGTCAATGCTGCAAGTTTATATTGGAATGCTTGTTGTTTTCCTCATTAAACTTTTTTCACAGATTTATAATCATACCCAGTTGACTTCCATACCCTAGCTAATATACCTCTATATGTCAACAAAACTGAAATCTCTCCAAATTTAAGACACCTTAAGCTGTCTCAGATCTAAAACAAACCTGTTTATACATACTTACCTAGCTAAAAATACTTTTCTTCTAAGGAAAACTTAGCAATCATCAAATGTTCATTGATCATAGAGTATTATGCTTGTCACCATACTGAGCATAATAGGAAATTTTAAATCTTTGATTTTTAAAATATTTCACTTTAGTTTTACAAATACAGAGCACATTACAAGGTAGGAAGCAGCATGATGCATCCTGGCAAGACTGAGATTAAAGGAAGCCATAGGCAGGGTTCCTACCATGGCCAGGCTCAAACTTAATGTCATGGAGGTGTAAACAGATGAGCTCCACTACCCTGTACCATGCTCGTCAGCCTTTTCCAGGAAGCTCAGTGGGCCCACAATAATGTCAGCTTCTGACAGTCACATGCCTGTGGTTTCGGGAAGTAGATTTCTGCCACTGGCTCACCTATGGAAGGTAACATCATTGAATGATATTGAATGCCAGAGTGACCCTTGTCAGAGAATCCACTGATATAAAGTAAGCTTGTCTAGTATGGACCTGATATTGGAAGATTTCCTGGAGGTATGAACTTTGGTTGGCCAGGGCTCAGTGAGCTGGAGTGATCAGCATTAGGTGATAAGAATAAACTCTGCACACCATGAATGTGCAATTGAATTAAAGTGATATGTCCAAACTCTTGAAGAAATGACAGTATTTTTCCTCAAGTTAGTGTAGTGAAATTCATAGAGGAGTCATTCAAAATTGCTTACATAAAAAAAAACCATGCACATAAACATATTACCTGTGAAAAGGCACAAATACACATTAAATGCAACTGAAGTTCAGATGAGATTGAGATTGAAAATAAAAGTATTAAAGAGAGAAAACTTCACTGAGGTGATAGAGCTGAGCCTTGAAGAATCTATAAAATTTTAACAGGCAAGGAGGGAGAAATTTTCCCGATGCGACAAATGCTGGGTATAAAAATTTGGGAATTTCAGTTGGTCATGATAGCACAGACCTGTAATCCTTATTCCTTGAAAGCTGAGACAGAAGGATTGTAGGTTCTAAGGAAGCCTCAGTGAATTAGCAAGACCCTCAGCAACTTAGAGAAACACCATTTCAATGTATTTCAAAGCATTTGGGATATTTAAGGGATAGTGAGTTGTTAACCAGTTTAGTTGGAATAGCAATCTCAGGTATTGGATATGTAAGAGAAAAGCTGGACTAGAAACTAGGGATAAATTCTGGATGACTTTAAATGAAAGCCCAGTAGTGTCATAGTTATCTTGCACAAGGAGACATTAGAATTTTTGAGCAAAGGAAAGCCTTAATCCAAACAACATATAATATGGATTGTTCACAGCAAAATATTTGTTGTAAAGAGGTTCATTGGTAGCCTCATGCAATGATTTAGAAAGCTGAAAGTGGAAACAATTCACTTATATGGAAGAATATATTAAAAAATGAAGTACTGATAAAGATTTGGTAGCTAATGTTCAGGAGACAGATGACAGCTGAGATAAAATTTGGAGGCATTTGGAGTCAACCAAGAAAAGGGGAGAAAATATAAAATAGAAAATTTAGGTTTCAAATTTAATGATATTGCCCATATTTAGGTGGGATATAGAGCATACATGGCAAAAAAGATGTCAAATAAACTGGGTATTGTGGTGCACACCTGTAGTCCAAGTACTTGGGAGGCTGAGGGAGGATTATAGGTTTGAGAACCATCTTAGCAGCATAGTGAGACTGTCAGCAATCTACTGAGACCCTGTTTCAAAATTAAAAATATGAAGAAGTTAGAGCAAATGGTATCATAAGTAAATGAGATGATATTAGATTTTAAAATAAGAAGCATGCTTCTTCTTCTAAATAAATAAGAAAAGCTATGATGAAATGAAAAAGGTATCGTGAAGAAAGACATCTATGGACAAATCAGAATCTATGATATCGATAATACTGAACAAAAAAAATAACTTTCAGGCATAGAAGAAAAATTGTAGAGTAACATGAGACATGAATACATCTTGAATATATTCTACAGAGCTTGTTTTAAGTTATCAAAAATAAAATAATTTGATAGCAACAAATATCCCTATAATTAAATGTAATATGTAATGGTGAAGGGCAGCATTATGATCAGATATAGTGTCTCCTGAAGTACTCATTATTAATGTTCAAGGTTCATATGGTTTGGTCATGGGGGCTGTAATTTCATCAGTAGATAAATCCATTATGATGGATTTAGCTGGGTAGTAACATAGGCCCCTGGACTGTGACTGGAGAAGTTGAGTCGCTGGGGGTGTAGTGGTCCAGTCTCAGCCTTTCCTGAACCTGATCTAGTTATAGAAGGTGGTAACCCAAGTAGGCTGATCATTCTCTTTGACTGAATAGGAGTCGCTTTGACAATACCAGGTGCTTTTTAAAAAGAAAAAAAAAAAAATATGTGTGTGGCACTGGGGATGGAACTCAGGGGTGCTCCACCACTGAGCAACTCCCCTAGTCCTTTTAATTTTTTTATTTTTAATTTTGAAACAGGGTCTCATTAAGTTGCTGAGGGTCTCCCTAAGTTGCTGAAGCTAGTCTTAAACCTGCAATCCTCCTGTCTTAGCCTCCCAAGTACCAGGATTACAAGTGTTTGCCACCTGTGCCCTGCTAAGACCAGGTACTTTAATTAATTTTGTGCTGCTATAGAATTTCATGCATTAGAATTTTTTTAATGAACATTTGTTTTTTAAAATTCAGGAAGCTAGGAGGAAAATATTGGGGAGAGTAGTGTTTGGAAAATGCCTTCTTGCCTCATCATCCATGAAAGTAGATGACAGGGCAAGAAGAAGAGAGGGGGGGGGAAAGGCATTTCACAAAACTCATTCAAGATAAAATCTTTCAGCAAATTAGAAATAGAGGCAAACTCACTTGCCTTGATAAAAGGCATTCTCAAAAGACCTGCAACTAACATAGTACTTATTAGTGAAAGAGTGATTGTTTCCCTTTAGGCTCAATAACATCTTGAGAATTATAGCAATATCTTATCCAATAAAACACTGGATTACCTAGCCACCCAATGTGGAAGGACTTTTCCTAAAACATACTGATTGGAAAAGAATGAAGAAGTTCATAAATTATCAAGACTATACAATAAGTAATCTATCATTCTCCACCAATTTCTTGTTGAAAGGGGGACACTATTTGCTATTCTTCAGTTTTTCAACAAAGGGATACACTTATAAAATTTGAATTATAAAGATCTAAACCAAGTATCTTTCATTGATTGCCTGGTAGGACACAGCAAAATATTTGCTGTTTTTATCTTACAACATAGACAAATAGTGGGATTGACAAAATATTATTTTAAAGGGTAGATGTTTCCTTGAATTGTCCCAGTGTAAAAAGAAAGAATATTTACAGAGGAAAATAAAAATACACATGTTTCCTACTTCAATATTAAGGTTACATGTAATATGTTTATTCATATATTTGACATGTTTTTCTGAGACAGTTATATAGTGTATTTCAAAATAAAATTGATTTCTACAAAGTCACTCTCTCTTACCCACAGCTCATATTGTATTGTATTGGACTTCATTTGCCTTAATATTCAGCTCATTAAATGTGAGACCAACTGTGAAACTAGTAGAAGATAACATTAGACAAAAACTTTAAGACATCTGACTAGGCAAAGATTTTAAAGATAAGATCACAAAAGCACAGGCAACAAAAGAAAAAATAAACAACAAGATGATATCAAACTAAGAAGCTTCTATAGAGCAAAGGAAAGAATCAATGAAATGAAAAGACAGCCTGCAGGCTGGAAGAAAACATTTGCAAACTACTCATCAACAATGTGTCAATGCCCAGAATGTATAAGAAACTCAAACAACTCAACAGCAAAATATCATCTGATTTTAAAAATGGGCAAATGAAGGAAATACTTCAATTGATGCTATGTACATATATAAAATTATCAATAACAACCTCAATATCATGTATGGGGAAAGGGAGGGAGTGGAAAGGAAGCCAGGGGGAAGCTCTCAAAGTTCTATGTGCATGTATGTCCCTATCACTCTGAACTTCATTATGATGTGAGACTATAATACACCAATAAAATTATATTAAATAAATCAATTAATGAAACAAAAATAGTAAAGTAAAACAAAAAAGGGGATTGGCCAGGTGCAGTGGTGCATGCTTGTAATCCCAGTACTTGGAAGGCTGAGATAGAAGGGTTCAGGTTCAAGTCCCTCAGCAACTTAGTAAGACCCTGCTTTGAAGTAAAAACAAAATAAAATAAGGCTGAGGGTGTAACTCTGAGTTAGAATGCCTCTGGGTTCAATCCCCAGTACCACAAGAAAAGAAAATAAAAGATAAAAACAGGCATATGATCTGAACGGATATTTCTGAAAAGAAGACATACAAATTGCCAATAAGTATATGAAAAAAATGCTGTTACTAATTATCATAAAAATGCAAATCAAAACCAAATACTACCTCATTCCAATTTAGTGGCTATTATAAAAAGATATAAAATAACAATTGTTAGCAAGGAATGGGGAGGGGGACCCTTGTATACTGTTAGCAGGAGGATAATTAATATAAACACTATGGAAAACAGTATGGAGGTTCCAAAAAAAAAACAAAAGAACTATAAAATAATCCAGATAACTCACTTCTGCATATATATCCAAAGGAAATGAATTTAGCATATCAAAGAGATACCTGCATATCCACGTTTATTGCAATACTATTCACTATAGCCAAGATATTGGATCAACCAAGGTGCTCATTGATACATGTGTGGAAAAAGAAAATGAGGCATATTTGTGTAGTTAAATAATATTTGGCCATAAAAAATGAAATCCTATTATCTGTGGCAACATAAATGGAACTAGAGGACACAATGTTAAGTGACATAAGCCAGACACAGAAAGCAAAATGCCACATGTTCACACTTATTTGTGGAATCTATAAAAAATGGATCTCAACCGGGTGTGGTAGCACACGCTTGTAATCCCAGCATTTGGGAGGCTGAGACAGGAGGATGGCACGTTCGCGGCCAGCCTTAGCTACTTAGTGAGGCCCTCTACAACTTAGTAAGACCCTGTTTCAAATAAAGAATAAAAAATAGGGCTGGGGCTGTAGCTCGAAGGTAGAATGCCCTCAGGCTCCATCCTGAGTACTGCAAAAAAAAAAAAAAAAGGGATTTCATAGAAGAGAGTAGAATAGTGGCTACTAGAGACTGGGGAGTGTAGTGGGAAGAGGGGATGTGGAGATAGCTGAGATAGTTTTAGTAACAAAATACAGTTATCCAGGAGAAATTAGTTCTGGTAATTAGTTCAGTAATTAACAGTTAGTTCCGTAGGACAACTATAGCCTACAATAATTTACAATGTATTTCAAAATAAATAGAAAGGAAGATTAGAAGTTAACCAATACATATAAATAATAAATTTTTGAGGAAATGTAAATGCTAATTACCCTTATTTAACACTACATATTTTATGCAAATATTGCATTATCATATTTTACCTACCCCATAAATATATATGGTGTCAAGTGAAAATAAAAATCAGCACTTGATGGTTAATATTATATTTCAGACAATGAATATTGGTGAAGAACTATATCCTAGGTATCATGCTAGACATTGGGATATAAAGAAAAATATGGTATACTTTCCCACTTTGAGGAATTCAAAATAGTAGAAGAAATATATGAAAATTAGGTAATTATTATATTAGAAATATTTGCCAAGTATTGTGGGAACTGATGGAAAATGGATCCATATTTTCTTGCAAAAACTCAAAGTGACTTAGAGAAGTATTTCCTTATGTATGTATATGAAATATATATCACAGATCTAGTCCTAACAGTTACTAAATTTAAAGTTAATCTTCCCATTACATCAAGGACCATGTGCGTTAAACAAAACAATAATCATTAAAATTTCATTTAAAACAGCATGGTGGGGCATGCCTGTAATCCCAGTACTTGGGAGACTAAGACAAGAAGATTGCAAGTTCCAGGCCAGGCTAGGAAGTTTAATGAGTTTAGATTATGTCTCAAAATAAAATAGCTGAAGGGTGGAGCTCAGTGGTAGAACCCTCCTGTATTCAATCTTCAGTATAACAAAAACATCAAGTTGAAATAGAAATAAAGTTTTATTTTCTACAAGCACACTTATTTAATGCTTGTGTTTGTCTGAGTCCTTATGTTACAGTCTCAGATGAGCAATTTTTAACGAAGAGAGATTGGTTTTGGCTTATGGTTCTGGTCCATGATCATTTGATCCCATTGCTTTGGGCCTGTGATGGGATAGAACATAATAATTGTGAGTGAATGGTGGAGCAATATCATCAGTAGCTATGGAATAAAAACCCTCAACATATGAGCTTTGGGGGGTCATTTAATATCCAAGCCATAACAATTCTTCAAGAAGCTAAAGCCAAAATGTGGTTAGATATGCAAGAGATTTAATAGTTTACATTCTTCAACAGTTTTAATAGCTGTTAGACCAAAATGCAGATCTGTTTCTTGTGGTAAAGAGGAGGAAGGAAGAAAAGTTGCATGTGTTTTAGACTGCAGGCCAGTGCTAAGAAAATCCATGAATGCCATTTTTGAGACTTCATGCCAAAGTTACTTCTCAGAACACTTGCCCATATGAGGAGTCTCAGTTTCTCCAAGAACAGGTCAACTTTAGTGTACTTACTAAGTATTTACATTCCTTACCTGACACCAGCTCTTGGAGTGTGTGGCCTCAAAGCACATTAGCTTGTGTAATGGGTCAATTATGTCTTGCAGTTGGAAATCTAAGAGGTGCATTTTTATGTCTGACACAGTTCCTTTCATCCTACTAATTAAAATGCATATGCAACGAAAATCAATCACATTAGCAGCAGGGACCCTGCCTTTCCCATTTTATTCTATCAATAGCTGTTTTTTGTTATTAGAGGTTGTCAGGAGATATTTTGTACTTTTGTGTGCTTTTTATGTGTAGGGAGTATTATTAGAAACACCACTGGCCTTCACATTTATGTGCTTTACTCCAAACAGGTACAAAGCTTTTGAAAACATCTCTAACAATTTTATATTTTCACTACTTTTTAAACATTTTATGGGGGAGTGGGGTATTGGGGATTGAAATCAGGGTCTACAAAAAACCTAAATGAGAAAACACCTAGCTCTCATATACCTTACATTCTAATGCAGAAAATTTCATCCATAAATATGTAAACAATGACAAAATGGAATAGAATGAATGGATAAGAACTTGTTGAGACAATATGTAATATAAGAATATTTTGAAAATTTTTACACTTTGAAGCAAACAGGTAAAACTGTGTGAAAGATGTGAGACTTTATCTGGACTGATAGAAAGGGGTATTTAACTACCTTTATCTGGCTATAGTTTTAGTTGGTAAGCCAAGGAATTCAGAGAGCACACAGAAATAATATAATTTTATGCATATTAAGGAAGGTAAAAATGTCATTTTTTCTTACTGTCTAACTATACTTTGAGCTCTTCAAAGAGAAGGATCGCTTCTAATTATGTTTGCCTCATTCCTCCAACCTCTGGCACATAGTAAGTACTCAAATGTTTGTTAAATTAACTTTACCTTCTTTCTTTCTTAGATAAATTTTCCCAATCTAAAGCTAAAATGTTACAATAGAAAAAATATTTAAATCACTGAGTCCTTTCCTATATTCTTTCTTCTCTCTAGAATTGCCTAACTCAACATCCAGATCACTCCCCTCCTCCAATTTTACTTCAATGTAAAAAGAATAAAAGAGATTAAATAGTTAAATCATTTTATGCCTTTGAACTTCTTATTCAAGAATCTTCGTATTCTACTCTGTGGTACTAACAAGGCTTCAGGAAAATAAAAGACCTGAAAATACAGATATTCATGGAGGAAGAATAGAACCATAACCCTAGGCCCTCTTTTGAAGAAGACAATAAACTCTCACTTGAGATTTATTCTTTCTCTGACTGTGCTGTATGCCCTCTAGTCATTATTTCACAACTCCCAATTTAATCAAACTTTAACTTCTATCATCTGGGAGACTTCAGAATGAGTTCTGCAATGTATTTGGGGATTAAAAAAAACACAAATCATCCTCATCACCATTACCACAGATTTTCAGAATAACAGACTCAGCATGGACTGCAAAACGTTATTTAGATCTCTAGGAAACTCTGTACCACCTAGATTTGCACTTGTCACAGAATCAATCAACACTTATGTTGTCTCATAACAGATGTGTAGGAGACCTGGGTCTTGAATTACTCAAATGTCACTAACAGCATTTAAGGAGTTACTTATGAAAGGAAATTTTGCTTGTAGGGAGAGCTATGGAAAGCAACAGTTCAGCTAGGTCAAAAATCATAAAGCCTTTTTAGTGTGTTTCCTGCTGATGCTGCTTTGTAACATTATTTTAAGCGAGATTGCTAAGGTGAGGAGTGCTGTGCTAAATAATATCCTTCCTTGACTGTCATGATGTTTCTTCTATGACTAAAAAATCCCAACCTGACATTCTTGGATGCTTAACACTCCTATAAATGCAGTTAAACACACACACATACACACACACACACACACACACACACATTTTGAATGTTGGAAAACTTTTTATATTTTAATTAAGCCATCTCTTGAGTTGCTTTCACCAAGCATAAATTTACAATTCAGCTTCATTTGGACATGTTAGTAGAGCAATACAGCCCTTTACTAGAGGAAACAGATATATCCAGTTTGAGCAAAGAACAAAACTGAATTTTACCAGCATCATGGATATATCCTATTCTGCTGGTACAGCTCAGAAACAATAAAAGTGGGCCTTGGCATCTGACAATATTTGGTTAATTTTAGCCAATTACTAGTTGAGGGAATTGAGGTCTAACTACCTAGAGTTTTTGTCTTTATTTATTTATTTATTTATTTATTTATTTATTTATTTATTTATTTATTTATTTTTGTACTGGGGGTTGAACCCAGAGGCATTCTACCTCCAAGTTATACCCCCAGCCAAATTTTATTTCTTATTTGGAAACAGGGTCTCACTAAGTTGCAAAGAGCCTCACTAAATTGTCGAAGCTAGATGTGAACCTGTGATCCTCCTGTCTCAGCTTCCCAAGTATTGGGATTACAAGCGTGCACCACCACACTCAACCGAGTCTTTATTTTTAAAGTAAGAATAAAAGTTATCTATAATGGATACTCAGTGCCCAGTTCATGGCACACATAGGCATTGAGTAGGATGCCATTTATTTTATATTAATCACCATTGCAGTAGATAGGAAAATTGTGCTACCAAATTTTATTTTTATTTTTATTTGTGTGTATGAAGTCATTAAAAAAGTGGCCATTATTCCATTTTCTAGCCCCTATCTCCCTCTCACCACCCTCTAGGTCTTATCCCAGTGCTAAGAGAGCTATTTTGATTAGCCATGAAAAATTTGCAATTTAAATCATTAGTACTGGTGAAAACAAAAGCAACAAAATCACATGCTACAGACAAAATAAAACCTTTAAACTGCTAAAAGTGGGGATCTGGGCCTTAAATTTGTAAAATAAATATTTTTATTCTAAAAGCATCCAGTAAGAATTGAGCATGGTGATATATGCCTCTAATCCCAGGTATGCACTGGGAGACTGAAATAGGAGGACTGCAGTTTTGAGAATAGCTTCAGCAGTTTAGCAAGATGCTCAGAAATTTAGATGGTGTTTCAACAAAAAATTGGAAGCTTTGAGCCGGGCGTGGTGGCGCACGCTTGTAATCCCAGCATTTGGGAGGCTGAGACCAGAGGATCCGGGTTCGAGGCCAGTCTCAGCTACCCAGTGAGAAACTCTGCAACTTAGTGAGACCTGGTTTCAAAATAAAGAATAAAAAATAGGGCTGGGGGTATAGCTCAGAGGTAGAATGCCCCTGAATTCAATCCCCAGTACCACAAAAAAAAAAAAAAATTAGAAGCTTTGTAAAAACTAACTGGATGCTCTTATTTACTCTATCTATCTATCTATCTATCTATCTATCTATCTATCTATCTATCTATCTATCTGTCATCTATTTGATATTGGGAATTGAATACAGGGAAATTCTACCTCTCAGCTACATCCCCATCCTTTTTTCTATTTGCTTCATTTTATCAACCAAATAAATGTTCATGAAGTCAATGTTTCTACATAGCAATAGGTCATGGAGACATTGATAAGACTGCAGGAAATAGGAAAAGATAGAACATCTAACTTCATATTTATATACCCGAGGTAAATGAGAACTTGATTATGGGAATGTGGGGAAAGTGATATCATTTTAGGCTTTAAAATTCTCTTTGATTTAATTTTGTATGAGTCACTGTATTTTGTCTTTGACAGATAATAACCCAATCACATCTCTCTTATTATCTAGGGAGGCCTCTAGATTTGGGATATTAAAAATAAAGCATAAAAAACTGGTAAGTAGATACAAACCCCCTAATGGTTTAGCTTGTCATTTTTTTTTCTTTCCTGAGACACAGAGCTATAGCTGTGGTGCACTATCAAAAAATTAAATCAAAAATTAAAACATCAGGGAGTCTGAATGTCTGCTTCCAGTGACACAACACTTAGTCAATAGCATTTGGTTTTGCTTAGGGAGCTCATATTTTCCTGGACTTTGTACCTTTTTCTTTTAAATTAAATCTAAAATATAAAGAGACCATATGAAGGGAACACCAGACAAAGTTAGGTATGCATTTGATATCTTTTTCTCAAGTTATTTTCAATCAGATCATCAATTAAGTGTACATTATGTGACTTTAATTTTTATTACCACCCACTCTCCACTTCCACCTCTACATTCAATTAACATGATACTGTAATTTTTAAAGAGAATACAGATGTGATTATTAATAAAGGTAAAATGTTTTCTGTTACATTGAAAATAACATATAAATACAAAAAGTTTAAATGAGTCTTAAGATAGGATTTGCAATTTCTGTAGGGAAAAATCAAAACAAATTAGCAGAGGCAAGGTGAAACTTGAATGACTTTTAAACTTAGGCAGTGCTTTATCATAATTCAGAAATAAAAAAAAAGGGTCAATCTTCACCTGAATTGTGATTGTTAGCGGAACAGTCAACTAACCCTCCCAAGAAAAAGAGGCACTGCATTTAGAAAAGGACTGGATGTCATCTCTGTGTTTTACATCCATCGTCTTCTCACAACATGTTTAAAAAATGAGTAGGAGAAATATTTTCATAACTTTGTATCTAAAAATCAATATTTCTAATGTAAATCTGTTTATCAAAGTAGCAAACATTACTTCCCTTGTCAATCTGATTGCCCTATATGAAAATATGCCTACATATAAAAGAACCTCATTTAAACTCCTGTTTAATCACTAAACTGAGGTCAGGTGGTAAATCTTCCTCTTTCCCTCAGATAAGGAGGTCTCTCTGTATAATTGACCAACCCCGCGAATTTCAACTGCTTAACAAATAGTAACGTACAAAAATTAAAAAAGTTATTTAACTATTAATCTTTATTTTTAATTTTTTTTGTCATTGGGGATTGAACCCAGGTGCACTATATACCTCTGATGTATACCCCCAGCCCTTTTTATTTTTTACTTTGGAGCAGAGTCTTCTAAGTTGCTGAGGCTGGCCTTGAACTTGCAATCCTCCTGTCTCAGCCTCCCAAGTACTGGGATTATATGCATGTAACACCATGCCTATTATTATTTATTATCAAAAAAGGAAAACGAAACTGGGTGCATTGACACATACCTGAAATCTGAGAACTTAGGAGGCTGAAACAGGCGGGTCTCAGATTCAAGCAAAGCTAGTCTCAGTAACTCTAGTGAGGCCATCTGAAACTTAGCAAGAACCCCCTTCAAAATATAAAATAGGGCTGGAGATATAGCTCAGAGGTAGAATACCCCCAGGTTCAACCCACAGTAACACACACACACACACACACACACACACACACACACACACACTTTTAGCATTTCCATTTCTCCTTCTATCCTTATTTCCTCCCTCCTTCCATTCTTTCTTTCTTTCTTTTCTCCTTCCCTCCCCCTTCCCTCCCTCTATTTCCTCCTCCAAAGCCTATCAAGGACCTCCTTGATATGAGACATTATCATAAGAGGAAGGAGAAACAAATAATGGAAAGCTAAAACAGGCAGAGTCTGTTTCATCAAGCTGACTTGTTAGGGGAAATGATACCAAAATTAATACACCAATAATTATAAGATTAGAACTGTGAAATTGCCATGAAGAAGGTTTTTTATAAGGAAATTTCACTTGAAAGTTAAAGAAGTAGTAGAAGTTAATTGAGTAAAGAAAGGAAGGAACACTAGAAGGATCCAAGTGAAGTAAACCACTAAATATTCTACTTAATTATTAGAGAACATCTGCTGAAATATAGAATTATAGAAAATATATTGAAATAATAATTGAGTATAAAACATGTGAAATGCAACACAATGATTTAAACATCAGTTGTATAAAATCAATCTTGGTGATTATTTGTGCAAATATTTTGTGTGTGTGTGTGTGTGATACTGGGGATTGAGCTCAGGGGCATCCTACCTCCAAGATATGTGCCCAGTCCTATTTTATTTTTATATTGAAACAGGGTCTTGCTAGGTTAATGAGAGTCTCACTACTTGCTGGGGCTGTCTTCAAACCTAGAATCCTCTTGTCTCAGCCTCCCAAGTACTAGGATTACAAGCCTGCACCACCATGCCTGGCTTTTTTGTGCAAATATTTTAACATTTGCATCTCACTGTTATCAAATCATTTTTGTGATTATTGATGAGTAATCAATAAATACTGTCTAGACAATGTGAACCATCTACTTTATTAAAGGTTAGGTTGATATGCCCTAATTTATCAGCTAAATGCTTCATTTCTATACACACATAGGCAAATACATCAACATAGAAGATGAATCACAGGTTTTATTATTATTTCCATAGTACTATTTGTTAATTTTCTACCAAACATTTCTTGCTTTTATACTATTTCTATTTCAAGTTTATTAATTAAAATATTATTTATTTTTATTATGTGCTTTTATTGCTGCATTATAAAGAGTGTTTATTATTGACTAAATTTGTCATAATTAGTATGAAGAAATAGTTTTTATTGTGGTGCTGGGGATTGAACTCAGGGGCTTTCTACCTCCGAGCTATACCCCCAGCCCTATTTTTTTTTATTCTTTATTTTGAAACAGGGTCTCACTAAGTTTCGGAGTGCCTCACTAGGTAGCTGAGGCTGGCCACGAACCCGGATCCTCCGGTCTCAGCCTCCCGAATGCTGGGATTACAAGCGTGCGCCACCACGCCCAGCATATTTATAGCTTTTTAATAAAAGTAAATTATTTGAGATTAAAACTGCTTGTGATTTGTTTCCAATGTCACTTCCCAGTTTTCCTGCTGAGAATTTGAAAGAATAGCTGCTAAAAACCTCTGAGGATACTGTTGATAGTTGTTCTAAGGATTGATATGAGAGAGGACTGATAGCTGTCCTTAGTATGCATTGCAGTCTAATTGATCCTTTTCTTTGCATTCTCTTGGACTTGTGAGTCATAGCTCAAACATTTTATGTTATTACACAGTGACTTGAATATGAAAGTATTGTTCTTTCTAAATATTTAGAAGAATATTTAACAATGACTGAATTCAATCTCAATTACCAACAAGTATTCCTTTATATTGGGATGTCATAATGTTTAACATAACTTTTTTTAGACTTAATTTATAAGTCCACTAGTATATCTTATGCTCATTTGATTTCTTTCTTTTTATTTTATTTTTTTTGCGGTACTGGTGATTGAACTCAGGGGCATTCTACCTCCGAGCTATACCCCCAGCCCTAGTTTTTTTTATTCTGAAACAGGGTCTCACTAAGTTGCGGAGGGCCTCACTAGGTAGCTGAGGCTGGCCGCGAACCCGGATCCTCCGGTCTCAGCCTCCCGAATGCTGGGATTACAAGCGTGCACCACCATGTCCGGCTCTTGATTTATTTCTTTCTGACAATATCGAGTTCAAGTTGTAGATGGTTTCATATAAAAACCCCACTGGATGGATATTAATTTTCTTTTGATTTTGGATTTACTACTCTCAAGGAAATGGCGTATTTATCAAAGCAGAAATAAAGTCACCTTTTAATCCTTGGCATAATAACTGAAAGTATATGTCTTCTTGAAACACTGTCTTCCAAGTCACATCCAGAGGAAAATAAATTATAGACTAAAAACTGGTACAAATGAGATTTAAAATATTTTCCTAGATGAATAATTAAGTGGATAGCTGACTGGGATAGATGATCACTAGAAATATAAGGAGAACAGGAATTCAGAAATAGAAAGTGAATGTTTAACCAAGGTCTAATTTACAAGGCTAGAAAAGAAAGTCCCAGTGCTACAGAAACAAATGCAAGCCAAAATATTCTCAGTCAAAATCCATTTCACTTCACAAGATCTGTTTTCATCATGGCATTTGGCTTGAAGTTTAAATATTCTTCCAAATCTTCCAGGAGTTCATTTCCAGAGATAGGCTATATTATCCACTACATGAACTTATCTTTTTATTTTAATATCAATCTTTTAGCTTATGGATCCCAAGGTAGAGAAAATTTGGACTCTTGACATTAGAAAAATGATGAGAAAATTATAGTTTAGAGAACAATCTTTGTTTCCAGTTGATTGTGAAGGAGTGAGATTAGGTGATTAGCCAGAGAGACATATTACCTTGTTAGGGTAAGCAGTATAAAGAAAATCATATGCCTGAATATAATTCAGCTTGGATATGACTGCTTTTTATTATTTTATGTAAGTTAAGGATACTATTTTACTGGTTTGCATATCAGTATAATATGCTACCTGTTTTACATTTGTTGTTTAAAATGCATAATGTGTCTATTTTTGCTACTATAAAAATTTTTGGTGTGATAAGCTCTACTTATAGAGGAGAGATAATAGGTAATTATCAATGTAATTAGTTAATATGTAGTGGTAAGTTTTTTCCCTCATTTTTTCAGCTGGTATAAATTTATAAAGGATTATATACTATATATCATGTATATTTATGCTACTTTGAAGTACGTACATTGGAAAACAGATTAGGAAACACATTATTATATCAAGAAACTAATACCCATGGTGTAAATTCAATATAGATAGATAGATAGATAGATAGATAAGCCGGTCGTGGTGACACACGCTTGTAATCCCAGTACTTAGGAGGCTGATATAGTAGGATCGCAGGTTTGCCACCAGCCTCAGCTACTTAGTGAGGTCCTCTGCAACTTAGTGAGACCCTGTTTCAAAATAAAGAATAAAAAAAACAGGGCTGAGGGTGTAACTCAGAGGTAGAATGAGCCTGGGTTGCATCCCCAGTACAAAACAAAAACATTATATACATATATTTTATATATATATACAATATATTATAATATACAATATATTATATTGTGTGTGTTTTTCAGTGCCTAACTCTTCACACAAACTGTAAATGTTATGATTTAAGCCCAAAATAAGAGAATTACAGAACTACAGTAAATTCTAGAAGCATTTAGTCATCCTAGCACTTCTCATTTTATTGTATCAGAGTTAAAAATATATGTTTATTTTCTTTTTAAACTATAGGCTCTTTAAGAACTAGGTCAATATCATATTTACCTTTGAACTTAGAAATTGTTGACAGTAGATTAGTTAATATAAAAATTTAACTTCAGGATACATCCCAAACTTGTAAGGATGACTAGGGAGTCATTCCTTACATTGATATAAATCATCAACATACATAAAGCCAATGCATGTCAACTTCTTGCTTATTCTCACTATATTAAAATTTCTCAAGAACAGATAAAGGACATTAATTTATTACATATTTTTGTGCAAACATCATTTTTTGATAGCTGAGCTGAGCATGAAGAAAATAAATTCAGATATTCCTTTTAACTCCTTCTGGGGTACAGTCTCATGCAGAATATGATTGTTCTATGGTATTTGATACAATTAATTATTCCTATTTGTCTTCAGCCTCTTAGTTTTCTTTGATAACACATTGCACTGGTTTCCTTCACTACATTTTACCATTTGGAGGAAAGTTACTTTCTGTGTTTCTCATTGTTCTTTATTTAATGTAAGTGTTCTTTAGGATTTTGCATTCAGTCTTTTCACTCATAATATTCTCCCTGGATAAATTCATTCATGATCAGTGCTTCAATTATCATCAATATGCAATAACTCAAAAATCGTTATTCTCCCTCTCTCCATAGCTGATTCCCGAGATCCATATGATTCAATTCAGTTGCAATTGTACATTTTCAACCTCGATGTCATACAGGCTTCTCAAGTTCAGACTGTCAAAAATTAGCCAGGCATGGTGGCTGAGGCCTGCAATCCCAGTACTTGGGAGGTTGAGACAGGAAAATTGCAGATTTGCAGCCAGCCTCAGCAACTTTATGAGGCCCTCTGCAACTTAGTGAGACCTGGTTTTAAAATAAAAAATAAAATAGGAGTGGGGCTGTAGCTCAGTAGAATCCCCCTGGGTTCAGTTGCCAGTACCACAGGAAAAAAAGAAAAAAGGAATGTCCAAAATTAATATCATCATAGCCTCCTTCTTCAGACCTATGTAAACCTGTATTTCAGTACTGGTTAATGTTCCAACTATCTCGTCAGAAATTTGGGAGTAATTCAAATAGTTATACCTCAACCCTAGCACATTCCCAGCCAAGATAAAATCTTTCTCATAGTTTTAAGTCTTCCCTTTACTATCTGTAATATATTAGGCTAGAACCTCATAATCTTTTATCTAGATGCTTATAATAACTTCCTAACTAGTCTTCCAAGATACAAGTTTGCACCTACCCAATCTAATCTTTATATGTCCACCAAATTGATATATATACAATGTATATCTGACAATGTCATTTTTTTCAGCTTAAAACCTTTTGATTATTGCTTTAATGAAACTTCTCCTCATTAAATCCTAAATTAAACATAGGCATTCCTTTCCTTGAAATCTCTACTATATTTCTACTATATTTTTTATTGTTATTGGCCTATTTTTCTTCTATTTTGCTTCCATTTTTCTACATAAGTTGGGAACTTTTCAAAGAATCACTTTATTTTCTGTGACTTCTCTAGATTAGAAAACAAAATAATTGCATAATTCAACATTTTTGTGAAAGTGTGTATTAAATCAGTGAAAATAAATATAAACATACATGCCACTTATTTTATATTGAATCACTTATATTAAATTGACTAAATTTTCTATTTTTATATTCCTCAATATTATACTGGTCAGAAAAAACCCGAGGAAATACATTATGCGATTAGGAAATAAAAATAAAAAATTTGAAGACATTTTCAGAAAATGAGATCAAAACACATAAAGTGAACCTCTCTTTACTAGTTTTATCAGATTTTCAAAATAAAACAAATTGAGAGGATAACACTAATTTTCTAGACATAAGTTCTACTTTTATTTCAGTTATCTGAATGATTCAACCCCTAAACTGCGTTTTTTGGAAAATGTTACTATTTCTTTTCTTTAATTTTAATTTTAATTTTTAATGTGCTTTTATTGATGCATTACCATCTCACATTATAATGTAAATCATGTAGACATTGACATGCATGCACACAGCCTTTGGTGACTCCCTCCCCCACTTCCCCATCTCCCTCCTTCCCATACAGAAGACTGAGACTGATATTGGGATTTACAGATATTTACACACAGCCGATGTATTTCCAATAATGGACTTCAGTCTTCCCCCTTCCCTTCCCTTAGATGACTTTCCTGGCTGTCCCTCAACAGATGAATGGATCACAAAACTATGGGAAACACACACAATGGAATTCTACTCATCAATAAGGAAGAATAAAATAACGCCATTTGCAAGAAAATAGAAGGGCTTGGAGAACATTATGTTAAGTGAGATTATCCAGTCACAGAAAGTGAAGGGACATATGTTTCCTTTAATATGTGCAAGCTAGGGAGTAACTGGGATACCAGAGGGACTCCAGATGATGTTAATATTTTCAAGCCACTCTTTACATTAAGAAAATACTTGGTAAAGGGTTTAGCAAATAATAATAAATTATTCTTCATTACTAGTTGTGTTCATTAGCTTTGCATTGCTATGTTCAAAATACCCAATAAGAACATCTTGGAAGTGGAAAGGTTTATTTGGCTCATAGTTTTAGGCACTTAATCCTTGGTTACCCAGCCCCAACACAGAAACACCATGGAGGCAGGGACAGGCAGAGGGAAGCTGCTCAGCTCATACCATCCAGGAAGCAGCAAATGAGTGACAGGAAGGGGCCAAATACAATGCTAGTTCTCATGCCATGGTCCCAGTGACCCACCTCCTCTAGACATGGTTCACCTCTTAATCTTGTTGTACTGGAGAACAGGATTTCAACACACAAGCTTTGGGGGGAACATTCTAGATTCAAACCATAACACTCGTCCTCTAATCCTAAAAGCTCATGCCCATCTCACAATGCATTCAATCTATCTTCAATAGTCGCCATAGTCTTAACAGTTCTATCATTGCCCAAAAGTCCAAGCCCAAAATCCCTCTGAGAACCAAGGCAAACACTTAGTTGTGAACCCCTATCAAAATCAAAAGCAAGATGCATACCCCTAATATAAAATGGCACAGAGTAAATAGTGACATTCTAAAAGGAAATATGGGCAAAGAAAGAAGGGATGGGACCCAAGGAAAAAGGAAACCCAGAGGGGAAAACATTAAGCCCTGTAGCTCCATATCAAGCCTCTGAAACACACAGTGGTGAGATGTGATCTCCAAAAGGCCTAGGAAGCCTTGCCTTCTGGCCTTGCTGTTTGCACCCCACACAGACTCTGTTTCAGTCGGCATTCTCACTGCTGTAACCGCCCCCCCCCCAAAAAAAACCTGAAGACAAAAAACTTAGAGGAGGGAGATTTGTATGCTCACAGTTCTGGAGATATCAGAGTTGCAGTCCATCTTCAGCCAGATGAAGTTGGAAGAGCTCGGGGCATGGCAGCAGGAGGCAGATAGAAGGAAAGAGCAGGTACTCTGCTCTCACATCATGGATGATGGAAGTAAAGCAGGGCAGAGGACCTGGGAACAGGAAGGATTAAAAAAAATCTTTATTACCTTCTGTGAGGTGAGGGAAGGCAAGCAGGGAGGTGAGAGACAGGTGGGCACCAGGAGATTTGGGCCCATTAGCCCACAAGATAACAATTCAAGTTAAGGACTAAAATCAGTCAAAAGACATTGTTTCCACAAGATCCAATTCTGACCAATCATAAATTAACAGATGGGGAAACCTTAATAAGCTTTAAAAGCCTACCTCCCATGAGCTTGGATGGTTACTCTCTTTCAGGGATGCCCCTGTGTGGGAGAGGGAGTTGTTTTTTTCTTCTATCATTTCTTGACTTAAACTTTCATATTTCTATACTGTTCATTAATCCTTGGACTTCATTTGTCTAAATCCACTGGAAAAGAACCCTATAAGAGGAGACACCCTCATTTCAGAATCAAGAGAAAGAGCAGACGGAGGAGGGACCATGTATAATCCCTGAGGCTGCACCAACAGGAGCCCTTCCTCAGAAATCAAGCCCCATCTCAAACATGACTAACTTTCCATATGAGGTCTAGGGGGATATTCTAAATCTAAACTGTAATGGCAGCCTGCTTATGATCCTGGTAGCTAACAGATGGCCTGTTTCAAAGCTGACATTTTTTCTCCCCTCTTTTCTTCCTGCTCCTCTTGTTCTCCTCTTATTAGCAAGTAACAAGTTCTTGTCAGTTTACTGATCAAAGGAGCAGAGACTAAACACCTGGTATCTATGAATCTGAAAAAGCACCAACTCAAGGATGACTTAGATACGAATTGTATCTCTTCTGGCAAGTCCCTTTTAAAAGGGACTTGATTTCTTTGTTTAAGGAGAACCCAGGGTTTGATTTTGAACTCTAAATTCACTGGCTTTCTCCAGTTTGCTAGCAAATCAAAAGGCTTGTCCTAATTATTTGATTCAGCAAATTGGGACATGTACCTGAATTCAGTTACAAAACTGTAACAGCCTCTGACTTAGCCTGGTCTGTTTGCATCCTGCAGCATTTCTTGATATACGTTCCAGGTTTCTGGCACCCATAATTTCTGGGATCTCCATTGCGACTTTGATTTCACTCTCACAGCTTTGATCATCACCCACTAAGGAGTTACTCCAAGGAATTATGCCTATGTTATCCATTTCCAGGCCTTCAAGGCTTTCCTTTGAAATCTGGATGGAAGTCTCCATGTTCCCATAACTCAAATTGCTGCATTCATGCAGAACCAATGTCATATGGATGACACCAAGGTCTGCAGGCAGTTTAAACAGTAGAAGGAACCCCTTGGGCTAGGTCTGTAGCAGCCTCTGAGTGCTGGGCAGCTGAGCACAGTGAAATAATTCCCAGGTTAACAACTTTCCAGGTAACCCTATTGAAGCAGGGAACTCCCAAGGCTTTTTCACAGCATGAACTCTTTCCAACAAGTTTTAACTGGATCCACCTGGGTATTACTGATTCCTGAGGTGTCCTCAAAGGATAATTCCTAATGTCTCTGTGAAAAATATAATTAACTTATCTTTAGTAGCAGTAATCTCTTTTGCAATCACAACTTCATTGGTCCTAATTTTACACTCATTTTTTTTCTGGCCAAAATGCAAGTTCTTCAAGATTTCCCCTCTGCTTTCTACTCCCAATTACCACAATAAACCTAGTTAAAAGTTTCCAGCAATATCCATGGCATAGGATCAATGCGATGCTATTTTTTCTTTTCATACTGGAGGCTGAACCCAGGGGATTTCTACCTCTGAGCTACACCCACAGCCCTTTTTAATATACTGTTTTGAAACAGGGTCTCTATTGCTGAGGGTGTCATTATGTTGCTGGGGTTATTCTTGAATTTCCAATCCTCCTGTCTCAAACTTCCAGGTACTAGGATTTCAGATATGTATCACCAATCTGGTTTGCTGTGCAGTCTTTAAATTCTTCTGCCAGATTAATTAGTCTATCACCTTTAAATTCCACCTCACAGAAAGTCTTAGGGCATGGAAAAATGTAGAAAAGTTCTTTGACAGAATATAACACATATGACATCTACTCTAAATTCCAATAGAATCCTCATTCTCATCTGAAACCTCATGAGCACAATCTTTACATTCCTATCAACATTCTTATCTTCTGAGCCCACACCAGGATTGTGCATTAAGCTCTGTTTACAACATTCTTAAGACTTCTCCAGTCTGCATCTCCAAAAGTTTCCAAACTCCTTCTGCAAACCAATGCCAAAGATTTCTGAACCACATGATCAGGTATTATCACAGGAATGACCCTACTCACAACCCCAATTTCTGTGTTAGTCATCTGTGAATCACTGTGATCAAGATACATTACAGGACAATAACAGATTAGAATAGGAAAGGTTTATTTGGGTTCAGAATTTCAGAGGTTATATCTGTGTTCAACCATCCTCATGTAATAAAGTCAGTTATAATTAAGAGGAATTATTTGAAGGGTTTTCTAAGAGTCAAATTTAATGTTTTGATTCTATGTTTGAAACAATTAGGTTTTCTTAAGATATTGATCTGTTCTCAGTAAAATTTTACAAAAACTAGCCTGGAAAGTAAAAAAAAAATCATTTTATTAAGGCAATTTCCTGAGTTTTCTTTAAAACAGCAGAGTTTTTTGTTCTAGGTAACAATTTACTAAGAACTAGTTTAAACAAAATTTTGCATATTTATCAAGATAATCTCTTGTGTTTACTGTCATTGTTAGATCTTTGATTACTTAGCAAACTGCATCTTATCAGAGTTAGGGTTTGAATGCCTTTTTACAGCCTGTTAAATGACAACTTTATAATTCAAGATATATGAACAACTATTACTTTGGGTTATTATAGTATATCTGGCACTCTATATATCTATGACCTTAGATTTTTATACATCTAAGAGCTAAATATATTGTGTCTGAGGTTTATCTAAAATATTTCAGAAAAGTTAAAGATATATAGGTTTCATATCACACAAGGTAAACAATAAGTGATCTCTTGTGCAATGTGCATTTTTTATAAACCTTTGGTAATATTGTTATTGACTTCTTTTTTTCTTAATATTTGCATTTCCCAAGTATCTTCTTCTGAAATACAAATTTTAAAAGAACAATTTACCAAGCTGGTGTCCTCTAAACAAAAAAAAATTGTTAATAGTGATAGACTTTTTTTCAGGTCTATATTTGTGTGTTCCTAAATTGTATTATGACCATCTTTAAGCAAAGATAATTAGAGGTACTCAAACAATTAGCATTCCAAACTATGAAACTCTGTTGACTAAAAATTGGGTATTAATTACATATGTAAACAAGTCAAATTTAAATGGGAATTTGTTGATATAATCTAATATTGTCAGAACTATTATACAAACTGGATTACTTTTGTCCCTAATAATTTTATTTTGCTTTTTCCCTGTAATTCTCTGTAACTGGTATCTGTTAACACTTTTCAGAAGTACAACATCTAGCAGAATAACCTAAATAGTGTTTTGAAATGATAGCCATCACTGGTAAAACAGGCTATAATACTGACCCCTATTCATTAACAAAGATTAGTGAATATGACCTACGTGGTGTTCAAAAATGGGGACTTAGAGAACAATCACGAAATAAAAGGGTTAAGGAGAAAAGAGCCAATATTTTGGCCCTTACCCTCCAAGGTAAAATAAGACCCATGGATTATGGGACTCCTAAGGGCCTGCAACTCTGTTAAGCATCTGACCTCCTGAAACAGGGATATCATAAAGTCCCCAGAGACTAGGAGCCAGCAACACATATTTTGCAAAATGAAGGGTCATCAGAAAAGGAAATGTCCTCTATGCTTCAAGGGAAACCATGTGGTCAGCAAGACCATGACCCATCTTCTCAGATGGCACAACTGGTAGAGGAAAAGCTTTACAGTGTCCTTAAGAGTAATGCTAAGGAGCCTTGACTGACCTAAATAGGAAAATAATTTTTTATAAAAATTTGTTTGCTCAGCATTGGGCTAATTACTTGTTTTTTAACACCCAGCAAGAAACTATAACAGAAAAGTATGTTATTCTGGGGTACAAAGAAAGTGTAATATTCATGGAACCATTTAAAAGGGTACCCACATAATTTAATTAGGTATCTTCTGATTTTGGCTCCTTCTTATATTCTACATTATTACATTATTATTTATAATGGTATTTCTGCTTTTAGGCTCACAAAAGAAATCATATGGCACTGACGTCCGAAACTTCTGAGTCTTTATAAAATGCTATAAAACTAAACCTATCCTTGTTGAGGTTTTGTAAGTCCAGGACCATCAGACACCTAAAGAAGAAACAAGATGCTTGATTTACATATGGTTCTGCTAAATATGTAAAAACAAAAGACATAGTCGTAGATAACCCCTACAATAATCAAATTATTAGTATTAATGGACAGGGTAGTAGTAGTTAATATGCTAAATTGTATGCTAAGTTGTTTGCTTTTAAAATGTAGAATGGATTAACTATTTATATTATCATCAATAGAGATTTGTCAACTATACGAAGAATGCTAGAGAGCCGGGTGTGGTGGTGCACGCTTGTAATCCCAGCATTTGGGATGCTGAGACCAGAGGATCCAGGTTCACGGCCAGCCTCAGCTACCTCATGAAGCACTCTGCAACTTAGTAAGACCCTGTTTCAAAATAAAGAATAAAAAATAGGGCTAGGGGTATAGCTTGGAGGTAGAATGCTCCTGAGTTCAATCTCCAGTACCACATAAAAAAAAGTAGGGCTGGGGGTATAGCTCGGAGGTAGAATGCGCCTGAGTTCAACTCCCAGTGCTAAAAAAAAAAAAAAAAGAAATAGCTAAACAATTTGTTGTTTCTAGCCAAATGACATAGGAAAATAGATGGACTCTATAAACTCTATAAGGATTAAAAACCCTAGCAAATAAACTCACTAAAAATTCAGGAATAGATGATACTAATCTAATGGAACAATAGTTCAGTAATAGAAGGGAATAAAGATGATACCTTTCCTGACCTCCCTTATCATTGTTATGATGTTATGAGTGATGATTTTTGTAGGATGCTGTATCATCCCCTGCACATAGGAATTAATCCAGAGACTTACAGGGACATCTATTACTAAACAGCTTCTGCCCCTGTACAATGATAACCTTTTTCTACTTACAGACTCACATGAAAATCAGCTCGTGTTGACATAATTTGAAGAAAAAAATAGAAGTGCATAATAAAAGAGGGAGGATTATAAGAAAGGAAAGCAATCTTTTCTATCACAGCTACAAGATCCCATAGAAACTGACAGGCTTCATTTTGTGATAGTAGCTTTAGTATCCATTTTGTAAATTTTTTACACAGGTCTATAGATGTTCCATTCTCAGATGTACTGGTTTCCTGTTTCTCCTTTTGTAAAATCTACCCAGTGACAAAATAGCCAACTGGATTATATTGTAAAATCTATACTCAGGCCAATGGGGAATGGTGTAGTGGCCTTGTGTTAAGGAATAAAAGGCTGAGTGGATTGCCTCTTCGGTGTGCTTGCTGTACTGATGTTACGATGGCTCCACATCCTAGTGCAAAGAAGTAAATTGCCTTGCTGAATTACTTTTGATTTCTTGAGTTTTTATTTGTGGCTGCAGCTTCCCTAAAGTCTGTTTCTAACACTAAGAAGGTGCTACAGCATGGAGTTACATATCCAGGACTGGAAACTTTATATTTATTAGAACTTCAATATAAACGGTTCTGCAACAATTTTTCAATATCCAGTCCATATGGTTCTTCCACTATGAAAATTTCTCTGTTCCAAACAGAGTTTAGCAGTTCTTTTTTTGTGGCACTACTAAACCTAATATTTCTCTATATAACTGCAGTTAGAACAGTATATTAAAAGTTACTTGTGCTACATACTGATTCCTGACCTAAAAGTGAGCTTCTTGAAGGCATTGGATTTTCTATTCCAGTTTGTATTTCTGGCTATTTGGATTAGCTTCTTCAAACTGTGTCAAGTATAACCAGGTAGAAAGTGAAAATCTGATAGACAATAGATGAATAATCTCAGTTGTTTAAATTCCTGATTTATAAACAAAGAAAAGAACCATGTGGTATAAACATAAAATTATAGTACAAAGATTATTATCTACATAATTTTAAAATTAAAATCTCTTTTCATATTTTATTTTATGAGAATGAATTGACTATTATACATGCTACTGGTCAAGCCATTAAAACCCAGAATCAAAGAAAATGAATGATTAACTTAAAAAGTGACTTACACTTGAAGTATTGTTTTCAGAAAGTATCTTAATGTGGTTAATTATCAAACAATCAATTATGCAAACAAGCCGTGTGTGGTGGCACACCCTTGTAATCCCAGTACTTTGGGAGGCTGAGACCAGAGGATGTGGGTTCATGGCCAGCCTCAGCTACTTAGTGAGGCCCTCTGCAACTTAGTGACACTCTGTTTCAAAATAAATAATAAAAAATAGAACTAGAGGTATAGCTTGGAGGTAGAATGCCCCTGGGTTCAATCCCCAGTACCACAAAAATTATGTAAACAACTTTTCATACCTCAAGAATATGGAACAAGTGTGATATGCAGGACTAAAGCCCAGTCCATACGACCCATTCATTAAGTAGAGTGTGATCTGCCTACTGGAAAAATTGGGCATGATTTAATGATGTGCAGTATAATAAAATTTTGTCATGAAAAATGTTTTAATCCAAATTATATCACTTATTTTAATCTATTAATTCATGCTGTATAAACAACAGTCCCTCCTCTCTCAAAATTATTTTAATATTTTTATCATATGTGACTAATAGTGAATGAATTGATTTTCAAGGATAGATTAGGAGCTTTTTCTGTAAAAATCCAAGAGGTGATGGAATTACTTCTACAAACACATCAACACAATTCTGGTTCTCAGTGATAACCTATTATTTTAAGCTAAGGGATTCTTTAGCAGTCTAGTGATTACAAAATTTGCTTTTGTTCAAAGTGGTTATAAATTAATTATTGACTATACTTATCAGTCCTTTCAGCTGATCATATACTACTAAATGAATATTTTATATAAATTCTACACTGAAAAGCATAAGGATAAAAGTCATTGATCTCATATCAGATCTCAATGAGCTTCTTTTATATTTGAAGAAATGTCCCCTTTCTTGTCTATCCACCGCCAATATACACATGCTTTCCTGGAACTTCCATTTAGAATATGAATAATCTTCAATTTTCAAACTTAGAATATATTCTTAGGTCTATATGACAGGAAAGGAAGAGCTTCTATACCTTCGCATTTAGCTTCCTATAATATTTTGCCATATCAAAAAACGCTGAAATGTTATTTATATTTTGAGTCTCAAATATACTTTTGCTTATGAGATTAACACTCCTTTTGTAAGCATTCTAATTTGTTCTCCAATGGAAAATATAAATCAGCTGCTTGAAGATATACATCATGTCACCTTTGAAGCGAGCAAAGAGGAAGCTTCAATCATAACTAAAAGGAGTCATGGCACATAGAAGGTTTTTTTTTTCTAAAATTTTGCATATGATTAATTTAGAGCAAGCTTGAAGGTCCATACAATATAAGTGAAACACATTTGGTTTCCTTTATGTTTACTATCCACAATTCTTTCATTCATTCATATAATAAGCATATATAAGCACCTACTATATGCATGGCACTGTTGCAGACATTGGGAAAATAGCAGTTAAGTAAATAGACAAAAATCTCTGCCCTTCTTGAGCTTACATACTTATGGAGAAAAGAAGATTATAAGCAATATAAGTAAGTAAGTTATGTAACATATAAATATGTGATACATGTTAAGCAACAACATATGCCAGAAACGAGGAACTGGGGGTATAATTTCACACAGTATGGTTAGTGAAAAAAAATAAATCACTGAGCTGGTAACGTCCAAATGAAGATCAGGAGGCCAGAAAGTGATCCATATGGACTATCTGGGGGAAGAGAATTTCAACTACAAGGAAAGAAAATTGAACAGCTTTGACCTTCACTATGGAGGAACAGCAAGAAGGCCAATATTGAGGGAACACAGTAAGAAAGTTGGAGAATGTGAGGACAGAGAAATAAGGAAATCAGATTTTGTTGATTTTTATGCTTACTGAAATGGGAAATCATTGGAGGATTCAGAGCAGATGAATAACATGATCTGACATGTCAAACATATTAAAAGCAAGATTTGGTAAATCTTACTTGTTGAAGCATATTTCCTTTGTTTCCCAGCCTCAGTGGTATCTCTACTCCTTTTCAAGTAAAACTGGAATATCCCTTCATATCTTTGATGGGATTGCCACTATTTTTTTCCTCCCACTGTTTTTCTGTAATTGTATTTTATGTTGTCTGCTACTAGGGTAAGGAATACAAACGCATAATAACAAACTATTAAAATTGTGAATTCAAACTTCATAATGATGAGCAAAAGGCTCATATTATTCTGATGTTCATTATTGCATGGCCACAGGCTTTTCCAGAATGCAGCTATTTATAGAATTGAATTCAATTTCTCTTCAAACTTTATCATCAGCAGCGTGGATAAGTGATGCCATAAGGCATAAAAAACCTTTGTCTTATTGCTGAAAGGTTTAAACTTTCTACTTTAGAATGGGGAAAAGGTAAATAGTCCTGCCAAGTCTTGAGTTATTTTGAAATGTAAATGTATTAATAAGAGTTTCACAATTAGCCCCATATTTAGATAAATTGTCTGGGAAATGTACCTTTGCTAATGCAGAAGAGTTTTTCTTCAAGATTTGATTAATGGGATAGTAGTATGATTGGGCTGCACTATGACAGCTGTACTTTAAAAAGAAAGGCAGTATTCCAAAATATTCTTAAAATAAACCCTTATGATTTTACAGAAACATAAGAAAGGTTAAAAAAATTACTGAACGACTTCAAGATATATTATGGAATTCTCTTTTAAGCCCTGTTTTTCCTTATTAAGATCAACATCGAAGCCAGGCCTGGTGGCCCACTCTGTCATTCCAGTACATGTGAGAGTGAGATAGGTGTATCACAGCTGTGAGGCCTGCCTCAGCAACCTAGAAAGACCCTGTTTCAAAGTAAAAATAAAATAAAATAAAGAGCCGCGGGTATAGCTCAGAAGCAGAATGCCCCTGGGTTCAATCACTTACACACACACACACACACACACACACACACACACACACACACACGATCAGCATTCAAAATATTCAGAATATAGAGAGATTTATAGGACTTTGGCTTTCATTATTAGTGAAGTGAAAAGCCATTGGGGTATTTCAAGCACAGGCATAATATCTACACCTTAAATGTGTATATCAGGGGTTAATTTGCAAAGATTAAGAAAGAAGTGAATGATCTAGGCCATACTGTACCCTGATATGGGGAAGAAATAGCTATAAATACAATTGTAGATGAAAGGAAATTTGAAGATGTTATGTTTTGTTTTTGTTTTTATTTGTAGTGCTTGCCATTAAATCTAGGGGTGTTCTACCTCAGAACTACACCCTCAGTCCTTTTTGTTTTGACTCGGGGTCTCACTAAACTGCCCAGGAGAGCATCAAACCTGTGAACCTCCTATCTCAGTCTCCCGAGTACTGGGATCATAGGCATGTGCCACTGTGCTAGGCTAAAGATGCTTTGTTTTAACAAGGGTGGCTCTGATCTAAGTGAAAAGACTTAAAAGAAAGGAGAAAAAGATCCAAGTTAAAGACCAATTAAGTTCTAAACAGACACACTTTAAAGCTTATTTTCCTAAGGCATTACTTTTGTTACTCCAATCTCTGGTTAACAAAATCCGGTGTGCCAAGATGGATAATTTTCTGTTAAATTAGATAATTAGTAACTTCCATTTAAATCCCAAAGACAGGAGGAATGCATATTCATTAACTGATGGCACAAATAAAATCTCAAGTCCCAATATACAAGCCTGGATAACTATATTTGGCAAACAGTGCTGGGTAGACAAAGGTGGATAGGTAAACTAAGTCAATCAAGTCAGCAATTCCTTGTAACTGCCCTCCTGTCTTTCTAACCAGGTCACCTTTTTAATGATTTTTGCCTGCTACTCTTACCAGGTGTGTATGGCTGACAATTCACTAACCAAATGCATTCATTGTGCTACCAGCATTCAAAATTTTTGAATCTTTAAGATGACTATTAAGAGATCCCTTAAACTGAAACAATAATGATATGATTTTAAAAAATTGACAAGATATGGGGGGAGTTGGGGTAAGAAGGTCCTTAACTGTGCATCCAAACAAACGTGATGGTGATGAATAATGGAATTAAAAATTGGAGTCAGATATGAATTTGAATTCAAGTTCTGACAATTACTTTGTGACTTTGGACATTTTAGTTAACTATATTTTATCCAGTGTCAAAACAGTGATGGAAATAGGGTTTATCTATATGTTTATAATTGATATTAAGAAAAATATATGTAGCTGGGTATGGTGGCTCATGCCTGTAATATCAGTACTTGAGAGGCTGAGATAGGAGGATGGCAAGTGAGGGGCCAGCCTCAGCAAGTTAACAAGACCCTGTTTCAAAATTTAAAAAAAATAAAATAAAATAGAACTGGAGATATGGATCAGAGGTAGCAGGAATACCTTGGGTTCAATACCTAACAACCCCTCCCCCCAAAAGAAAAAACATATGTAAAGCCCCAGACAAATACAGTGTTAGTCATTATTATTAACATTGTGATTATTTTCACAAGGTTCAATTCCAGTAGCTTGCAATAGCATACACTGTTTCCTACTCACAGCCTACATAATAAAGTGTTGTGTGATCCTGAAATGCTTCAAAAAATTACCTGGAACATTTTAAGGCCGAAGTGCTATTTAGATATCTGTTAAATTAATTAAATAAGCTTCCTTGTAAAGGAAATATTTGGAGTTTAGAGGAAATCGCAGGACCAGGTTTTCTGTTCTATTATTTACTATAAAATATTTACCTGGTATTGTCTGTGGACTATGAAGAAGGTATGTAATTAGGCTCTTCTCTATCTTTTCTCTTGTCGACTTCCTTTACCTGCTTCAAACATAAACTGCTTGATTATACCACTGCTATGAAAACTTTGTGAGGTGCTACCATTTAAGAGACAAGAGTATGGTTCAGGGGTGGTGGCACACACCTGTAATTCCAGTACTTAAGGGGGAGGGATAAGATAGGAGAATCCCAGGATTGAGGCCTGCCTCAGCAGTTTAGCAAGATCTTAGAAACCAGCAACCCTGTTACTAAATAAAAACTAAAATAGGACTGGGGATGTTGCTTAGAGGCAGAATGCCTCTGGGTTCAATCCTCAGTACCAAAAGGGGGAAAAGGAAAAAAGGAAAGAAATAAAAAAAAAAAACAAGAGTATGGAAGGCTGGAACAAGTTAAGAAATTGATTGAGCTATTTGATGACAGAGACCAATTTTGTTTTTTCTTTATTTCGAGGACTAAGGAATTGCTCTATAAATAAATCAACAAACCAATGAACAAACAAAGCCAATAAGGGTCCTAATTTTGAACATATAAACTATCTGTAGCGAGTTAATGGGTAAGGGGCAATTTTCCAAATTAATTCTTGCATTACGTACCAAAGCATCTCTTTTTTATTCCAGAACAGTTTTCTTTACACATATAAAACATAGTGCTAATGTAACTTTTATTTCCAAATCAAGAATAAATTGTTGTATTTAGAATGTCTCAAATTTAATTAAGAAATTTGCTAATGATTATTCTAAGAAATCTGCTTCATCCTCTCTTCACATTACCACTACTCAAGACATAAAGAGAGATTGGAATTTATTACTAATATCAAGATGTGTCATAGAGTCTTTCGAACTTTCTGCTATATTGTGAAATCCCCAAAGTGTGAAAATATAATCATTTTTATTTATATCCTCATTGTTTAGCAGAGTCCCTAACACATAGTTTTTCTTCCAAAAATGTTTATTGAATGAAAGAGAATAGTAAATTTCAATAAGATCTAAATATCAAGGCAAAATTGTCATAAGAATATACAATATAGTAACAGTTGTGGGTAAGTTATTTTTTCAATATACTGTGTAAATATCTTATTGGAACAATTAAAATGTATAATTAAACATATTAGCATATTGGCTTTTCATCTTATAGAATTTCCCTATGTAAATAGTCTTCTTTTTAATACTGCTTCCACTCAAGGAAACATTCATCCTTAAAATATCTTTTGTCATCTAGACACGGTGGTACATACCTGTGATACCAACTCTTGGGAAGCTGAGACAGAAGGCTTGCAGGTTTGATGCCTGTGGCAGGTAACATAGAGGGATTGTATGTCAAAATGAAAAAAATAAAATATGGCTGAGGTGTAGCTCAGACATAAAACACCCCTGCATTCAATCCTCAGTACCATACACACACAAAATAATTTGTCAATATAATTATTTTTCTCTACCTTAAGATGCAAACAATAAATATTTACTTTCTATAAAATGCTCTTGGTTTAGATAATTTTCTCTATTTCTTAAATATATTTTTATTTCAACTTTCACAAAGTACCCCTTTTTCTTTCTTTCTTTTTTTTTGTGTATGTGTGTGTGGTACTGGGGATTGAACCCAGGGGCATTCTAACTCTGAGCTACACTCCCAGTCCTATTTTTTATTCTTTTATTTTGAAACAGGGTCTCACTATGTTGCAGAGAGCTTCACTAAGTAGCTGAGGCTGTCCTCGAACCATCTCAGCCTCCAATCCTCCCATCTCAGCCTCCTAAGGACTGGGATTACGGCTAAAGTACCACTTTTTGTGTCAACACTTGGAAACATTTCAAACAAGGTTTCCCTTCCAACCAGCAATTACTGGAGAATACAATCCTGTTCTCTGGTTTATTAGAGCACAGCTTTCTTAGAATAAGTCACTATTTTTTCTGAGTCAGCAATTCAAATGATGTATTTCCAACTCCCCTTTTTAAGTAGCAAGCACTTGTCTTTATACTGCAAAATTTTCAAATAGTGGTTTTTGCTCATATTATAGTACTTTACTACTAGATAGAACCAGAACTTAGAGTCCCACACCCTAAGGGTAGCTGACTTATTTCAAATGCTCTACTAAACAGAAAGCTTTCACATTTAAGTTTCATGCTGCCTCATGAAATGACAAGAAAGGGAATATTTTGAGTCTAATGTTCAAATCAGTCACTCAATTTTTCACATATCTCTTGCTGATGCTGATGCTCATTTTTATGATAAATTATGTAAGGCCAAAAGGCAAGGGATCTTCAAGAATTTTTCCTATGCAAGACTAGCTGATAAAGTATAATATAACCATAACATTGTGCCTTCTTCCAAGATAAAGATCTTACAGTGATTTTCATATAAAAAATCCTAGAACTAATTTATACTTGGTCATTCATGGGACCACTTCTTTTCTTTTGTGTGTGTGTGTGTGTGTGTGTGTGTGTGTGTGTGTGTGTGTGTGTGTGGTGCTGGGGATTGAACCCAGGGGCATTCTAACTCTGAGCTACACCCTCAGTACTATTGTATTTTTTATTTAGAATCTAGGTTTTGATAAGTTGTTGAGAGCCTCACTAAATGCCTGGTGGTCCACTTCTAATAGAGGTAAAGGAAAAAAAATGGGCATTACACCAAGGTAGTAGTAATATAGGCAGCTGTTGCACATATGCAGCATGCAAGGAAAATTTTTAAAAAAGAAACAACATGAGCTTCTTAAGGAGTTGAAACATATTGCCTATACAAGAATTCAGGTATGTATTGATCCAAAAAATAGGTCATAGCCAGGTGTGGTGGTGCGCGCTTGTAATCCCAGTACTTGGGAGGCTGAGACAGGAGGATCCAGGTTTGCAGCCAGCCTTAGCTACTTAGTGAGGCCCTCTGCAACTTAGTGTGACCCTGTTTCAAAATAAAAAATAAAAAATAGGGCTTGGGGTGTAGCTCGGAAGTAGCATGTCCCTGGGTTCAACCCCCAGTACTGCAAAAAACAACACCAACAACAAAAATAGGTCATGACCTGCCTCCCAAACCTTATCAAAACTTTGTATATATTGACTTATGTCTTTGAAAATACATTATAAACAGTATTAGTTTTTTTAAAAAAAATATATAAGGGACATCAGCAATATCAGAAGTCAGTGTCTTCTACTTAGGTTTGTTCAATGTTCAACCTATAGCTAGTACTTTATCAAGTTAAGAGAAAACAGTACCAGGTCCTATATACTAGTTCTTAGTTCTCAATTAAAGCATGAGTTATCATATAAATAATTATATAGGAAAACTGCATTCCAGATACTTCTTATGGAAGCTCAATTATCATAAAAACCTTTAGTTAAAGAATGCATCATTAAGTTAGGTGGCATTTACTGAAGAATATGCTACCCAATCATTCTTCAAGAAGCAGTCAGTTCTGCTATAAAATTTTTGAAGATATTAATTTGTTACAACATTACATGTATATCAGGAAACAATTTGAGCCTAAGTAGAATTTCATGCTGGTTATGCTCTGAAAAGCTTTAGATAAACACAGTAAACTGCAACGAGGTTAAGAATATATATTTTAAAAAGCCAAACATGGTGGTTCTTGCCTGCAATCCCATACTTGGGAGGCTGAGACAAGAGGATCAGAAGTTCACAGGTTTGAGGCCAGCTCACATTAACTTTTAAGAATGAAAATAATAGCCAGGCGTGGTGATGCACGCTTGTAATCCCAGCATTCGGGAGGCTGAGACCGGAGGATCCGGGTTCGCGGCCAGCCTCAGCTACCTAGTGAGGCACTCCGCAACTTAGTGAGACTCGGTTTCAAAATAAAGAATAAAAATAGGCTTTCTTAGTTGCGATTTTCTTGAGTTCTTTGTATATCCTAGACGCAACTAAGAAAGCAAATAACCCAATCAAAAAATGGGCAAAGGATCTAAATAGACACTTCACAAAAGAAGAAATACAAATGGCCAATAAATGTATGAGGAAATGTTCCACATCATTGGCAATCAGGGAGATGCAAATCAAAACTACCCTGAGATTTCACCTAACTCCAGTCAGAATGGCAATCATAAGAAACACGAACAACAACACCTGCTGGCGAGGGTGTAGAGAACTGGGAACCCTAATACATTGTTGGTGGGATTGCAAACTTGTGCAACCACTGTGGAAAACAGTATGGAGGATCCTCAGACGAATGGGAGTGAACCTACCATATGATCCAGCAATTCCACTACTGGGTATATACCCAAAAGAATGGAAACCAAATTATCAGACTGATGCATGTGTATCTATGTTTATAGCAGCTCAATTCACAATAGCCAAACTATGGAAGCAGCCAAGATGTCCAACCACAGATGAATGGATTACCAAACTATGGGATATGTACACAATGGAATTTTACTCAGCCATAAAGAAAAACAAAATCATGTTCTTTGCAGGGAAATGGATGCAACTGGAAAACATTATGTTAAGTGAGATTAGTCAGTCACAAAGATTAAAGAAGCATATGTTCTCCCTAATATGCAGATGCTAGGGAGAAGATGGGGCATAAGAGGGTCTCCAGATGAAAAAGGAGAGACCCTCAAAAGCAAAGAAGTTGATTTAATTGTAGTGGATGCATGGGGCAGAGGGACACCCTAAGGCACATGATGTACTTACACAATCATATCAAGGTCACTCATTGAAGTGAACCTGAGGGGGAAGGAGGGGGAGCGAATGGGGTGGGAATTGGGGAAGGGGTCAAATGAGAATTGTGTGCAAATATGTTGTTAACAACTAGTACTTAACAAAGATGTATGCTATATTGCACGAATTACTACAATAAAAATTTTTTTAAAAAAGAATTAAGCATGCACAAAAAAAAGAATAAAAATAGGGCTGGGGGTGTAGCTCGGAGGTAGAATGCCCCTGAGTTCAATCCCTAGTACCACAAAAAAAAAAGAATAAAAATAATAGAATATTACATTATTATTTTTGTCATCTTTCACATTTGCCAACACTTTTATATTAAACAAACCAATATCCATATTATGTGTAAGTATTCTGGTATAGAAATGTCAAGAAGTAAGTGGATGAAAGGGGAATTTTTTAAAGTTTTGATGAAAAGCTTGAAATAATAGTATTTCAAAATGAGAGATCATGTGATGTCTTCCAAGCAGCAGACAGAAACGAATCCAATTTGTGGCCCATCACTGAAAACCAGCAAAAAAAGAGAACAGTGTATAACTATATGGTATGCAAAGACCTTAAGTATATATATTTTTTTCTGATGAGCTTTACTTTGTAAGGAATCCTGCTTCTAAATATGATTGCTTTTTTATTTGCTAGTTTTAAGGTTGCTAGTAAGTTTTAAGGTGTTAGTTTTAATGTTGCTGTTTGTGGTTTTGTGCAAAGGTACAAGAGCAGATGGAAAATTGGAGCATCAGCTCTGGATAGGCTTGGTTCTTTGTTTTAAATTAGGTATTGTCACCAAAGTTCTAGAGTGAGAGGCTTGTCTTTGTTATCACTGGGAATTGCACTCAGAGGATTCTAACTCCAAGTTACAACTCGAACACTTTTTTTAAATCTTGAAACAGGGTCTTACTAGGTTACTGAGAGTCTCATTAAGTTCCTAAGGCTGGCCTAGAACCTGTGGTCATCCTATCTGAATCAAAGATTTAAATATACATTTGAATTTATCTTCACATATATAATTAAATGACAATGAAAATACAGCATATTAACATTTGTAAGACATACTACTTATATATATGTAGCCTTAAATGAAGAGGAAAATATTTGAAAATAATATGGTAAATTTCAAAAAATAGTAGTAGAAAGAAATCCAATGGAAGTAAATAGAAAACCATGAAATAGTCTGGGTTTTAAAAAAAGTTTTTGAATGTTATGCCCTTAATCCTGTTTTCCCATGAGCTCTGTGGTTTTTACTGTGCAGTTTTAAAACATGCAAAGTCTTTTAAGATGCTGTAAGTTGTGTTATAGCCAAAATGACTGTACTTTTAAATCTATCCCCAGAGGGACACAAAAAACCAGAGAGCTATGTGAATGCAGCCAAATCACTTTGATTTCACAAATAATTGCTTTCCCTGTACTGGTATTTGGCATTAGGTAATAAACCTACAGCGAAAGACATTTTAAGAAACTATCTTCTGAAATTCCTCATTCTATTTACTATGAGGATATTCTTGAGTATTATGTTCGCCACATCACACAGTATTCACTTTATGATGGCTCACAAAAGAAATTTCACTCTGGCCTCAGTTCCAGGAAGAGTTACGTTTCTCCTGAGAAATTCGTTTGTTTTTATTTTTGTGTATGCTGAAATTTTTAAGAAAGCATTTTAATGAAGTTCAATGAATAATTCTTAAATAAATGAATAAATTTGTCATTTTCCATTTGGGCCATTAAAATATTGAATCAAATTTGCGAACCTCTTCTAGCAAGTATATAGGCCTTTATAGCATATGTTTTGTTAGTGAATCTTATATTTCTATGCTTATTTCCCTCTGGTCCAGATATTCTTTATCCTTTATTTTTTAAATTTTATTTCACCTAGTATATACATTACATCAATTAAACCTTCCCTGAAACAATCTAGGGCATAAATAAAATAAAATGAATATGATAATAATTATAACAATGAAGGAGTAGGACCAAGGCCTTAATCTGCTCTCTGTAAAAAAAGGGACAATTTCAAAATGTTTCAAAACATATAAAACAGATAAATGCATCATAAAGCAGACAGAATAAAATGTGATGCGTAAAATCTAGGTATTGAGTATGTAAATTTCAACTATATAATTCTTTCAAATTTGCTCAATGTTTGACACTTTTCATAAAATTTTGGGAAAATAATATTGTCAAATTATTTAGCGATGCATACATATGTATGAAAATCAGAAAGGTTGTTTAGTGATGCTAAACATTAATTCAGCCTAGTTATTTTAGGTAGGAGTAACAGATGAAATAGATTTCATAAGAAGTATATAGGAAGGAAGCATCCAATCATTTTATGACTTTTTAAATTTCTTGAACTGAGTGCTGGACTAGAATAGAGAAATTGGAAATCTTGATGGAAAAGTGGGTCTAGAACAGAAAAATAACCCAACTTAGAAAGATGTGCAAAGGTAATCTCAATTTGGAATATTTACTTATGGAAACAATGTGACTTTTCCAAGACTATATGTATGTACAGTAAAATGCTATTTTATGCCATTGTGTTTAGGTGGACATCATTTTAATGGGAAATATCCTGGCCGTAGAAGAAGAGACCTAGTAAGCTACTGAGGGTGTTAAGCAAGAGACTGCTTCTTCCCTTTTTCTTCTAATGTTCATCTCACACTACAATAAGGTAATGTGCAGCAAGGAAAGTATTGCTTTTTGCAATTAAAATATTCTGTGCTGAGCTCACAATAATGGCTTCTCACTTGTAAATTTCAACAATAACTAATGACCAACTTAAAACTTACTTGAAAATTTGTGTAATTACTAACAGTCTAAGTAAGTAGCACTTTGACTAACGAACAAGTTACAATTCTATTAGGAAACCTATTTTCATAGATTCTACAGATAAAGCAGCAGAAGTCAGCTAGAAGAGCATAACTAATGTTAACAATCCTTCTGAGGTATTTCTGACTTGACATTTTGTTGGATTACAATTGCACAAAACTGTGCCAAGCTGACTACGACTAAGCCATAGAGAAAGTAGTTTATTTATTTATTTTGGTTTTAAGTTTTTCTTGAAGAGAAATAAAACCCTAAACTAGAGTATAGAGTATATAGACCTTTAAATCATATATATAACAGACACAATAACTTGAAGAAGGCATAAATCTAAATATTTTTAAATTATTCTCTTGTGACTAAGGGAGACCATGCATAAGGGAAAAAATTAGGAGTGATTGGTCTGAAACCTTTAACAATAAACTTTCTTTTAAAACAATATTCCAAGCCGGGCGTGGTGGCACACGCTTGTAATCCCAGCATTCGGGAGGCTGAGACCGGAGGATCTGGGTTCGCGGCCAGCCTCAGCTACCTACTGAGGCATTTTGCAACTTAGTGAGACCCTGTTTCAAAATAAAGAATAAAAAATAGGGCTTGGGGTATAGCTTGGAGGTAGAATGCCCTGAGTTGAATCCCCAGTACCAAAAAAAAAAAAAAAATTCCTGTCCAACAACTTAAATACCCAAGATATGCAGTCTAACCCCTTGGCCACTAGTTTCTGTTAAAGTTCTTCACTGTACTTTATGGCATATTTAACTATGTGTACTTAGGAACTAGACAAGACTTATTAAACTGATTTTCTGTGACCTTTACTACTGTTGACTGAAAACAATTTAGTCTGTTTTTAAGTCATTTGAGAACACTGTAAACATTATCTGAAACTTAGGACTGGCCTTACCCATGACCTTTGAAGCTGATAGACAACAACTACAAAAAAAATCTAGTCAAAGACTTTTAAAAGAAAGAGAAAGGCAAGGCTCTCCTCGTATTGAAATGAAAGGGAATACTACACATCTTTAACTATTCTAAGACAAAATTATTTTGTTCTACTGAGATAACCAAATCCCACACCAAGTAAATTAATAAAGCAGAACCATAAACTCCTGAAATTCACTTTGGGTAATTTTGGCTAAAAAGCTATTGCAATGAATTAATTAAAAATAAAAGGTAAAGCTTAATTAATGAAGCATTAGAAATGTTTGACTGAATCTCATCTACAGAGAAACAACACTAAATGATGAAAATGCTCAATTTTTAACAAGCATCATAATTGTCACATCAACTGAAATTTCAAAATAGCTTAAAATAAGTTTCCTACCACCCATAACTAGCTACTAAACAAATCCCCCTCCATCCATATTATCAAAATATGAATATTTAGAATATATCTATGTATTAAATTAATGAAATTTTTAATCCCCTTAAAATCACTTACACGAGCTTCCATAGGCAGAATAATGCCTCCCCAACATGCCTATACCCTAATCCCTGGGACCTATGGATATGTTTCCCTATATGGCAAGAAGACTTTGAAGATAGGATTGAGTTAAGGATCCTGACATGGGGACATTGTCCTGGGCTGAGGAGGCCCAATATAATCACAAATTTCTGAGGAAGGAAAAGGGTCAGAGTTTGAAGCCGGGATGCAATTAGTAAAGCAGAAGGGAGAATCAAGCTAGACCAACACTAAGGGATGTGGGTGGCCTCTAGAAGCTGGAAAAAGCAAGGAAATGGATTCTCCCCTAGAGCCTTCAGAAGGAATGCAGGCCCAGCAGCACCTTGATTTTAGCCTAATGAAACTGATTTCATACTGATTACCTCTAGAACTAGAAGATAAAACTGTGCATTGCTTATGCCAGTAAGATTGTGATAATTTGTTACAGCAGCAACACAAACTAATATATAAGCATAGACATTTACCCCCAAATGATTTTTACTATTTTATCTCTGATGTCACAGAATAGTATTTATGTGTGAAAAAGGAAGCTTAAGAGAAGTAATTAACATGCCTCAAAGCTCCATAGCCAATGATGGTGATAATGATGACAGTAATGGTTAATACTAACATTGAGCCAGGCGTGGTGGTACATGCCTGTAATCCCAGTACCTGGGAGGCTGAGACAGGAGGATTGCTGATCTCATGATAGCCTCAACAATTTAACGAGATTCTGTTTCAAAATAAAAAAATAAAAATTTCTTTCATAAAATAAACATAAAAGTGGATCCAGGCATGGTGGCCTACTCTTGTAATACCAGTACTTGGGAGGCTGAGACAGGAGGATTGTAGGTTCACGGCTAGCCTCAAGCTACTTAGTGAGGCCTTCCACCACTTAATGAGACCCTGTTTCAAAATAAAGAATAAAAAATAGGACTAAGGGTGTAGCTCAGAAGTAGAATACCCCTGGGTTCAATCCCCAGTTATGCAAAAAAAAAAAGTGGGGTATGGCTTAGTGGCTTTCATTAGACATGATGAAATGCATTTCATTCTCACATAGTGACACATGAGAAATGTATTGTAAACTAAGGTCAACATCTTGGTTTCTGGATTGTTTCAGATTCATCTGCCCAACCATCAGATCCCATGAGTGTAGCCTTTTACCACCACACAACATCCCCAAACACATCTGAATTATATTTCAGAATTCAATTAATGTTGGGGGGGGAGAGAGAGAGAGAGAGAGAGAGAGAGAGAGAGAGAGAGAGAGAGAGAGAGAGAGAAAGAGAGAGAGAGAGAGAAATAGTGGGGCAGGATTGGGGAAAAAGATTAACATTACATTTAAGAAAATGAAGCCTAATGTACTTCTGACTTTCCCATGTTGACTACTTTAATATTTTAAATGTCATATCAAATACTTATTTCCTAAAATATTATTAAACCTGGAAAGAAAACAACAGGAAAACATTTGTATCCCTGTTTTGCTTATATATGCACTGGCTCTCCACAGATCCTGAATCATACTAAGATTTTAAAAATTCATTGTTTAGTCCATTAATTACCTTATTTTCTCACTTTTATGGACGACATAGTTTTCTTAGTTATTGAATATAACATTCACTATAGCTGGGCATGGTGGTATAATCTGTGATTATAGTACTTGGGAATCTGAGACAAGAGGATTGCAGGTTCAGCCTCAACTTAGCAAGGCCTTCAGCAACTTAGGAAGACCATGTATCAAAATAAAAAATTAAAAATAGGGTTCAAGGTGTGGCCCAGAGTTAGAAAACTCCAGAGTTCAACCTCTAACACTCCCTAAATTCACTCTTTTGGTGTCTCTATAAATGAAACTGATATTAAAAGAAATGTTTTAAGTAGATAAATATACTCTGTTAGCTAAGAGCTGAGCCAGGTATTCTTCCTCAATTCTTAGTGAATGTGTAATACATCTTTGACAAATTTGAATAAAAGCATATTCAGCCTAAAGTCTACATTTCAAAATCACATAAGAAATCAGCAAAATATTCAAGCAACCAAAGTTGAAATCAATAGAAGTGTTAAAATTTTAAATCAGAATTTTACCAGTGTTGTAGAGTTAATCAATATCTACACAAATGTGATACTAGTGGCACATCAAAACTGTATAAGATCGCAGACTTTTTCAAATAATGATAATGACTAACACTTACTGAATTTTTACTGTCTCAGGCACCAGAGTAAGGAATATAATACATTCATTTATTTAATGAAGATACAATTATTTTTCACACTTTGCTGATGAGAAAACTGAGAAACAGTTGGTAAGGAGAAGACAGTACTCTAGCCCAGATCCACTTTATGCCCAAGTTTTATTCTTAACTGCCTTGGTACACTATATCCTTCCCTTAATGCGAGGTAACCCACTTAAAATTTTAAGTTTTCATAATTATCAATAACATAGAATAGTAAATTCCTTAACTATAGTTAGTTATATTCCAGAAATAAAAAGCATCTAAAATAAGTCTTAAGTAGGTTGAATACATATCATAAGAAAAAACGAAGAATTTTTATTTTGTCAACTATATAATAAAATTATCCATAATGGTGAGGATGAGATTTTAAAGATTAACATATTTCAGCAATAATTTTTATTCTGTAGAGGCCGTGTAGAATAATTAGAAACCATAAGATCAACCTCACGAATATTATGATTTAACATAGCAGCCCAATTTCATTAATCAAGATCAAATCCAATTATTTTAATTAATACTCTAAATACTAGGTCTTTCCTTTCATTCAGTAGCATCCAGTTTGAATCTCAGTGGAACAGAATTAAAAGCTTCTGGCAAGATATAAGAAATATAAAAATATTTACATAATTAACATAATTTTCATGTAAAGAGTATAAATTGATTAACATTTCATCTATATTAAACACATTGAAAAATATCTTAGTATTATACTTAATTTTTTCTTATCATTATTACTAACATTCACTGAATGATTATTAAGTGTCAGGGGTTGCGGAAGGCATTTTATACATATTATCTCTGTTAAGGCTCACAACAATCTGACATAAATATCTCTGTTATTTTGATTTGGCAGATTAAACATAGTTTTTTTTACTGTGGACTACCACTTGCCATCTCAGTTCTTGTGCTCTAGGAAATATACACTGAATGAAACATTGTACATAATGTTCCTATGTGTTATTATAGTATACCTTGTTGGATAGGATCTGCACTCTCCTTTTCTAGATGAAAGATATCTTACTTTATTTTATTATGCTTTTAGTATGCTGCTTGGCAGAAGTGAACAGAACAACACTTAGGTTAAATTTTAGTGCAAATGTTGCACTGCAACACATACATTGCTATAGTTTAATGCCTCTCCTTTTATTTATCTCTCTTTTGCAGAAGAAAAATTCCCAGTTAGCATTTATTTCTAAGATCACTGCAGTCTTGTTTATTTTCTCACCTTTCCAATTAAACTGCATTCAGTAAAATCATCAGTAATAGCCTAATTGCTAAATATAATTGAACATGTTATTTCATTTCTCATTTCACTTAACCTCATTTTAGCACATGACACCCTGACCACATTCTTATTCTTTAGTCATCTTATTCATAAACTTTTTTTTGTTTTGCAGTACTGGGGATTGAACCCAGGGGCATTCTACCTCTGAGCTACAACTCCAGTCCTATTTTTTAGTCTTTATTTTGAAACAAGGTCTCAGTAAGTTGTGGAGGGCTACACTAAGTAGCTGAGGCTGGTGGCAAACCCAGATCCTCCTGTCTTAGTCTCCCAAGTACTGGGATTACAAGCATGCACCACCATGCCCAGTTCATTCATAAACTTCTGAGATATCATTCTCTCTGCATTCTCTTTCTAAAACTCTAAGTACATCTTTGAACTTAAATCATCATAGCTTCTCAAACTGAGGTCAATGGATACATAGGGATTAATAGACCTAATTTCAGTGACTCAGGAGTTCTCTTCCCCAACAAATTATGAGAAATCTTAGGGCGTGTACTATGCGTTATTTTTTTATTCTAATAACTAATACAAGGTATGCAATAGAATAGGTGCTCACAAATATTTACCAAACTTACGAATGTCAAAAACTACACATTACACCATGATTATGTATTATAATGCAAATTATCAAAAACATTATAGGTGGTTTTGGAGAAGAGAATAAAACCTCCAACTAAAAAGTCAGTGGGTAATTTTCATGGTAGAATATATAGATTGCAAATATTTCACTTAGGAAAGATCCAAAACTCTATATTTGTAACTTTGTTTTGAGGATTATGATAGACACTGAGGACACAATATTCAAACATATTCCTAAGCGGTTTACACTATAGCTGGTGAGGCTGGATGAACCAGTGAAATAAGAAGAACAATATGTAATATAAAATTATATGCTTGAAGACTTGGGGAGATGGCAACTGAGTAAGACCCTAAGGCAAACTTGCCTCTAGCTCATCTCAGGGCCTTCAAGTTAATCAGCATCTCACATCCCAGGATAACTTCATGGGAGATGGGAACTAAAGACAGAGAAATCCAAAAATATTTACAAGATTGCCTTTAAGCACCAAGGCTGAAAAAGGAAAAGGAAGTAACAAATCCCTAAGCACCACAACCCCCAGCTTAGAAGATCCTCTTCCCAGCAGCCAGCAGTCAAGGCCAGCCCCTCCCAGATCCTCCCCACCACTCTGCCTAGTTACCAAAGTAGGAAACCCAGCAGGCAGGGAACAGGAGGGAACCACAGCCCTAGAGCAGCACTCACATCTCTTCTAAGCAAGCCTCAAACCAAGAGGAAAGAAAAAACCCAGCAAAAGACTATCCAAAGTCAAAATGTGACTCAGCTCTTCTCTGACAAAGTTCTACTCAGTCATAAAGGAGAAAAAAATTATGTCATTTGCAAGGAAATGGATGGAGCTGGACAAAATTATAAATAACTATCATTTTTAAACCTACTTAGGATATTTTTAGTCTATACCACTGGTTTAGCATATGCTTTATTATTATTATTATTATTATTATTATTATTATTATTATTGATGCATTGTACTCATACATCTTGATGCAGTTCAGGGTGATAGAGACATACATGCACAGTATTTGTTGAGTCCTCCCCTAGTTCCCATCCCACTTCCTCTCCCTCCCCACCTTCCCTTGCTCAACACAGTGATTGGCTTTGATAAGTTTGTGATGGTGGGAACCTAACTGAGGGAGGGGGGAGGAAGACTTGAAGAGGGAAACACCTCAATGGACATGATGTCCATACACAAACTTACTCCTTCCTATTTGTGTAATTTGTAATGCAGGATGAATAACCATACCTATTAATCTTCTGGGTCATCTAATTTGACCTCTGTTCCTAGAGAGTTTCTTTATAAGTTTGATACCTTAGGAATTTTGTTACAGTGATGTAAAGCTGACTAATGCAGTCACTAAATACTGTGTCATCATCTTTTAATATAAATAAATAATATAAAAGCAACAGAGCCAATTAACCAGGGACTGAAAACTCCAAAACTGTGAACCAAAATATACAGGTATAAGATGAGCACTTTCCTCCTATGCATGCTTCTTTCTAATAACTAATAGAAGATATGCAATAGAATAAGTGCTCACAAATATTTACCAAACTTACGAATGTCAAAAACTACAAAAAAACAAAAACAAACAAACAAACAAAAAACTACACATTTTTGTTCTAGGCAGATCGGTTCCCCAATAATTCCATGAATACTCTCTGCTCATTCTTGCCTGTGTAACTTTGGTCATGTTATTCCTTTCCTCAGAAATTCCTTTACAACCTTAATATTTAAAGTATGGTTTCCATTGCAATTTCTGCATTTTCGAGGATCCTTCCTTGATTATACAAAATTATGCTAAGTGAGATTAATCAGTCACCTAAAGTGAAAGGTCGGATGTTTTCCTTCATATGCAGAAGCTAGGGAGAAATTGGGACACAGTAGGGACTCCAGACAAAGGGGAAGAAACCTCAGTGGCTCTCCCTCAACCACCTAAGATTTCTAATTAGGCTCCACCTCATAATGTTTCTACCATATCCCAATAGTGCTAAGCTGGAGACCAAGGCTTTAAGGGACTTTTAGGTAGTACTGGGGATGAAACTTTGGAGCATTCTACCTCCAAGCTACCTCCCTGGACTTTATTTTGAAATAGGGTGTTACTAAGTTGCTGAGAGTCTTGCTACATTACTGAGGCTGTCCTCAAACCTGGGATCCTCCTGTCTCAGCCTCTCCCAAGTACTAGGATTACAGGTGTACACCACCACACACAGCTTACTTAGCCAAGTTTTAAAAAGAGAAAAGCAAAAGAAATTCAGTCTTTCTGGATAGTTTGTAAGCACAATGACTGTTGCTTCTGAAAAGACAGGTAATCTGTTTTGGGGGTATTTGTTGGATTCTGTTTAAAGTGCAGCCATTATTGGACAATCACTGATTCTATTAAATGATTCAGTGATTTTCCAAAGCACTGAGAAATGTTTTTACTTGAAACTGATTCCATACTAAGTGGAAACTCTTGAACTGACATAATAATGGTATCTCAAAATGGGTATTTATATCTGATATTGACCTATAAATAAAAAATTTGCAATAACATAGTTTTCTATTATTTAAACTTGTAAATGATATAAAGTTATTTTCTATTCTTTTAGATAACAGGAATTCAGAGCAGCTACTTTACTTATAGACTCAGTGAATTATTTATTAAGAATATAATTAGGACTGGGCATCTTATAACTCTAAGGAGATGTATTTATTACTTCAAGGAGAAGCAATGATTAATTTACTGATGGCATAGATAATTCCATACTTTATTTTTGCAATTTTAACATATGAATTTATAGTATTTCATGTTATTTGGATAAAATAAAATATTAAATATGTTTTCACTCTGCGATGACCCTGGAACAGTAAGTTGCTACAATTTCACCTTTCCTTGCTTTTCATTTAACTCTCTTTTGGAACTTCCAACAAAACCTTTAGAAATAAGTCAGTTTTATGTTCATTAGCATTCTTGTGATATCTTGTAGGCAAGTCTGTATTTTTTTAAACTGAATTTGAAACTTGTGGTTAAGATTCATTTACAAAAAAAATGGCAATAAGAGGGATGCCATATGGAGGGATATTTGGGAATAGAAAACTACAATAATAACCACTAGCAACCATTACTAATATCAGAGGAATTTTCTGAATTTGATTTTTTTTTTGCAGTACTGGGGATTGAACCCAAGGGCATTCTACCTCTGAGCCATACCCCCCAGTCCTATTTTTTTACCCTGCATTTTGAAATAGGGTTTCACTAAGTTGAGGAGGGCCTAAATAGTTGAAGCTGGCCAAGAACCTGAGATCCTTCTGTCTCAGCCTCCCAAGTGCTGGGTTTACAAGCGTGTGCCACCACGCCCAGCTTGATACATTCTTTTTAAAAGGTATAAAATTAAGAGTCAATTCAGTGGATAATCAAAGGAAAGGCATTAATTGGGGATGCCTAACTATATCCCAGTCAAACAACGTTATATGTATTAAAGGTCATGGTAGAGTTTGTGAGAGAATTAAGGTAGGATAAAGAAGGCAAACTAATATATTTTTTTCTAGACTATATAGTATATAGTCTTCAGTTGACAACCTTCTTTCAACAGCATGTAAACATCTGCATACACATTCCCACACCTGTACCCCTCATATTATATACACTGTTAAATTCACTGCTATGACTGCATTTAGAAATCAACTTCTAATTTATGTTATTAACCATTTCAAAGTAGATTTGCTTAACATAATCTAAAATCTTATAAATGTATAGCAGTATCATTTCCAGTGATTATAAAAAATGGTGGAAAGACTGGCTATTGCAATAGATGAAGTTGCAGAAAGTAATGCAAGCGCATGTGAAATTCTGTAGACATGTGACATAATGTGCATACATTAGCATATGATTAAGGGAATTTCAGTGAACTCTGGCTATTCAGATGAAGTAATATACAAGTTCGTAAAACAGGTAGTTTCAGTCCTGGATCTTTTCTTATTACCTCACCAGCCTCAATTTACTTATCTTTAAAATATAGATGCCAGAATTTCTATCTTCCATAGAGTAGTTATGAAGTCCTGATAAAACAATATGTATAGGAATATTCTTTGAAAAACAATATACTATACAATTAATTAATTCTGTTAACCTAACATTTTTAATTACCCAGGGATTATGATTAATACAGTAGCAAATTGTAAGAGTTTGGATTTAAAATATCCCACAGACCTCATGGTTAGAGGAGGCATCCACGTTTGGAGGCAGGCAAGGAAACGATGAATCCCTATCATGTGACTGGGTATAGCATCTATTCTGGGTTACCAATCCGCAGTATCTGACTCTGACACTCTCACTCCTCTCTCTCTCTGTGTTTCTTTTTTCTCTCTGATCCCCACTATGATGCCCTAAGGATTTCCAGCCCTGGCTCCTGCTTGAAAAAAAAAAAAATATATATATATATATATATTTGGACTTTGTATATGTTATGTGTGTATGTATGTGTGTGTGCGTGCACACACACACACACACACACACACACATAAATATCCAGATCAGTGAACAAATAAAACCTTTCTTCCTCTAAGTTTTGCATGCCAAGTGTTCACATCACAGTGGTGAAAGTACTGATGCACAGATAAATGGGTGACTCCAAAAATTCTCTAGAATTCAACTTAAAATGTAAAATTTATGCTTTACAAAAACACTCTTATCTCAAGAAAGAGTGACACAGCAATTCAGTGATATCAACAGTATGAAAAAATAATATTCTAACTTAAATGTGTCCATCGTAAGGAAAGACTATGGAACACATATGATTTGGGTTTAGTGCTTAAGGAAAAATAGAAAGAAGATATGGAAAAGAAAAAAAATCTTTTTTATTTTGGGGTACCTTAGATTTATTTGTTAAGTTTAGTCTGAGTCAACCCAGCCATAAAGCCTTTCTTTATATCTTTTTAAAAATTATTTTTCCTCTTTTTGTACCTTCAAGCATGAAGGAAAGTAAGGGCCCAAAATGTGGGAATAATAAGAACAATGTAAAACCACTTCAACTTTTATTTTCCCAGAAAATAAAATTTAGACTGTACTACAGCCCCATGATATGCAAGAACATGATCTTAGTGCAGTCATGTTGGCACTCACCTGTAATCTAAGTACTTTGGAGGCTGAAACAGAAAGATCAAAGTTTTGAAGCTAGCCTCAGCAACTTAACAAGGCTCTCAGCAACTTAGCAAGACCTTATTTCTAAATAAAAATAACATAGAGGTTTGGGGATATAAACCCAAAAGTTAGAATGCCCCTGGGTTCAATTGCCAACATCACATATACAAACACACATACATACCTAAACACACACACTCACACACACACACACACACACAAAAACACACACATACACAGTCTTACCTTTGTAGGTTATCCCATTGGTTTAGAGGTAATAATTATTATTCAATATGTTTAGCAAATTCCTTACTTAAACAACAAAAATACATTACTTTTCAAATTATTTATAATATAGATAAAATAGAAGTCACTACTAAAAATCAATTTTGATTGACAGACCCCAAAGTTAGCTAGTAGGAAACAAAATGGAAATTGGGGAACAAGAGAGAGAACCTAAAATTAAAATATTAGAAATATCAATAAATACATCATTAATGAAGAAAGTTCCCTAGTGATGGTTTATCACTAAAAACAGTCTTCATGTCTTACATGAAACATTACTTGTGTATACTAAAAAGATGCCATGGTAAACGATTTAAAGTGGAAGTAAGTCTGAAAATCCACAATCATGAAAATAAAACTTCCACACTCAGTAACCAAATAGTATTTTAATGTAAAATCAACAGCCCTAGTGTGAACTTAAAAATAAGTACATGGACCAATATGCTGAACTTTAAATTTACATAACCTATATGTGAGGGTGTGTATTAAGGTTTTTATGTATTTTATACATATTTAACGAAAGTCATGGTTAAATAACCTAGTATATATAAGTTTATAGTTATGAATAACATTAAGTTATTTTATGTGTTCTATATTATAGACTATCTAAACATTAAAAGTTATTAATTGCTTAAGGGCCAAGTATATGATGGAATATTTTAAATTTTTATTGACTTTCAATGAGGATCACATTCTGCTTGATATTAATAATGTAAATCCATTTATATCAGTTGGAAATGAAAAGCTTTTGCATCCTTGACAATAAATCTACTGCATATTGGATTTCTTACGAACGTGTCTTAGTGCCAGGCATGGTAAAACATGCCTGTAATCTCAATACTCTGAGGATCTCAGGTTAGAGGCCAGGCTCAGCAATTCAGTGAGACCCTCAGCAACTTAGCTAGACTCTTTCAATATAGATTAAAAATTGCATTGTTACAGAGCTAGAAAAATATATGTATGAAAAATGATAATAGCCTTACACTGAGTAAAAATAATACTTATAAGCATGTGAAGATGTGATCATTTGTGATGTTACTTGTATATATACATATCTTTTGAAATGTTGAAAGGAAAATAGTACTTTATATTCTTTATCATATCACTTTTTGTAAGTGTTGAATATATTCCTGTTTATTTTTCTATGTTTTGTTTTGTAGCCTTGAAGCAGTGTTTCAAATATTTTTGAATGTATAAAATAGGAGTAAATGCCCTACATGATGTGATGCTGCATTACATAGCAAACTGTGTGCATATATTCAACGTTGTCTCTTGAAAAAAATTAAAGATTACAATAAAATAAAAAATGGCTGGGAGGATAGCTTGGAGGTAGAACCCAGTACCAAAATAAATTGACAATATTAAAAATTAATTAAAGATTAAAAAAGTGGGGATACAGCCCAGTGGCAAAGAGCCCCTGTGTCTAATCTCCAGTACCACAAAAATATTTTAGAATTATGAACACATTCTTTGACACAATAAAATTCTAAAAAATGAGAGAGAAAAACTGAATATAAGAGAACCAGGAAAGTGGAAGAAAAATCAACTTATTCAGAAAATGGTTATGTTTTAAGAGCTAACATAAGCCTGTATATTGAGAATTACAAATACTACCCAGGCCAAGAATCAAATATAACTATTTCAATGGATAACTGTAAAATTGATCATACATGTGAAACTGAAGCTCTAGTTTATTATAATCTTTTGACATAATCACCATTTTTATAAGATTTTAAATCTCTGATCTTTACTATAAATATGTGTTGGATAACCTCTCATCTAGTCTACAATCTTAACTGCAAATGGTCTCCCAAAACACAAGTAAAAGATAATTTAAAATAAGAACCTACCATTCAACTAAAGAGAACTGCCTCCTTCAAAAAATAATCTCTTATCTCACTACCCGAAAACATCTATGAAGAGTATCTTTATGTAGTCTCATACTATTTAAGAATTTCTGAAAGTAAGGAAACTGTAGAAGATATGTAGCATCTCCAGTTGTTAGAATGAATAAAGAAAACTGACAAGTCTATAAGAGAAATGGAAATTCAATTTCAACACTAAATTTTTTTATATATTATTTAAATAGCCTTTCAAAAGCAGGCTAGAACTTGAAAATTGACATCCAGAAATAACCATTTATACTACTTTACAAACACACACACACACACACACACACACACACACACACACACACAGTGACATGAAACAATTTTAAAAAGCACCCAAATGTTATAGGTGCATTGTAACCATACATCTTGATGAAGTTCAGAGTGATAGAGACATACATGCAAATTTTAAAAAATCAAACAGTAATAATAATACTTAACATATAGAGCATTTAATATATACTGGGCATTGGTTCCAGTTTTACATATGTATTCATTCAATTCTCACACACACAAAAAAAAAAAACCTGTGAAATTGGTACTGCCATCAAGCCCAATTCTCAACTAAGAAAAAGGATATAAAAAAGTGGGGCAATTCAAACTGGCAGTCTGTTTCCTCATTTCTTTTTCTTAGAATTTATCCCTCTCTCCCTCTCTCCATCTATCTATCATCTATTTTTATCATACTAGGGATTGAGTCCAGTACCATTCTACCTCCAAGTGACACTCCCAGCCCTTTTTATTTCTTATTTTCTAAACAGGTTCTAGCTAAGTTACTGAGGGTCTCTCTAAGTTGCTGGCAGTGGCCTTGAACCTATGATCTTCCTTTCTTAGCCCCCCAAGTACTGGGATTACAGGTGTGTGCCACTATTTCCAGCTAGAAATTATAACTTTTAACATCAAACATTCAACAACTGAAACATTTGCTTAATGTTTACAATGTTTGCACTAAATATCTACAAGTACAGCCATTTCATTTGAGGCTCCCCTCCTCTCCCCTCCCCCCCCCTCCCCTCCCCTTCCTTCCTTCCTTCCTTCCTTCCTTCCTTCCCTCCTTCCTTCCTTCTTTCCTTTTTTTTGAGAAATTAGAAGATTTAAATATTTTCAGAAATATCAAAGCCCAATGGCAAAGACTTTATAAGATGAAACTACTTAAAAGGGCACCAATTGCTTATTTTCCCCCAAGAGGGTTCAATCAAAAAGTAAAATATTAAGGACCCCCAAAACTGTCTTAGTATTGATTACCAAGGTCAAAATGTATAAAAGAATGGTGTAAAGTATATTTTTGTTCTATTCCTAAGGAGCCTAAAGTCCATAAGAGCAGTGAAATTTTAGTAACATTCAATCAGTAATGTTCAGCCAAAGTTAATATTGAATTAATAATACTAATTATACTAGAAAATATTCATTAAACTCTTTTCTAGTACCAAGCACCCTAGTAAATGCTCTGTATTTATTAACTCATTTAATCCTTATTTTAAAAAAAACACTATAAATTCACTACTATTACCATCCTCACTGTACAGAGGAGAACAATGGTAAAAGCAGTTTGTCTTTTGGTATAATTCAAAGGTATATGAAAGAATGACCAATATTTTTGCGTGTGATACTGAGACGTGAACCCAGGAAGTTCTATCTCTGAGCTACACCCTCAGCCTTTTTATTTTTTTATGTCTCTCTAAGTTAACATGAACTGGCCTCAAACCTGCGATCCTCCTGTCTTAGCCTGCCAAGTATGAAAAACTCACCATTCTTAAGGAAGTCTGAAATATATTCTTTGGTCTGCTAAGAATTATGACCCTTCTCTAATTAATTCATATCCTTAAATTAAAAAATATATATTCAGATCCTCAGTGTCACTGGACATGCTTTATAGCTTTACATGGACCTCACATTCCTCAAAGGCATCTACTTCATGCTACACATTAGCACATATGAATTCCATATTCAAAGTAAATTCTTCACTTACCTGCCTCAGCATTAATTTGTACTCAAGTTGTTCTTGTCCAAGCACAATCTTCTCTTGTGTTTAGCTTGTTTCTCCTACTTTCCATTTTCACTTCTACTGCTGCCACTCTGGGCTATCAGTTTTAGTGAAGAGCCTCAAACATGATCTCTCTGGATCTAGTCTTCTCCATCTTATTCAACAAATATTAATTTGGCATTTATTAAGTGCCCGGTGTTGTAAAATCAGTGGTAAATGAAAGAGACATTTACTCATGGTCTATAGAGGTTAATGCTTGAGAATATCACTCATTGAAAACATCAAATAAATCCCACTATATTTGAAACAATTCCAATTTCAACAACTTTGTATTGAAGGACTTTGAAATGTGGCCCCAAATTATTTTTACATATATTTTTTTCAGTACAAGCCAACACAAGCTCGCTAATATGGTCAGGGAAATCTCGTTTTCCTTCAAATATGAAATATTTGTTCTTATATCTGCTATTTCTCAGAATGTTTCCTTCATGTGGATTTTTTCACTGTCTTCTCCTTAATCACAAAGCACATTTATTGCCCTCTCAGTAAGAAATCATATTTCTGCCCTGTCATAAAATTATTCCTCATTACTCCAGTTATTGTATTTCTTCTTTGAACAACTCAGAGCTTAGTTTTTATACCAGTGTTTCCAAATTTTGGCTTCAAGGTACATGAGGGCACGTTGATAGTATGTTATAGCATATTTAAGACCATATCATGATTTCAATTCTTTCATTTAATCTAAAAGAGAAATTCACAAAAATTGCATTACACAGAAATAGATGCAAGGTTCAAATTTGTAGGTGGAATTATGTGTTCATTTAAGTATTGGATATACATGTATATATAACATATATATGTAGTACATAGACATATATACATATTTCATACCATAATATATACAAGGTATATTAATTTTACTTAGCAAATATTTATTTAAAGTATAATAAAAACATCATCATATAAGATAAAGAACCAAAATATATCAGTTCCCTTAACTCCATTTTGTAACTAATAATAATAATAATAATAATAATAATAATAAGAAGAAGAAGAAGAAGAAGAAGAAATATCAAGAGATAATTTAAGAGTGGCAGAATTCTAATGTGGCCCACAGGATTGCTTGCCCTTTGATGTAGATACACTGCATAATATTCAGGACAGCAAATTTAATAATTTCTCGTTAATTTTTTGACTGACATAATGTTTGTACATATTTATGAGGTATAATGTGTTATTTTGATTCATGTATACATTTGGTAGTGATCAATTCTGGGTGATTAGCATATTCATCACCTTAAACTTTAATCATTTCTTCATGGTGAGTACATTCATATTACTCTGTTTAACTATTCGGAGGTACATAATGCATTTTACTCCCATGGTTAGATTACATGGCACAGTTAACCTTGAAAAAAGGAGATCATCCAGGTGAGCTTGATTTAAAAGTAGACAGTTTCCTCCAGCTAGTCATTAAGGAGGAAGTCAGAAATGTGAAATATAGGAACGATTCAACATGCTGTTGTTAAAGGGGGGAGATCTAAGAAGGAATATGGGTGGACATTTTAGCTGAGAATCATCCATGGCTGACTGCCAAGCAAGGAAAACAGGGAACACAATCTACAACTGCAAAGAACTGCTTTTTTCGACAACCAGAATGAGATTGAAAGCAGATGTTTCCCAGAACCTCCAGGCAAGGGCTTAGCCTGCATGACACCTGGATTTTATTCTGAGAAGAAAACCCGGTCATGTCATGTTAGATTTCCAACTTAACAAAATTTTGAGTTAGAAAAGATGTTTTAAGCCACTACATTTGTGATAATTTGTTACACAACAACAGAAAACTAACATGTTAGCCTTTGGGGGCAAAAATATGAAACTGCGAATATGGCAACAAAACTTCTCATGTGTCAAAAGTCAACATTTGAAGATAAAAACGTATTTTTACTTGAATCATGTATTCCTCTTAAAATACTGTCGTCTAGGGCTAACACACTAGTTTATATAATGTCTAAAATACTCCTCCACTACCCAGAACTCTTCTAAAAAATTTCAATCTTTTCAAACTTCTCTGATTTTTGTATACATGCTGAGAAATCCTATTATTAACTCCTAGCAAGGATGAATATATGGTATGAGAATAACTCCAAGCCCCGAAATATCATTTATTTTTAAAAGAACTCATTTCACAGACCATCAATTGTCATGGGTTGAATTGTGTATATCCACAAAATACATGATGAAGTCCTAAACTCCAGTCCATCAACATGTGAACTTCTTTGAAAATAGAGTAATTGATGATGTAATTACTTAAGACAAGGTCATATGATTGGTATTCTTATAAGAAGATTGGAGACAGACTCAGAAGGAAGATAGCCATACAAAAACAGAGGTAGAGATTAAAGCTACGCTACCACAAGCCAAGGAATATTGGGGCTTCCAGATGCTGAGAGAGTTAATGAAGGATTTTCTTCCAGAAGTTTTGGAGGGAGTGTGGTCCTGCAAATACCTTGACCTCCATAACTTTGAGAAAACACATTTCTCTTCTCTACAGCCACTAAATTTATTGTATTTTGACACAGAAATGCTGGGAAACTAATGTAGATTCTGGTAAAGGTGGATGGTGTGCTGCTGCAACAAATACCTAAAAACTGGGTGGCAGCTTTGGAATCAGGTAATGGGTAGAGGCTGGACAAATTTAAGGATTTAATAGATAAAACCTTTAACAATTTTAATGCACTGTGGGTGAAAATATAGATGTTACTTGCTGTCTCAGTGAGGTTTCGGAATTAGGAGAGGATAGATTCACAGAAAGTTTCTATTATCTTAAAGAATATATGCATAATCATGAAGAGACTGTTACTAGAAATATGAACTTCGAAGGTACTTCTGGAAAGTTCTTGAATGGAGATGAATAACTTCTTATTTGAAATTGGAGAAAAGGTGATCCTTGTTAATAAAGTGGCAGAATAATTGTCTGAATTACGTTCTACTTTTGAATAGAAAGCAGAAGTTGTAATGGTGTACTTGAATATTTGGCTGAAGAGATTTCCAGAGAGTGGAAAGCACAGCCTGGTTTTGCTTTGCCACTTATAGTGAAATGTGAGAGGTAAAAGATAAATTGAAGAAGGAACTGTTAAACAGAAAGGAACCAGCGCTTGATTTGGAAAATTCTCAGCCTATCCAAATACTGTGCTCTGGAAAATAGGCCAAGGATATAGCTGGACAGCCACTTGCAGAAGAGATTAAAGCATGTGACATGTGGATCCAATCACTCATCTAAGCAGCATCAATATATAGAGATGTTTTCTAGGAAGGATCTGTGTAAAACCTTATATTTAGTGGGGAAGATCCCTCATCAGTCCAGGGAAGACCAAGGCTTTTGAGTATTTTTTATCAGTAGAAAAACTGGCCGGCTGAGGTGGCGCTCGCTTGTAATCCCAGCATTCGGGAGGCTGAGACCGGAGGATCCAGGTTCGCGGCCAGCCTCAGCTACCTAGTGAGGCACTCCACAACTTAGTGAGACTCAGTTTCAAAATAGAGAATTAAAAAAATAGGGCTGGGGGTATAGCTCGGAGGTAGAATGCCTCTGAGTTCCATCCCCAGTACCAAAAAAAAAAAAAAGAAAACTGCCAGCCTTAACTAAAATATGTAGAGACAGAATGAAATAAAGGAAGACTGGCTTCAGCAGCAAAGACACAAATGCAAAGGCTGGGCCTGATGAGACCTCGCTGGGTAAAGTGGTTGGAACCTATCCTCCAAGAGGCCAGAGAACTAACCATCAAGTCATACTTGTGTTTCTCATACACTGAAACCTCAAAGAATTGTTCCACCTGGGGTTTGGACATGCTTAGGATCCATAATTTATTTTTTCATTCCAATATATTCCTTTTAGAATAGGAATATATTTCCTATGCCTGTCTCATCATTGTATTTCAGAAGGAGATGACTCATTTTCTCGGTTTTGCAAGTCAACAAATGAAGAATTGTTCACCAGAATAGAAAATACCCAGAATCTCAGTAATACCCAATTTAGTTTAAAGGCAATATTTTTGATTTATTGAGTCAACTATATTGACAAGATTTTAGACTTAAAGTTGACACTGATGCTGGGCCAGGTTAATATTTGGGGGAAGGTAGGTGTGGTGGTGCACGCTTATAATCCCAGTACTTGGGAGGCTGAGACAGGAGGATCACAGGTTTGTGGCTAGCCTCAGCTACTTTTTGAGGCCCTCCGCAACGTAGTGAGACCCTGTTTCAAAATAAAGAATAAAAAACAGCACTGGGGTATAGCTTGGAGGTAGAATGCCCCTGGGTTCAATCCTCAGTACCAAAAAAAAAAAAAAAAAACCAAAAAACAAACAAACAAACAAACAAACAAAAAACTGTTGTGCATTGAGTTGCATCACTCAAAGTAATATGTTGAAGTCCTAATCTCCAGTACCTCAGAATGCAAACTTTTGGAAATAAGATTATTGGATATATAATTAAGTTAAAATTAGGTCATTCTGGGGTAGCATGGGCCTGTAATCCAATATGACTGGTATTCTTGTGAATAAAAGAGACACAGAAGGAATACAGTCATCTGAAGTTGTAGGCAGAGATTAAACTTGTGCTATGAGAAGCCAGGAAACAACTAGAGGTACCAGAAGCTGGAATATGTAAGGAAGGATTCTCTTCTAGAAGCTTCTTTTAAAGAATGTCCTACCAATACATTGACTTGTGATTTTACACTCCGTAATTATGAGAGAATGAATTGTATTGGTTTTTTTTTGTTTGTTTGTTTGTTTGGGTTTTTTTGCGGTACTGGGGATTGAACTCAGGGGCGTTCTACCTCCGAGCTATACCCCCAGCCCTATTTTTTATTCTTTATTTTGAAACCGAGTCTCACTAAATTGCGGAGTGCCTCACTAGGTAGCTGAGGCTGACCACGAACCCGGATCCTCTGGTCTCAGCCTCCCGAATGCTGGGATTACAAGCGTGTGCCACCATGCCCGGCTTAATTGTATTGTTTTTAAAGCACTAGTTTGTGGCATTTTTCTATGGCAGCACTAGGAAACTACGTATTCAATCTTTACAGATAATATGTACATTTAGATAGTAATTGGACAATTGTTATTACTTATAGAATCCAAAGTTTATGGAATCACTCATATTTAGGAGCCATATCATCTTTTACTTCCCCCTTGAAATCTATAGTAGTTCTATGTTTGGATTATCTCAGAGGACAGAAAGCAACATCATAATGCAATGTACTGACAATTTATATTCAATAAAACAAGATGGTGCTATTGGATCATTTCTGTCCTTACCTGAGTATAGTAAGGATACACATTCATTGGTATTTTAGGTAAGTAAAGTGAAAACATCTGTTAAGATAGCACATATTGTTCATGATATGTTTAACATTTCATTTCTTGTTAGTCTTGACCCATGGGATTAAATTTTAGGTTGTCAGTGTGTATTATAATCTTGTCTCACATTTTTAAAATTTAGAATCCAATTTCAATCATGAACCTACAGACTTCAAGTAAAAAGGAATATGTAACTTATTATATGCTCAGAAAAATATTATAACGAAACAACTTTTAAAAGCAAAATCCAAAATGATTAATGTTAGATGACAGTTGAAATATTTTGAAGGTAGGTTTCATTTATTCATTAATTTCAAGGTAGAATTTTACTGGGGAATCAGAATCTTTTTAAGTCCTTGTCAAAATTCTACCTTTTTCTTAATTGACATAGTCATACTGATGACAGGTAGGTAGATATACACCAGATAGGTGGATAGATAGATGATAGGCAGATATAGATTTAACTTCATATCTTACTCTAAAGATTTTATATTCCCCAGGAATTAACTAGATATACACCAAAGCTGTGTGATCTGTCACGAACACAACAAAAATCATAATAACATGTACATTTCTATAGTCAATCACTTGCCTTATCCAATGGTAAGCCACCGTACATTATGATGCTGGGAAGATAGCCAGAAATCTTAGTGCTTCAAGAGATGTGAGATGTTGGTGAAGGGGAGCTGGAAGTTGAAGGAAAAACTACTAATATTTGAAAAAATTTCTTTTATAGGTCAGACTCTGAATTAGTAATATTCTATATATTACCTTATGTGAACCTCATGGTAAAAAATTCTATGAAAGAAATGTTATTAGCCTTTAACTGAGGTTCCAAAAATTAGTTAACTTTGAAAGATGTGCTACACACACCTGTAATCCTAGTACTTGCGAGGCTAAGACATGAGGATCATAAGATAGGGGCCAGCCTGAGAAATTTAGCAAGACCTAATTTTTTATCTCAAAATATAAGAAAATTTAAAAGGGGTGGGGATGCAGCTCAGTGGTAATTCACCCCTGTGTTCAATCCCCAGTACCACAAAAAAAATTAGTTAACCTGTTTGTACATGTTCAATTAGTACATATTCCAACTAAGGTCTGCATGCCACAATAGTCTATAATTTTTCAACTACATTTGATTTCTCTTAATAAAAATATAACCTGGCATCTATATACTTTGATATAAGGTAATATAAGTATATATATGTATATAAGTATAAGTATATGTATATAAGTATACATTAATACTTCCAGGCAAACTTTAGTGTCAATTTATAATTCATACTTTCTAGTCAAACTTGAGTTCTAAATAAAGTCCTGAAATTGTTTATGGAGTAAATCAAACCAAACTTTAGGAAAACAATGACTTTGAATTTTTGTAGTTTCAAAGAGCACAGAAATATAATGATTCAAAATTATGAAGTCAAAGGTGACATAAAATAAAATAATTATTTATATGGGGCAATGACTCAGGGTTGGGCATGAATAATCCTGATCAAATTCTTATAATCTCTAAACTATCTTTGATCTTCCACATGGCTTGGCTTTAGACACTTTCAATGCACACTAGATGGACCTCGCAAGTTTGGTGTCATTTGGTGTTCATGAAATTTTCAAATTAAGGAGATATCAATTTCTTTTTTTATGTTGAATTCTAGTAGATCACATGCAGCTGATTAAGGAAATATTTATCCACAACCTATAGTAGTCTTTCCTATTCCACTGTTTCACTTCACATTTTCAGTTACCTATGACCAACCATTGTCCAAAAATATTAAATGGAAAATCCAGAAATAGGCAACTTGTAACTTTTATTACAGTATATAATTGCAATTATTCTATTATATTATTGTTGTTGATTTCTTGCAGTGCCTAATTTATAAATAAAACTTTATTATTTGTATGTGTGTATAGAAAAACATTTATAAATTTTGGTATTATCCACATTTTCAGGAATCCCCTGTGTATACTAGAATAGTTCTAAGCAGGTAAGAGAGGACTAATACAGTTAAGTTAGAAAACTTTTAGTCTTTAAAGCCTTGAAACATGAGTTCTTGTTCTATGGCAATGCCTTTAATTAATTAGTAAAGATACTACTTAAATTGTAAGTTGATAAATCCCTAGATTTAATTCATAATTTGCACTGTAAAGAATTTACTCTCTCCTATAGAAAATTAGTATGTATTGGATATTCATTCTATTTTGTATGTGGCATATATAGTTTGTGAATTTGTATATGATTATATTTTAACTGGAATACTTTTTAATCAAGAAAATTGATATTAAAGCTAACGAAATACAAAGAGGAATATTTTCTGATTGCTAAGCATAATCCTCAAGTCATACTAGTAATAGATATAGCCATTTTAAAATAAAGAAATCATTAATGTTATAGACTATAGCACCTGCTTTTCTGCTTTCAAGATGACAAAGGAAGATTGAATAATATTTCACAGGTAAGAGACCTAATATTTAACAAAACAAAGTATTTGTATTTATTTCAACAGTGCTAAATTTAAAATATAAAGCTCTGAGATTCCTTAAATGTCTTGTGCTTTTCTTACTTTTTATTTGTTGCTTGTTAGGTCCATAGAATATGATGTCTATGTACTTTTTGTATTTTAAATTTTGGTTTAAAAATTCAACTTATGTGGGCTTTTGTTTCATATGTTCCAATTAATGTCTAGGTATAACTCAAGTGACCCTGAAATATTGCAGGTCTGTGCATCCTGGTAAAATATATTTAATAAATATGTAAATCAATCAATTTATCTCTCTCCTCAGGCGGAAAAGGTGTATGAATTCGTAAGCATCACTTTAAATTCTACTGAGTGTACCAAAAGTATTTTCAGGAAGTATTGGAGAGAAAGTTTAAATTTTATGTTTGTCATATAGACAAACAATATTGGTACCATCATATACAGTTACTTATTCCAAATGCAGAAACAGCAGAACAGATCTGAAACCTAGCATTATTTACTGTTTCCAGCCAAGTTTCATAAAGCAGAGGATGAGCAAATGCAAACAGATTCAGAATTATAATATGCTGTTCTATTCTAGTCTGACACACGAGGTAAACATTTTACATCAGCTCCCACCATCTGATTTCAACAGGCAGAATGATATTTGTCTAACTTGGTACAAATGGCAGCCTAACACACTGCGCATCAGGTACAATATGAAAACATGCAAACTCATTTGTGAAATTCTAAAGCAAAGCAAACTAAATAAGGACAATATATAGTCTAAAATATTATTTCTGACTATGCTTATAAGAAAAAAGAGAGGTGGAAACCTGAGAAAAATATACAAAGAGGTAAATATTTTAGCACAATTCCATGACTGTTTATTTTAAACAATGGCATTAATATAGCATGGATTGCACAAAAGGATGAAACATTTTAAACAATGGCATTCATGTGGCATGGATTTGAAAAATGCCACACATCTAGGCATTTTTCATAAATCTTTTAATTTTTTTGTGTAAACACAGCACACATTTTATACACTAGTTTGTGTGTTTTAAAGAGTCCCTCAATTGTCTAACCTTCATATTTTTATAAAGTTTTCAGGCTGGGCGTGGTGGTGCTTGCTTGTAATCTCAGTACTTGGGAGGCTGAGTCAGGAGGATTAAAAGTTCATGGCCAGCCTCAACTATTTAGTGAGGCCCTCTGCAACTTAATGAGACCCTGTTTCGAAATAAAGAATAAAAAATAGGGCTGAAGGTGTAGCTCGGAGGAAGAATGCCCCTGAGTTTCATCCACAGTACCACAAAAAGAAAAAAATGTATATATAATATATGTATATAAATATATTATATATGTAATCTCATAAAACTAAGCCAAGAGAAAAAAAGGAAAGTTTTATATGAAGTGACATTCTATAAAACAAGAACAAGAACATACAGATGGCCAGAGTGGACCAGATTTGTGTTCTATCCAATCAAATTTTTTTTGCGGTACTGGGGATTGAACTCAGGGGCATTCTACCTCCGAGCTATACCCCCAGCCCTATTTTTTTTATTTTGAAACAAGTTCCCACTAAGTTGCAGATGGCCTCACTAAGTAGCTGAGGCTGGCTGTGAACCCAGATCCTCCAGTCTCAGCCTCCCAAATGCTGGGATTACAAGCGTGTGCCACCATGCCCAGCTATCCAATCAAACTTTTATCTGAGCAAACAAAATTTTTTTTATGTATAAAACAATATAACAAGCTGGATATGGTGGCTCATGCCTGATCCCAGTACTTGAGAATACAAAAAGCCAGACAGGAACCTCCAGTATGTAATTTCATTTATATATTTTGATATGCAAAAACAGTTTTGGTTATATAATCTAGAATTGTGGTTAATCTGAAGTAAGCCAGGTGATAGGTGGAGTGTGGAGGATTAAAGAAGTTGATAGTGTACTTTCTCTTGCTTTTACTTGTTTTTATATAGGTGTTTTCATTTGTAAATTTCATCAAGTTGTACAATTAAGATTTTTGTACTTTTTGATATACATTGCATATGTCATATATTATTGTGAGGTTTAATTATAAGTATCAACCTGACTGGACTTAGGGATGCCCAGGTATCGAATAAACATTATTTCTTTGAATATCTGTGTAGGTGTTTCCCAAAAAGATTGGCATCTTCCTTTTCTTTCCTTTTTCCTTTTTTTTTTTTTTTCTTTCTTTCTTTCTTTCTTTCTTTCTTTCTTTCTTTCTTTCTTTCTTTCTTTCTTTCTTTCTTTCCTTCCTTCCTTCCTTCTTTCTTTCTTTCATTTTTTTTCTCTCATTCATTCATTTTGTACTGAGGATAGAACCCAGGGACATTCTACCTCCAAACTATGCCACCAGCCCTAATTTTTTAATTTGAAGCAGGGTCCTGCTAAGTTTCTGAGGGTCTTGCTAAGTTGTTGAGGCTGACCTCATACCTATGATCCTCTTGTTTCGGCCTCCCAAGTACTAGGATTATAGACACATGCAACTATGCCCAGCTTACACTGCACTCTTTATTTTGGTGGACATCATTCAAACAATTAAGGGACATAATAGATCAAAAAATTAGAAGAAGAGTGAAGGTTGACCCCCAACCCCCTCTCTTTCTCTTTCTCTCACTCCTTGCGATATCAGTCTTCTGCACTTGGACTGAGTCTTATACCATATCTCCCCTGGTTCTCACACCTTTGGACTGGTACTAGAGCTACACTATTGGCTTTTCTGGGATTCCAACTTGCAGACAGAAGATCACAGGATTTCTAAGACTTCATATTCATGAGATTTTTTTTACAATAAATCTATATATTTAGATAAAGAGAGAGAGAGAGATGAACTTCCTCACAATTACTCATTTCTGTAGTTATGTTTCTCCAGAGAACTCCAATAGTAAAATTATATTTAAATTTTAAAGTTTTAAACACATATTATGGTAGTATATAGGACAAAGCAAGGATGAGAGAAAGCATGAAAGAGGAGTTAACATATTCATTATGTATAAAATAAAATATTGTCTGGCATATGGTGTGAATTTAAAGAAGGTTAGCTATTATTATAATGTTAGGCTCTACAGGATGAGTAGAAATTCCGCCAGAAAAAGAAGTCTGGGAAACAGAATTCCAGGCAGAATAAATGGCATCTGTAAAAACATGGAGATATGAAAGAATATGGCATTTTTGGAAAATAATACAAATTTCAAAGTGTAATTTCTAAGTAAAAAAATCTTTAGGTCTAAGATAATGCTATAGCACTATGAATTTGACCGTGGAAAATCCACTTAAGCTAAGAGTTCTAAGCTTGAGAGTTCAATCCCCTTGTCTATAAAACAAAAATGACATTAGTAACTGTCTCTTGTACGTATTTGACTCCAGAGGGTCCATCTGTACAGCCTGAGTTCTATCCCCCACATCATGTGACCTCTAAGCCTTAACAGCTCTTCATTTAGTTGTTAAATTAAGAATCTCTGTCCAATGAGGTGGCACATACCTTAAATCCCAGCAACTCAGGAGGCTGAGGCAGGAGGATCACAAGTTTGAGGCCAGCCATGATAACTTAGCAAGTCTGTATCAAAATCAAATACAAAAAGGGCTGGGGATGCTACTTAGGGGGTATACTTCCCCCAGGGATTGATCCCCTGTATTACAAAAAATATTTAACAAATATTATTAATTACTAATTTGCTTTGCTAAAAGTCAAAGCTAAAGTCACTGCTACAATTGTCGTGCACTTTTACTTTGTGTGTCTTTACTATGGCCTTGTGATCATGTATGCTATTCATTCACATTTTAGCAAGAAAGTAGCAACCATCACTCTACAATTCCTTTTCCTGTAAGTAATACTAGAATTTTACAAATTCTTGTACCCATGATTTTTCATTATTATTTTGTAGAGTACAAGATGCAGAATCTTTGTGACAGAAAGAATTCAAAACTATTAAGCTCCATTTGTTAATTTCAAATCCCTATGTATCAGTAGAATTCTTAATGTCTTTGTTCACATTTCGTTAGCAATTTTATCCATGTACTTACAAAAATAAAACTTTAATTAATTAATTTTATATTGGGGCTTGAAACCAGGGGCGCAGAATCTCTGAACTATACCCCCAAGTCTTTTTTTACTTTTTATTTTATGTTAATATGTTTATTGCTATATTATAATTATACATCATAGTATGTAGAGATACAAAGTTGTTTTGTTGTTGTTGTTTTGTTTTTTGGTGTTAGGGATTGAACTCAGGGGCATTCTACCTTCAAGTTACACCCTCAGCTCTTTTCATTTTTTATTCTGAAACAGTCTAAGTTGTTGAGATTGGCTATGGACCTGAGATCCTCCTGTCTCAGCCTCCCAAGTACTAGGATTATAGGCATGAGCCACCACAGCTGGATGATATACTTTTCTATATTTATGAACAAACAAAATAGATGCAATAACTTGAAATAGTGATGGCCCACTAATCTTACAGACGGCCAGAAATCTATTTTGTCAAAAGTTACCTAAAATTTAAAAACATGTGATTCGAAATGCATGTTTTGAAATGAAATTTTAAGAACTCTTTTAGTTATTTACGTGTAAAGATAAGGTAACATAAGATTAAATAATATCTTAAGTCACCAATAAGGGGAATATGCATGAAATGTCTTCTTATAGAATGTGACCAAAGAGAATAATGGCTATAGAAACAATCACCAATATTTTGAAGACTGAAGAAATATTCACTTGCTAAAGAAGTCTGCAGAAAAATATGTGAGATTCTGTCTACTTAACTTACATCTCATGTAAAAGAACTTAGAGTTGAAGAAATGTTTGAAACCTTTAACAAAAAGTAGTCAATTTTCAATCTGATGTTTTGAACAACTAAGGCTGGAAATACTGATAAGTCTGGGGTATGAGAGAAATTGAGGTGTCAAGACTGACTTCATAGTTGTGAGTATGAACAGTGGAAATGTGATGTCAGGTATAAGATAAAGAAAACTGGGAGAGTGTTTTGAGAGCCTTTCGCTAAAATGGAGTTCAAGTACTAGAGTAGCAAGTCACTCTGCCTCAATGAGAAGTGAAGGGGAGCTGGACACAGGTGTTTAGAGTGTGCCCTTTATATCACATATTTCTTTTCCCTGGAAGATGGACTAATGCCTAGTTGTCTGACTCATGATCAGTGTTCCTTCATATGGGCAACTGGTATATACTGGTAGAAAGAAGCCCTCCTGCTACTTGTCTGACTCATGTCTAGTTTATGCCAACTTGATCCTCACTCTAATGCTGGGAGTAAAACCTTGTATTCTCCCTGGCATCCTGGGGAAAAATTTGGGTTGGTTTTTTGTTTTTTGTTTTTTGTTTATTGTCCCTACTTCTTCAGATGAAAGGAACAAATCAATACATTGCTGTAATAGGAAACTATTTCAAAGATGATTCAGGAAGGCAGTCCTCCATTCTCAGGTCAGATGACAGAGGAATGAAGAATCTGGAGGACAAGGAGAGAGGGGAGAGGAGAGAGGAGAGAGGGGAGAGGGGAGACGGGAGAGGAAAGAGAGAGAGAGAGAGAGAGAGAGAGAGAGAGAGAGAGAGAGAGAGAGAGAGAGAGAGAGGGGAGAGAGAGACAGGAGAGAGAGGAGAGAGAAGGAACTATCAGTAAATAAAAGGAAATAAAACATGTATCACTTAAAAACTTGTTCCTTCTTTTTTTTTTTTCTGGTACTGGGGATTGAACTCAAGGGCATTCTACCTTCAAGCTACACCCCTAGTCCTATAGTCCTATTTTTTATTCTTTATTTTGAAACAGGGTCTCACTAAGTTGTGGAGGGCCTCACTAAGTAGCTGAGGCTGGCCGTGAACCCGGATCCTCTGGTCTCAGCCTCCTAAGTACTGGGGTTACAAGTGTGCACCACCACATGCTGGGCTTGTTCCTCCTTTTTCTATTATATCCTTGATGTAGCATGTTGTTTGGTCTGGAGAAGGTTCTAGCAGAGTTCCCAATTCCCTGTCTTGAAATTGAAGACATCTGCAACATTCCAGGCTGTTTGGAGGCTGCCTGAAAGTCTAGTCTCCATTGTGTCCAACAATGAGCTTGAGTGGGTAGAAACATCAAAAACTAGTATTGCAAGTTTTTTTTTTTCTTTGCGGTACTGGGGATTGAACCCAGGGGCATTCTACCTCTGAGCTCTCAGTCTTGTTTTTATTCTTTATTTTGAAACAGGGTCTTTAGGCCCTTTGTAATTTTAATTTATAATTCCACTCTTTATTTTCCACAGGATTTTAAAGGGCAAAACATAAAAATAACTATAGTTATTTTAGAGGTACACAAAATATGAAGATGCAATTTGTGACTTTAAAAACAATGTAGGGGTACTAAGTAATAAATGAATTATTGCGTGATTAAAGATAAATTAGTATCAATTCCAAATAGTTGTAATAACTTTATGATAATATGTATGTTATGGTCAGATATAGAATGTCCCCTGAAGAACTCATATATTAATATTTAGTGTTGATATAATTAAGTCATGAGGGTTTTATTCTCATCAATGGATGTATTCATTGTAATGGATTTACTGGGTGGTAAGCTAGGCAGGTAGAGTGTGGCTGGAGAAGGTGGGCCCCTGGGGTGTGGCCTTAGGGACTGTGTTTTTGTCTTTGTACCCCCTTGCTTCTTTGCTCTCTTGCTTCCAGCCTTCATGATGTGAGAGCAGAGACCTTCTTCGCTCCTCCTCTCTGCTTACTACTGCCATGCCATGAGCTCCAGACTCCGGCCTCACATGGACTGAACCCAAAGTCTATAAGAACAATTAGCAAATAAATATTTCTTCTAAGTTGAGTGGTCATTTGTTTTGGATTATGCAGTGAACATGTTGACTGAGACAATATGAATCCCCCATAGCCACAATTAACTGCAGAGTATGCACAAGCTAAATAATGAAGGAAAAAAGATATGGCATAAAGTTAAACACAGAACAAAGGGAGTAATAGAGGAAATGAGGGATTAAAAAAAAGCATTACTACATACAGAAAACAGGTAGCTAAATGGCATATCTTGCCTTATCATCAATTATGTTAAATGTATATGGATTAAAGATTCTAAAGAACAGACTGGGCAAATATATTTGAAAAACATTATCCAATTACATGCTGTTCACAAAAGACTCAGTTTAGATCTTAAGACTCAGATTAATTGAAAGTGAACAGATGGTAAAGTAAAAAGTATTCCATGATCCAAATAGTAAAAAATAAAATAAAGGAGAGCTAAATAGTCTCTGTAAGTTAAAAATGTATACAAGACAATGGACATGGATAAAAGTGCAAAATCACCAGGAAATATAATAATTTTAAAAATGAACAAAACATTCGAGCTTCAAGGCACATGAAGTAAACACTGACAGAACTAAAGGGAGAAATATCAGATCTGCAGTAAATACCCTACTTTCAATAATGGATAGAAAATGTGGAAGATCACTAAGGAAGTAGAGGACTACAATCTAATCCAATTGGATATAAGAGACATAATATTTTACTCAACAACCACAGAAAATACATCTTTCTTAGGTGCAATTGTAATATATTCTCCAAGGCAGATTATATTTTAGGCCACAAAAATGGTCTCAATATGTTTAATGTATTTAAAAATATGTCATCATAGAAGTATCTTTTGTGACATATATGGAATGAATCCAGGTATCAAAGGCAGATGGAAAACTTTCTACTCAAATATGTTGAAATTAAACAACACGTTCTTAAACAAACCACTATGTCAAAATAAATCACAAGTAAATGAGAAAATATTTTGTGACAAATGCAAACAAATCAGAGCTTACCAAAACTTATGGGATATGTGAATACAGTCCTACTGAGGAATTTATTACTGTGGATCCACTTATTTAAAATGAAGAAAGTGCTCAGATAAAGATACTAACTTTGTTCCTTAAGTAAATGCTCAAAAGAAAAGAAAAGAAAAACTATACCCAAAGCTTACAGAGGGAAAGAAGCAGTAAAGATTAGAAAGTGGACTGATAAAATAGAGAATAAATAAAAAGTTGAGAAAATCAATGAAATCACAACTTGGATTTTTTAAAAATTCATTAAAATTGTCAAACTTTAGCTAGATTGACTAAGGAGGAAAAAGAGAGGAGATAAAATTACTAATATCAGAAAAGAAGATGGGACATTATTAAAAATATTATAGAAATAAGAATATTATTAGTTTTGTTTTCTTATTCAAATATTACTGTGAATAATTGTAAACTTAAAAAATCAGACAACCCAGATGAAACAGATGAACACCTGGAAACACACATCCAATAAAGACAGAATTGAGAAAAAAATGTAAAAATTGAATAGACTAACAGATAATAGAGATTGAATTGGAAATTGAAAATTTACCGACAAAGAAAGGCTTTAGATCACATTTGTTCAGAAGGAAAATTCAAAAAGTATTCAAATAATTCATACTAATTCTTCTTAAATTCTTCCAACAAATTCAGAGGAGTAAACACTTTATAACTTATTCTGTGGAGCCAACATGACTTTCCTATGAAAGCCAGACAAAGTTACTACAAGGAAAGAATACTATATGAAGTTGGACCCTTACCTTACATAATATTAACAAAAATTAATTCTATATGGAATAGAGACCTAAGTGTAAATATTAAAACTATAAAAATCTTAGAGAAAATATAGAAGAAAAATGACTGAATTTAGCAAAGATTACTTTGATGCAAAAAGGATAGAGAACAAAAGAAAAACCAGGTAAATTGGACTTCATGAAAATTAAAAACTTATGTGTATCAGAGGAGTCTATCGACATACTGAAAAGACAACCCAGGAATTTGAAAAAAATATTTGCAAATCATATAGAAGATAGGAGATTGATATCTAGGAGTTATAAATGAAATCAACAACTCATGATCAACAGCAACTCTGAAAAATGGAAAAAGAGGTTTATTTAATAGATATTTCTCAATCACTAAACTGAACTTGAGAAGGAGGGAGGTTGAGGGAGTGGGGTGGGAATTGGGGAAGGGTTAAATGAGAAATGTGTGCATGTATGCCTTTACCAGCTTGTACTTCACAAAGATGTATGATTACAGTGCACCAATTTAAAAAAATAAAAAAAAATAGACATTTCTCCAAAGAACATATTCAAATGGCCAATATGCACATGAAAAGGTGCTCAAGTTGGAGGCCAGTGAATGATAACTTAGTGAAACCCTATTTCAAACAAAAAATAAAAAGGTCTGGAATTGAAAGCCAGAGGTAAAATAACCTCAATCCTCAGTACCATAAAAGAAAAAAAAAGTGCTCAAAATCACTAGTGGTGAGGGAAATGCAAATGTAAACCAGGATGAGATAGTACTTCACTTATATTAGGATGACTATTGAGGAGACTGGCTCCTAGTGAAAAACTTGTATGTGATTTATCAGGCCTGATCATAGGCCATTACGTGACACGCCTCACAAGGCAAGCTGCCTGCACCAGACTTGGATACAACCGGAGGAACTCTTAACAGCCTTCTCAGAGTAGTGAAATTGATAGAAACAAACATTTAAATAATGTTTACCAGCCAGGTGTGGTGGCGCAAGCTTGTAATCCTAGCATTTGGGAGGCTGAGACCGGAGGATCCGGGTTCTCGGCCAGCCTCAGCTACCTAGTGAGGCACTCCGCAACTTAGCGAGACTTGGTTTCAAAATAAAGAATAAAAAATAGGGCTGGGGGTGTAGCTCGAAGGTAGAATGCCCCTGAGTTCAATCCCTAGTACCGCAAAAAAATTAAAAAATAATGTTTACCAGGGGTTGAGGATGAGGAAAATGGTGGAATTATTGTTTAATAGGCACAGAGTTTCAGTTTGTGGTAATGAAACATTCTGGAGACAGATAGCAGTGATGGTAGTACAACGATGTGAATAGACTTACTACCATGTACAGTTTTAGCTGTACATCTAAAACTTGATCACATTAAAAATTTTTAAATTACATTTGTTTTTAAATGGTACATAAAATATAAAATTTCAGCCGGGCGTGGTGGCGCATGCTTGTAATCCCAGCATTCGGGAGGCTGAGACCGGAGGATCCGGGTTCACAGCCAGCCTCAGCTACCTAGTGAGGCACTCTGCAACTTAGTGAGACCTGGTTTCAACATAAAGAATAAAAAATGGGGCTGGGGGTGTAGCTCGGAGGTAGAATGCCCCTGGGTTCAATCCCCAGTACCGCAAAAAAATAAATAAATAAATATAAAATTGCACATATTACTAGAGTAACATGATTTTTCAATATGTGCGTACACTGTATAATGTTCAAATTAGTTTATCTGTCTCTTAAAATATTTATCATTTCCTATGGTAAAACCTTGAAAAATCCTTTCCTCTAGATATTTTTCCTAGAATTAAATGAAAATAGACACATGACATATGAAAACATATGGGACACTTTGAAGGTGGTTTTAAGAGGGAAATTTTTAGTGCTAAATGCCCACATAAGAAAAACAGAAAGTCACCAAATAAACAACCTAATAACACACCTAAAGGACCTGTAAAAACAGGAACAGACTAATCCTAAAGCCAATAGGAGGTGGGAAATTATTAAAATCAGAGCAAAAATCAATATGAGAACTAAAAACAATACAAAAGGCCAACAAAACAAAAAGCTGGTTATTTAACAAGGTCAACAAGATTGACAAACTTTAGCCAACTTAACAAAAAGAAAGAATCAATACAAATTATTAAAATAAGAAATGAAAAAGTAGATATCATCACAGACAGTGGGCAAATCCAGAGGCTCATCAGAAACTATTTTGAATATTTATACTCCAAGAAACTGAAAAACAGAAGAAACAGATTTCTAGACACATATAACTTATCTAAATTGAATCAAGAAGATATAGAAAACCCAAACCGTCCAATAATAAGCAAAGAGAAACAGCAATAAAAAGCTTTCTGGCCGGGCGTGGTGGCACACGCTTGTAATCCCAGCATTTGGGAAGCTGAAACTGGAGCATCTGGGTTCGCGGCCAGCCTCAGTTACCTAGAGAGGCACTCCACAACTTAATGAGACCGTGTTTCAAAATAAAAAATAAAAATAGGGCTGGGGGTGTAGCTCAGAGGTAGAATGCCCCTGGGTTCAATCCCCAGTACCACAAAAAAAAAAAAAAAGCTTTCTATCAAATAAAGGTTCTGTTTGTATTTCAATCAGTTTTATTTTGTTGTAAATGTTTAACCCTATAATTGAATCACATTTCTTAAAATACCTTCTAAATGGAAAAGTGTTCTATTTGTTCTAATTCTCATAAAGTAAAACACACAAAAATTAGAATCAAATATCAGAGAAACATTTGATTTATAAGCAAAACAGTGTTCACATAGTAATAAACCCAGAGGCATTTGTCCCTCAAAAGAATATTAACCCACTTAAATACCTCTGTTCTTCTAACAAACTGCAAAAAAAGAAATAAAAAGAAGGAAAATGAACCTTCCATAAAATTCCTCACTATGGATGGATTAACAGAATATCATGAATCTGAGAGGTTGGCATTCATGCAAGAAAAATTCTCTGACTATTTTTGTATATGTTATATTTTACTCAAAATCTTTAATGTTTTATTTTATGCTGTATGACAAAAATTAAGTTTGTTTGCTAAAGAAATAACTCCTTCTAAGTGGATATTTACAAATTAGAGTGTTACAGCTTTAAATTTTGTCACTCCTGTTTGTTTCTTAATATCTTTTTATGTTTACATACCTTCTTCATATCATTCGCAATTCCAACTTTACATCTGATCCCCTATAGCTTGGTAAATTTCTTACAAAGGCATGGGTATGAAAGGAAAGGAATATCAGAGAGCATGGGACGAAGAGAAAAATATTGTGGACTGGTGAAGATAAGAACATGGTTAATAGGTACACAGAGGCATGATTTAATTCAGGCAGACCTTAAGGAAAATTGTAAGAATTATCTACTTGTTCTTTGAACATTTTTCTCCAACAGAGAATTCCCCTCTTGTTTGAATAGGAAAGACCCATGTATTTCTCACCTTTTCATCACTGTGACCAAAATACCTGATAAGAACAAAATGGAGAAAAAAGGTTTATTTGGTTCACAGCTTCAGCAGTTCAATGGGACAAAGCTGATTAACTCATGGCAGCCAGAAGCAGAAAGAAAGAAAAGGACCAGAGACAGATATTTTCCTAAGGCTATCAGCTCCCCCCCACACCATGCGACTTACTTCCTCCAGCCATTCCTTATCTGCCTCCTGCCTCCACTTATGACCCAGTAGTCCAAATTATTAACCTATCAAATGGATTTATCTACTGATGAAGCTATAGTTCTCACAACCCCATCAGTTTTTTTTGTTTTTTTGTTTTTTTTTGTTTTTTTTGCAGTACTGGGGATTGAACACAGTGGCATTCTACCTCCGAGCTACACCCCCAGCCCTAGTTTTTATTCTTTATTTTGAAACAGGGTCTCACTAAGTTGCGGAGTGTCTTACTAGGTAGCTGAGGCTGGCTGGGAACCCGGATCCTCCAGTCTCAGCCTCCCAAATGCTGGGATTACAAGCATGTGTTATCGCCCCCCCCTCCCCTGCTCCATCAGTTCTTAAAAGCATTAATTGATCAGCATGTTTGTGTCTGTGGCCCAAACACTCAAGAACAACTTAGAGGAGGAAAGGTTTATGGGGGCCTATGGCTTCAGAGGTTTCAGTCCATAGGGCCAGCTCTGAAGTATAAATCAGGGTAGCGGTGGCAGGGTATGCAGAGGGATGCTGTTTTCACATCATAGAGACCAGAAGCACAAGAAGAGAGAGATGGGAGGGGGGCCATGGACATATATAATCCCCAAGATAACACCTCCAATGACCTGTCTCCTCTAGCCACGCCACCCCCTCCTTCTGAACTTTGCTGTCTTGGGGATATGCTTTCAACATATGAGCATTTGAGGGGATATTTAAAATCCAAACCTTTGGACCTTGACACATTGAGGATATGCTTTAAACACATCATCCTTGGGGGGAACATTCCACATCTAAACCATAACCCCTCTCCTTACTCCTCCAAAGCCCCACTGTTAACAAATCAACTCATACACAAATCTTACTACATATTCCCTACTGAGGTATTCCACTCTTCAGATGAAATATTTCCCGTAAGTATTTGCTTCGCTTTTTAAATTTTGATATGTCCATGCATATATAGTGAACATTTCTCTTTCAGACACTGTGTTAACTATCTTGAAAACGAGAGCATTCATCTGATGCCACAACTAAAGCAGGAATGTGCAGCTGAGGAAGGATGAGGTAAAGCCTTCATTGCCTGAAGGAGTCAAGAAGGCGTCCCTAGAGAAAATGAAATGTAATCTGGCTTTTCAATGATTAATAAGTCTCAACTCAGAAAAGTTATCAGCATAACTGAAATTTGGTTCACATATTCACCACACAGAAAGTTGGGGGTGGAGCCATTTTAATGTACAACAAAGAATAAGGAGGAAATGGGGGAGCTTTAGTACCCCTCCAATGATAACACAAAGGTAGGCTTATAATCAGCTTCCTTGAAAGATACCTATTTCTCAAGCTGTTTTAGGACACATCTTTAGGAAGCACATATTACAGACTGTACTATTATCTGGCTACACTCCCTACCCCTCAGATAATTGAAATGGCACAGAGTCAAATGGAACAAGAGAAAAATGCCAATTTGCATGGGTGTATTAAACCATGAGGAGATGTGATTTGGCTTTTTTAGTTGACATAGAAGCATCAGATAAGCATCAAGAAAAGTTTCTAGATAAGTGTGAGGCAATTCAGCTTGAAAACTATAACTTAAGCATTTTTATCTATACTGTCATTTAAGGCATAGGAACAGGATTAGCATGTAACTGATCATGGAAAATAACAAAAACAAAGAGATCTTTAATTTGGTATGCCTGCATGGTACAGTGGTCCTTTGGTTGCACCTGGACCACACTAACTGCTAGTAGAGAACTAGGAACAGAAATGGAAAAGGTTAAAAGAAGAGAATATCATGGAATTCAAAAGATGCGGGATTTTATATATATGAAGTTCAGATTTAAAAAAAGGCAAAGAAAAAATAGTACTGAATTGTATTCTAAGTGATCTTTGAAAGACATGATTGATGATGATGTTGAACAAGATGATAGCTACACTTTAGTATCAGCACTTGGTTGTGAGTATATATATATATATATATATATATATATATATATATATATATATATATATATATATATATATATATCCTACTTCAACCTTACCACCTGAAACAGATATTTTAAGATATAATATACTTTTTTGTGGTACTGGAGATTGAACTCAGGGGAGTTCTACCTCTGAGCCACACCTCGAGCCCTATTTTATTTTTTTAGTTTAAAACAGGGTCTCATCACTAGTTTGTTGAGAGTCTCGTTACATTGTCAAGGCTGTCCTCGAACCTGTGATCCTCCTGTATCAGCATCCCAAGTAATAAGATTACAACCATGTGCCACCACACCCGGCTAGAATATAATTTACATATGAGAAAAATACACATGCACTGTATAATCAGAGATAGCTACATAAACATGGACCTCCTCTGTTGTTGTGGTAAATATAAAGTATAATAAAATGTGCTATATAGCCGGGTGTGGTGGTGCATGCTTATTATCCCAGCATTTAGGAGGCTGAGACTAGAGGATCTGGGTTTGTGGCCAGCCTCAGCTACCTAGTGAAGCATTCTGCAACTTAGTGAGACCCTGTTTCAAAATAAAGAATAAAAAATAGGGCTGGGGGTGTAGCTCAGAGGTAGAATGCCCCTGGGTTTAATCCCCAGTACTGCAAAAATAAATAAATAAATGGAAAATAAAATGTGCTATCTAAATACCAAACTAAATAATTTAAAGAACCTTTATGAGATCTGATTTTAATAACTCAATATATACTTATTATTTGTGTTTTACATTAAAATATATTCACCAAGATAACTGCAATGAAATCAAATGGTTTTAAATTTCTTAGATAAAATATAACTTTAATGTTTACTATTGTCAGTTGAATTTTTCCTGTTTTATTTTTCTGCTTTCCTCCTTTCCTACAGCTTTCACATAGCTCCCTCAGCAGTGTTTTTTCACACTGGTAAGAAGTGCTGAAATTACCTCTTCCTTTTATAGTATGCAGACATATCATTCAACTGCACAACCTACCACAGACTTGCCATTCTCTTCAAGTTTATATTTGTGATAGTCAGTTATTGCTTTCCCATCTCTTAATGCAAGTAAAAATGAAATATTTTTGTACTTGTATGCATGCATTTATCTATGCATGCATTAACATGAAAGTGTGTTATGGTACAGGGCATGGTTAGTAAGGCATGTATTAGAAAGGTCTGTAATTATTTTACATTTGTTCAACAAACATATTGAGAATGTACAGGGTGCAAGGTACTGTGAAAGTCCCACTTCCACCTCTTCCTCCAATAAAGAATTTCAGCTGCCCCAGGCAGGAAATGAGATTGAGGAGGATAATTCAAGCATATTCTGGTCTTTTTCTTCACAAGACTTATCTATGGAGTCACTTGCTACGACTATGGAATCAATCTGTGGATGACAATTTTGGTCACCATCACAGCTTTTGCCAAGATTGAAATTTTAAAAAAAAGACTATAAAATCTGATCTGTTATCCTAGTCTAAGAAAATGATCATTTAAATGTTTTCTAATTTAATAAGTGAAAAAGTTTTATTTATATATACAAACTACATTTTTTGTGGAACTGGAGATCGAACTCAGGGGCATTCTACCTCTGAGCTATACCCTCAGCCCTATTTTCATTCTTTACTTTGATTTCACCAAAAAATTCAGAAGACAGGTGAAAAGATTATTCTCTCATTCAGGAATAAAAAATCATTACTAGAATTTAAAAAAAATAATGGTGAATATTGTGTGGGACACTGGAATTCAAATATTTGCAGAGCATTGTATAATTTGCAAAGCATATTCAAATATATTATCTTATTTGGTTTCCTAGTAAACCAGTCAAGAATTCCTATTCCCATTTCAAATAAGACTCAGAATCTCTAACTCTTCTGGCTAGAACATGTTTTTTTTCTGCAACATTTTGATTTGCTGCATGATGGACGCCAGAAGAGAATAGTTACAATGCTACACGTTAGATATTAGGTGTATATTTCCACAGAATATATTAAATATCCAAATGCTGCTATTTTCTAGCATGTAGCATTGACTAACTGGTGACTTCTAACAGGAACTGAATTACCCTCTAAAACAGTAACTACAAACCCAGGCATGGTGGTGCACGTTTGTAATCCCAGTACTTGGGAGGCTGAGACCAGAGGATCCGTGTTCATGGCTAGCCTCAGCTACTTAGTAAGGCCCTCCGCAACTTAGTAAGACCATGTTTCAAAATAAAGAATAAAAAATAGGTCTGGGGGTGCTCAGAAGTAGAATGCCTACAGGTTCCATCCCCAGTACTGCAAAAATAAATAGATAAATACATAAATAAAAATAAAGCAAAAACTACAGATAAACAGCTCTTCATTTACACTATTTTGTCTACCCTTTCTTTAAAGTTGAACTATGTCGTAAAGAATTTTCCACTGAGGCTCCAAAATTTACCAATAAAAAATTTTATTAATCTGGCATAGGAAAACACTGAGTATATTTGCTTTGGACGAATGAGAACTTTTTTCAAGCTAAAGATGGTAACGGATAAAAGGACCTTTGAGAACTCCAAAGCTTTTTCACCTCTTATTTTATATTCATCTCATAAAATCATGGCAGCTTTCTAGTACTACTACCTAGTTTAGCAGCCAAGAACTATGTTTTACAATAAATCATTTTCAGGACCTTTGTGATATCCCTTCCTTTGCCACAGAATCCTGAAAAAGCAAAAACTAGAATAAATCTCTCTGAAAAGGCTTCTCATTGTACAGCTGCAGTATATCTGACACATAGACACTCAGGTTACGAGAATTCTCCTTAGTCTAACAGTACTCAATCTCCCCGAGTTTAGTGCACTCGTCCTCTCCTTCACCAACAAGCAGTGAAAGAGGAAGCGAGAGATGGATTATGATATTTAAGCATGCCACACACTTATTTTAAGCCTTTGTATACAATCAAAAGCAATTTTAAATTAGACAATACTTCCTATTTCATCATCCAGTAATTTTCACTACAAAACATAACTATGAAACAGTCACCATGAGCATGTTCCCAATCCAGATGTCTTTATAGACAGTAATAACCCTCACAGAACTTTCACTGGCAGCCTGGGTGTGTTCATATCCTCTCACTAAAGGGAGAGAGAATAGGTGATCGTTATTACTAATATTGCCCACAAAAGTTACAACAATCAGCTCACAAACCATAGTTACTTACCTTATTCTCATTCTCTTATGGTCAAGGTGGTTTTCTTTCTTTTAAGGAAGGGAGAAGCTAGGACAAGATGGCAGCTAAATAAGACCCTCCAGTGATCCTCTCCCCATAGGCACAACAGTGTGAATGTCTAGAAAGGAGACAGAATTTTCAAGATCTTTGTGAGCTTCTATAAAAGGTACTTGAATTTAATTATTGTTATATTTTTTAGCATCTGATTGGAATAAAACCATGACACTTCAATAACAACTTTTTAAATGAAAGCTAGCTTCTTTGGTCAGTGGAATTATTTATATAATAGATCAGAGACATAGTGACAAAATAGTTTACATTAATTTCTTTTTGGTACTGGGATTGAAACAAGAGCCATTCTACCTCTTAGCTATATCCCCTGCCTTTTTTTAAATTTTGAAACAGGGTCTTGCTAGGTTGACAAGGGTCTCACTAAGTTGCGGAGGGTCTCACTAAGTTGCTGAGGCTGACCTCCAACCAGTAATCTTCCTGATAAACACTGGAATTGTAGGCATATGGCACCATGTCTGGCTGAGACTACATTAACTTTTAAGTGGCCATCTCTCATTCCAATAAGCCCTCCTGTAAAATAAGGTAGATCATTCTACTGGACAGCCTAACAAAAGGTACAAAATTTTCATTTTATAAACATTCTTGCTTTAATGTGACAAAGGATGTTGTTTAATTACAATAAAAGTACATTAATGACCCACTATTTTGCAACAGATCATTATTGACTAGAGTCACATGGTGAGACAATAAAATGGTCATCAGATAAATTTTGAAATCATTGATTGTTAAAGTTCTGGCCTACACTACCACTTCTTAAAATACCTGGAGGCTCTGAATAATATAGGAACCTGGCTCATGCTCCTGAAGCCTGTGATGGTGTAGTTGCTGGGACAAAGCTCTCTTTACATCCTCACACTAGATAGAGCTTAGTTCTCACACAACACTGACTCCGATCTAAGTAATGTATGTGTTACTAAGAGAACCCTGCCTTCTTCAAAATCACTCACTATTAAAAAAAAAGATATCCTGGGGGAAACTACATTTAAGTACAAGTTCGATGAAGCATTGTGGAAGGCAAATAACAACAAAAAATTCTCATAAAGTGATAGTATCAATTATGAAAAGATGTATGAAACTCCTCACAAATGAAGCACTACAACATAAACATAGGATTATACTTTAGAAGCAAATTTTGAAAGAATATAGCTTGAGAAAACAGTTTGATATGTTGAGTTCTAGAAATAAGACTAAAATGCACAATAATTTGGAAGAGACATGTAATAAGCACTCTTACGAGATAGTACATGGCTATATCAAGCTTACAAAAAGATGGCAACAATACTGAACATGGTGTAGTCAGGCATGGTGGTTCATGCCTGTAATCCCAGTACCTGGAAGGCTGAGACAGGAGGATAGCAGGTTCATGGCCAGCTTCACAACTTAGCAAGATCCTGAGCAACTTAGCAAGACCCTGTTTCAAAATAAAACAAAAATATCTGGGCTGGTGGTGTATGCTTTTAATTCAAGTACTTGGAGGCTGGAACAGGAGGATTGCAGGTTTGAAGAAAGCCTCAGCAAATAATGAGACCCTCATTAACCTAGTGAGACCCTGGGGGTGTGGTTCAAAGGTGGAATTCATCTGGGTTCAATCCCTAGTGCCAAAATAAATAAATAAATTAATTAAATAAAACAAAAATTAAAAGTGCTGGGGGGTGTAGCTCTGGGATCAATCTCCAGTACCCAAATAATAACAGGAATAAAATTTTGAAAAGTGGGCTAGAGCTGGGCGTGGTAGCACATGATTTTACGTAACCCCAGTACTTGGGAGGCTGAGACAGGAGGATTGCAGATTTGTGGCTAGCCTCAGTTACTTTTTGAGGCCTTCTGAAACTTAGTGAGGGCCTGTTTCAAAATAAAGAATAAAAAATAGGGTTGGGGGTATAGCTCAGAGGTAAAACGCCCCTGGATTCAATCCCCACTACTGTAAAAAATAAAATATAATAAAAAGTGGGCTGGAGGTATAGTTCAGAGGTAGAATACCCCTGGATTCAATGTTCAGTACCAAATACAACAACAATAACAACAACAACAACAACAATAATAATAATAATAATAATAATAGTAATAATAATAATAAAATAGACATTGGGTAAAGAACAGTATTTTTCTATGATTTGCTACACTAGGCTGTGGTAATGTATTTTAGTTAAGCTACTCTTACATTCTGTCACCAAAGGTTAATGATGTAAGAAAAATTTTACCTAAACCAGCTGAAATTTAGCTATATGACAAGCTTTGGCCAATATGATAACTTTCTGCCCTCTGCTCTTTCCCTGTTACAATGCTTACAGAAACATGTCTTGACATAGAGTTGCTCTAAAACATCTGGAATGTGAGGCCAACACAAGGAGAACAACTGCATTGTGGAATTATCTAAACCCAAAGGAGAATAGGTGTAAGCAAAGAAGACACTGTGTGTGCCTTCAACTATTTAGACAAACAGCAGAACCCAGCCTCTCCTATCTAACACAAGAAACTTATAAGAAAGCTTGGAAATGTCTCTTAAGTGATACATTGATTAACATGCTTTTTTCCTCATGATGATAGAGTGTTCTACCGTTTGAAGACTTTCCATCCATGTGAGACTTTATTGCACCTAGATATGTTAGTCAACCCCAGAATTAAGAGTCCACAATACTGCAGACTTTGTGGTGTCATACAAATAGAAACAATATTTTCTCCCTTCAACTTTGAGGAAGCGGTCACAAACTCTAATACATCAAAACTGGAATGATACCCTAATTCCTTTTTGCATCCATCATTTTTCCTTCAATAGGGGTCCTGTGCCTTTCACAAAGGACTGCACCATTTGCCCCCAGGAACTGGAAAAACACCTCAACTAGTCTCCATTTGTTTCATACCTGTCCTCAATTCTAGGTGAAGCTCCCCTATCTGCAGCTTTTTAAACTCTGCTAAATCAGGTGACCTGGCTGTAATAAGGGCTGAAGGCTTGGGGTGTGTGGGGGGGGTGTGGAGGATCAGAGCTCCATATCATTACATTAACTAATAGGGTTCTCAAAGGCATCATTTATTTTGAAAATTCCCATAACTAAGTTTTCTTTTTGCTGCATAGTCACAGTTTGTTTAATATTACTCAAAGGATGAAGGAGCTGACAGCAATCAATGCCAGGAAATTGGATTAGACACATTTAGCAACATATTGCTTCATTTTACAAAAAAGACCTAATTTCCAAGTGCAATGGCTAACATCTGCTACACCAACTTCCAAATCATTCAACATAAAAACGGCCTTCTGAAACATTTTCTTCAAAGTAAAAGACCTCTCCAATACAAAAGAAATTAATATTTGTTCTTAAGTCTATGCAACAAAAATGTATTCAAAGTCAAGTAGGTGTCAAGCACTGTGCTAGACATTGTAGATGCAAAGTGAAATAATATGTTGTTTCTGGCTTTCAAGACATAAGAAGTCTAAATTGTCTTTCCTTGGTCCCTTAGCACCATTTTCCTTCAAAATCATCCCTTCTGTTTCTATCTTACCTGAGTGTGCTCTTCTCTTCTTCTATCAGTGCATGTTTTATATTGAAGATAAATCTTTCATGGTCAACAGGGGCCTTGAACTAATGCGCCCAGTGCTGGAGGCACCTCCAGTTTGTTCACTGCTGATCTGATGACCTGGAGTCCTTTATTCTTTCTGAGAAGCTTCTGCAAGTGTTAAGAGGAGGAAGCATTTAGAGCTTTTGTATCAAATCCTTCTGAGAAAGATTAGACTTATTATTATCCCAACTATAAACAGAAGCCAGGAAATGTGTGGCCATGGTCACAAAGGAAGCAAGTGTCACAGATCAGGATTAATCTCCATCATTTCTGTTCCCTAATTAACTAAGATCAAAATGATCTTATTAGTCTGTCATACGCATGCACAATAGTTTTTTTTGAAATTCATATGATAGCCAGATATGGTGTTTGCTTAATGCCAACGTATAATTTGCCCTTTTTAAAATATTCCATTCCTATAAGTTTATCTTGCCAAATTGCTATGCATTAAAATGTTATACAAATGGTTTCTCAGTGATGTGCATATGATGAATTAGTGTCCAAGAATAGGGGGAAATTAATAACTAACATATATCTGTACTTCAATAAAAGTAAATACCATAAAAAGTATTAACACTTTACTCACAATTGCATATATTTAGAAAGATATAAGTATTTGCATGTCAAAATTGGTACAGGAACATCTATTTTAGAATCATTCTTTTTTCCTCCTACCAGATGGATCCCACTGTTCATGTTTGAATCTGGGACAGTTTAAAAGCCTATCTCCCCTTTCCATCTGACTGAGATCTTTCCAGGAGGGAAGACAAATCTATATCTAGAACAGTAAGGAATCTTACTTTCTGTCTTTCAAAACATTCTAGGGTAGGCGAACAAAGGAGCAGTTAGGAAGAAACAAATTAGTTCAGGAGACTGAATATTTTTATTATGAATCTTAAATACAAGAAGGGGAGTTTGCTTTTCACCTTATAATAGGTGGACTATGTGGAGGTCTCTTCTGATCTCTTTTAAAATACTTTGTGCATACCACTATACCAGTAGGTAAATATTTAAAAAGAAAACATCTTACTATATAAAATTTTGCCCTTCTAAAGAGGGAAATAGCCAAGAAAGATACTAATAGGAAAATAGAATATATTTTAAAATTGGACATGGTAATTTAAATATCACATCAAATACATGATATATTCATTAACAATCTAGTAATATTTAAGAGGACTAGAGTTTTATAATGGCCATTTCCACGCAGTGACATTGAGTTGGTGACAAAAATACCTTGTTACAAAGACTCAAAGAATTAACCCTTCATCATGGCTGAATGATGTCCTAATTATCTAGGTTTTGAAGAAACTTTTTTTTCTAAATGTGAAAAGTAATGCTTACCATTTCTCAAGTGAATGTATTATTGTTGCTCAGAAATACTTGTCTTCTGTCTGCATGGTGCTGAAAGTCCTAGTGAAGCTCAACTTTCAAGACCCTTTCCAATTACATCTTAAATAATTGAAATTACAAGAGAAAACTAAGAGAGGGTCACTTACTTTTAGTCTTTTTCTTGATTCAGCTAGCATTACAGACTTGGTGAGAAGCAAAACTGATTCATTGGTTTAATTTACTACTATGATCATAGTGCAGCAGAAAGAGAGAGAGAGAGAGAGAGAGAGAGAGAGAGAGAGAGAGAGAGAGAGAGAGAGAATATGAATGATGGATGCATAATAGATTGCAGAATAACAAGGAGACAATTGTCACTGTGCGTCTGCAGTCCTAATACTATTTGGCAATCTGCTTCATTTAAAATCCTAATTATATGAATGAGATGTGTTCTAAATTGTATTCATTTGTTGCCAAGTGACTGGAAATTTGCTTGTTAAGTGTCAGGTAGAAGAAAACGCTTCCTCAGGTGCAGGAAGAAGCAATGCTGTGCAGTCAGTGGAAAGAAACATTCAAACAATTATACACCCTACTGCTCTAAGTCATAGTAAAACAATATGTAAACTAATTCAATACTAACACAATGCTTCATAAATGGCAAATAGGCTCGGTGAACAGCTAACCTTCCAAGTTAAAAAATATGGTATCATTGATTTGTTCTGTGAGAGTTTAAAAGCCGCATCTGTTTTTTTTTTCATAGTATGTATAATATGAGTTTTGTAGAGAAATAATATGATCTGTATAAACAAACATATGATAAATGTCTCATTTTATGAGACAACAGTTCACCAACATCTGAAAAATTACAATGGGAAAGTCTGAAGCACTTATACAAATGTTTATATTTGAAATTTTGACATTTGGGTATCTGTAATTTTCTTTTGCTTTGTAACATGTGAACAGTAAACAGACACACAAAGTTTGAAGCTATAGTTACTTAAAATGATTTAGTTTGGACTTCTAACTTCTATCATAAGCCTTACAAATCTACCAAATAAAGCCCTCTTTCTATTCAAAGTGTGCTTTGATCAGCAGCATTTAATTAATTAATTTATGGTACTAGGGATTGACCTCATGGGCATTCTACTGAGCTACACCTCTTAGCCCTATTTTATTTTTATTTTGAAACAGTCTCACTAAGTTGCCATGAACTGGCCTTGAACATGCAATCCTCCTGTCCTCAGCCACTCAAATACTAGGATTACAGGAGTGTGCCACTACACCCAGCTCAGAACAAGCAACACTTATGTCACATGGTAACTTCATAGAACTGCAGAATCTCAGATCCTATCATGGATAAACAGAATCATAATCTATATTTTAACAAGATCTGAGGTGGTTTGTTTGTACACAATTGACATAATAGAAAGAACAATGAACAGGTTCGAAGCCAGGTTCTGCTCCTTTGGGTTTCTAAGCCTCAGTTTTCTCCTGTGTAAATAATGATTGTAATTCTGACAAGACTATGCCATAATTAATGTATGAATCTAATTCATATTTTTATGAAAATATGAAATGAAACACATTAAAACAGCTCAAGGCTATATGATGGCTGATCTTAAGAAAAAGTTTTAAGAGTGGAGGAGTAAAGCAAAGAGACAATGGGTAAGAAGGCAAGTAATGAAATTAATGCTTACCAAAAAGCTAAAAGAAGGGGAAGAAAGAAAGAAAAAGCAATGATGTCAAAGAAGAAAGTGTGAACTTAACAAAATGTGCACTTTCCAAACAAATGATAGATCTTTGTTAAAAATATGAATGGTAAAGCCAGGAGTAGTGGCGCACGCTTGTAATTCGAGTACTTGGGAGGCTGAGACAGGAGAATCACAGGTTCAAAGCTAGCCTCAGCTACTTAGTGAGGCTCTCAGAAACTTAATGAGATCCTATTTCCAAATGAAATATAAAATAGGTCTGGGAGTATATTCCAGAGGTAAAAGGCCCCTGGGTTCCATCTCCAGTACCACAAAAAATATGAATGGTAATGATGATGATAATAAGAGTAGGATTTGAAATGGCAAAATATTTAATATGGGATCTAAATTATGTTTTCTTTTTGTACACTGATAAATTGACACTAAAGTTGGTTCTCTCTAGCCAATCAATAATCATTATAGATAGTCAATGGAGAAGAGAAAAAAAAAAGGCAGCAAACAATGCTTAGTAATGTGTTAAAGAAACAACAGCCATCCTAACAAACACAGCTAAACCTCATGTCCAAGTGGAATAGTTTCCTAGGGTTGCTGTAACATTGCTACAAGCTTGATGACTTAAAACATGAAGCATTCATTTGTTTTCTCATGTCTAGAGGCCAAAAGTAAAAACTAAAGGTGTCATTAGGACTGTACTTCCTCAGAAGGTTCTGAGGGTGAGTTCATCTTTTGCTTGTGGACATATGACTGCCTACACAGTCACGTTGCCTCTTCTTGTGAGGTGGGCCTAATGTCCCTCTGCCTCTTTCTTTCTTTTTTTTTTTTTTTTTTTTTTTTTTTTTTTTTTTTTTTTTTTTTTTTTTTTTTTTTTTGCGGTACTGGGGATTGAACTCAGGGGCATTCTACCTCCGAGCTACACCCCCAGCCCTATTTTTTTTTATTCTTTATTTTGAAACCGAGTCTCACTAAGTTGCAGAGTGCCTCACTAGGTAGCTGAGGCTGGCCGCGAACCCGGATCCTCCGGTCTCAGCCTCCCGAATGCT